>LPNX010301963.1:411277-492425 GCA_001517045.1 Pseudotsuga menziesii
GTTGGAATGTTAGTGTACAGTTTAATATACCCGATGCACTATCTAGATTCAATCCATGGCTACACATATGTCCACATAAATGAAAAGAGTTGATGGATAACCAGAACCTCAATTTGCATGTTTGAGTGTAAGAATTGTTTCTAGTATACTTTTATGACAAAAATGGGTTGATATAGTGTGGTTTCTCTTTAATTTTTTAGGTTTTAAACAAATGCAAGAAGGATTCAGGTATGGAAACAATTTAAAGCTCTGTGGAAATGAGTTTGCTGGGCTTGCAATCTGTAATGCCAGTTTTCCATTAATAAGGCCAGAATCTGTTGCCTCATGGGCACCAATTTTAACTGCCAAATCTCCTAGAGACTCAACAGTACCTCCAGGCTCCATTGCAGAAGATTCCAGAATCTGCAGATTTGTCAAGATTCCAGAATCTGCAGGTTTTGGCTAGAGATGTAATTATTGATAAATACTTTGTTTGCAATTGTTTCAATCATCTATTGATGGATTGGATGATAATGAATCATGGCCGACAACTCATTGTATCATCTATTAACGTAGATCCAAATCCTAGGCTCTATTAAGCACCGAGATGGATCAAATCTCTCAAGGTGCAAACCTCTTCTTAGATATCCATTGATTTGATTCAAACCAAAAGACAAATCTTTTTATTTAAGGTCCACATATAATATTTTTATTATTATTATTTAATATTATTTATGGCTAACATATAAGATTTTTTATTATTTTTTATTTTGTTAGGAACGAACATTACAACATTTCCCCATACATGGTTTTAAAACCATATGCAAGGCCCTCCTACAACCATGGGTTGTTTAGGAGGCCTTGCACATGGTCTTAAAACCATTTGCAAGGTCCTCATAAACCATGTACAATAAAACCATGGGTTGTTTAGAAGGCCTTGCAAATGGTTTTAAAACCATGTGCAAGGCCAACATTTTTTTGTGGATAATTCTTGTTATTTATTATTATTTTGTTAGTTAGGAACATTACAACATCTCCTCCATATTGTGTTTTTTTCCTCACCCGCATATTTTTTTTACAGATAATTAAATTTTTACTTTTTTATTGTTTTGTTAGGTAGGAAAATTACAACATCTCCCCCATATTGGATTGTTTTTGTGGCCAACATTTATTTTGGCCTATAATTAGAAAATTAATTTTTTATTAATAAAAATAACATTACGTAACGTTACAAGATCTCCCCCATACTGGGCTATAGAGCGCCTCTCGGCGCAAAGATCTCCCCCATACTGGGCTATAGAGCGCCTCTCGGTGCAATAAATCAAAAGATATATGTTTGATTTAGGAAGAGATTTTGAATGTGAAAAATATGAGCTGATCATCTACTTTCATTAAGCAATCTACGAAATACTAGTAAGCATAGAGCACCATTCCAAATTCAAAAGCGTTATTCATCCTCATTGTGGACCCAATTTCATCTTCATATTCATTTTGTCACAATGGAGGTATATGACTCAATTAAACAATGGAGATAAAAAGCTTCTCCTATAGTTGATGCTATGAATTCGTCTTACTCATGGTATATATCAATTGGCCAATCCTTGGAGGTAGCCTAATATTACATGCTTTTCAACCTGCGCCTTATATATAATGCATATATAGATTATTAAAAAATGGAAAATGCATGGGAGCCAACCGCCCATCCAACACCCACTCCTGAAGCACACTCTACACAAGATCGAGGTGGGAGAGCTCTCATGTACATGCCCCAAAAACGTTCTCATTCAAGAGCATATTCAAAAGCATGCTCTTGAACCAAGATGGGTTGCTCCATATCTTCAAAGTTTACAAAATATCTTCCTAATAGGTTCCTAGTGAATGTGTGATCTTTGTTCCTTACGAGTATTTCTTGCAACCTTTAATAAGATTTCTTCATTCAAGAACTTTGCAACGTCATATGAAGGAAAAACCAAGGTTCCTTAGGTTGACGAGAGAGGCTTGTCAAGGAAATGATAGAGAGGAATTGTTATTGGCCCCACCAAGATTCAAGTCTACTCAATGGCATGTTTGTCATTCATAGTCACGTTTGCTTGTGCTTGAGATTAGGACCAAATGCAAGTCTTAGGGGACTTCTGCGCACCAAACTCCCCACTCATGGCTTATGAGCAAAATGAATCAAGTTCGAGTGTTGTAAGTTGACTTTGCGAATTGAAAATACGCCCAGATTGGAAAAGGGCGCGCTTGCGATAAGATAAAGCTACCAAAAAAAGTGTTTAGTTATTAGATTTATTAGTAAGGACACAAATAAGTCTTTCTTGATGACTATCTACCTTAAAATTTTAATGTTGGTTACATTGCCAAGAAGAAGAGAGCCCTGGAGGAGAGGAAGTATCCAAGTCATTTCCTTATAAATCTATAAAAATACATTTTTCCAAACTAGTTTGTACATTCATGCACTTTCCTATTCTTGCTATGAATAACATGTGCAATCTTCTCTCAATGGATGGAAACAATGTGATCATAGCCTACGCCAAAAAAAGTGGTCGGTTATTAGGTTATTTGTAAGAAGCAACACAGATAAGTCTTTGTTGATGACTATCTACCTTGAACTTATAATTTCGGTTAAATTACCAAGAAGAAGAGATCCCTGAAGGAGAGGAAGTCTCCAAGTTAATTCTGTAGAAATCTACAAAAATACATTTTTCCAAACTAGTTTGAAGAGATCCCTGAAGGAGAGAGGAAGTCTCCAAGTTATTTCCGTAGAAATCTACAAAAATACATTTTTTCCAAACTAGTTTTTATATTCATGTACTTTCTTATTCTTGCAATGAATAACATGTTCGATCTTGTCGAAAGGGATTCAAACAATGTGATCATAACCTCTGCTAAGTGTGATAGTATCTTCAGTTTTAGATTTTTAGATCTTGTGTTGCACTAGCTTAGGGCATAAGATAACAATGTCCTTACGAATGGAAAATATATTTTAAATTTTTAACATTTCAATTCAAAATTGAAATGACAACAATACTCTTTCTCTATGAATCAATGCTACATGATTGTAAAAGTTGATGTTTATACGTTCAACTACTTGGTTCATGTGCATAAGATTTGATTCATTTCTAAGTACCTTCAAGGTTTTGCTTTTTAGGTCCATCCTTAAGATTGCTTGATCCATGTAGCTAGATCATTTGAAAAACATTATATTCATGTTATAACTAGTGTTACACAGGTACATGTTCTCGAGGGTTGAGGATGTTATCTATATAATATATGGTTGATGCTCTAATGGATGACATTTCTAACTTCTGACTTCTTAGTAATGTAGTCTTCCTCTAGAAGTAGCTCTCAAATCTATGTTTTTCATGTGTGATTTTTGAATATATATGCATCATCATAATAAATAAAAATAAATATATATTAGATATAGGACACTCACAGAATGCTTTGTTCTTGGGGTTTTTTTTTTGAGAAAGAGCACTCACGGTCCTCACTTTGCACCCCTGGCTACATTTCTTTTGGTGAAGTCACAGCTTGAGATCATTGTGCTACAAGTTTAAGACATGAGAAGGGTTACAAAGGCAGCAATTGAGCCCATGCATGGTGCCTCTGCCTTCACCATGTATTTGGAGGGTAAATCCAAGCTAGGTATTTGTTATTCTCAACATTTATCACCATTTTGATGCCCATGGAAACTAATGGCCTTTTGTTATACAAGCTCTCTCTTGAGCTGATTGGAACAGATTTTATGGATAACTAGGAAAGC
The DNA here is from genome assembly GCA_001517045.1 of Pseudotsuga menziesii. NCBI lineage: Eukaryota > Viridiplantae > Streptophyta > Pinopsida > Pinales > Pinaceae > Pseudotsuga > Pseudotsuga menziesii. Next base: position 415,020 of record LPNX010301963.1, read on the forward strand.
TCCCCATATCACCCATGCTGCATTGATCAGATGCTCGTAAGTAGCCAATGCAGACGTATTCAAACTATGGCCAGAACACAGGAACCTCATAAGTATGGTACTGAGTTTGAGCCCTAATCTTGCGATAGCCTTTTATTTTACGTTGGAACCATAACCTGTACCCTGCCTCATTTAGCGAAGTCCAAATTATGTTAGGAATTTCTCCATTTTTTTCTCATTCCACCTGGTTCAGTGTGTGTTGTGCCAGGTGCTTGCCATTTGCAAACTTGTTGGAAAGCACTCCTTTATTGAAAACATAGGTATGTAATATACGGTTGCAATGTTGATAGAAAGATATCAACAAAATTGATTTTAAAAGAGGTACACTTATCTCCTTGAGAGATTCAAATTCACGGGGTGGAAGTAGATCAGTAGCCAAGGATTCTTTGGATAAAATTAGCTTCAGTTCAAAAGAGTAACAGTGACCTAAATCTATAAAATTAATATTTCTTTTGAATGGGGGAAGTCTTTTCGTCCCATATATAAAATGTGAAACATTAGTACTCCAAAAACATGCAAAAGTTTTGTCAAATATGCATTCGGAAGACACTAATCACAGCAAAGAAGCTCCTTAGAACCTCAAAAGAGAGTGAAATTTTCGTGGGACTAGTAATTCCAAGGTTTATCATGGACGAAATTTACCATCTGGATCCAAATGATTGTAGCATGTTGGATGTATATGACGAGGAAAAGCAGCAACAGTTTCTTGCTAAATTGGAGCCCAAATGTTTTTGGAGATGAAACTCTTTTGAATACAAGGTATTTCAATTAATATTTTGCTACACAGCTCAGGGCCTCAGGCTTATGAAATTGAGATTCAGCAACACTTTTCATATATGCAGAAGTTTCCTGTCAAATCCTCAAAACAAATACGGTATACTTTGCCTTCAAAGAGATGAGTCCAAACAGAAATTTAATATTGCACAGGTACTCTCAGTCATTCGAGTGCATAAATTCCAAAATCGACATAAATATTTAAGATTCCAAAATCAGCATAAGTCCTTCAAGACAAAACAGAAGAAAGTATTCAGATCCTGAAGCGAGGACAAAACTAACCATGCAATAGTCAAATCTTTAGGAGAAATTCAGTGAGAAAAAAATATCATGTATGCGGATGAAAACCACAGCAATTTCTCAGAATATATGGGCTAATTTGCATTAAAAGAATTAAACAAGTACAAAACAAAAACCTCGTATTAGACCGATATTCTCAGCATTCTCATATGATTACATCAATTCCAAAACTATTCCTTTAGGAAAAAAAACGAGTATTCAGTCCCAAAACCCTAGACCAGGGCCACATCCAACCATACAATCTTCAAATATTTAGTGTAAAACATGCTATCAGACCTTATCTCAAAATAAATAATAATTTGGTACAAGAATCAGACTTGGGGTTTGATTACCCAAAATCCAGAATCTCTACAAAACCCTAAATTTTTTATTCACGCGACTGGAATTGCAGGGGTTTTGGCTTGCTCCAAACCCTGGTTTTTATTATCTTGAGATTTGTCCCGAAAATCTTCTATGTTGTAGACCACCGTTATGTAGAGCGAACAGCTGGGACAGCGTGCGATTTCTTCTGCCATCTGCAGTTCGGCTCTGGTGATCTGGAAGAGATCGCCGCATGGACACGGATATGTAAAGGCCTGTAAATCTTCGTTCCAGTCCATATCTTCGATCTCTACGTCGTCGTAAGACATTTTACTGGCTTCGAATTCGATGATATTCGTTGCAGAATTAATACAAGATCAAAGGATGGATGGACGATTTCTGTAATTTGATTGTGAGAGAATACCTCAAACGCCCTTTAAAGCGGCGGACCACCCGAATCGTTTGTCACGCGCAACAAAAAGAACGCGTATGTAGTACGCAACAAAACGGCAAAGCCTCGAGGTGAAACTTATTTACTGGGCATTATTTACTGGACGACTTTTACTCCTGAGGGAAGCCTGTCAAATGGGCATCTAACCGGCTCTTATCCCGGGAAAGTCTGTCCAGTGTATAAGGCGCTTTAAGTCGAAAATTTATAATATATTTATATACTAAATTAATATAAGTTTATTTTATAATTAATATTGTTATTGTATTAATGTATTTTTTAAATGCGTGAATGAGAATGAAAAAAAGCAAGTTATGTAAAGTTTTCATTCTAATTTTGTTAATAAAAATTATAAAGATCTTTGAATTATAATTATTTTATTTAAAAAAGGGATTATTGTTTTGATAATGGACTCTTATAAAATTGTTTATTAAATGTAATTTGGGTACTTGAGACTAATGATTGTTCTTTTTTTTAATAAGGTTTAATTTGATGTCCTTCTTGAGCTCTTGTGTATTGACTATATAATGGTTTGACTAAACATGTAATTTTGGTCATACCTTGATTATTGGGAATAGCACGTGATGGAAAAATAATTAGGAGCCGGGGGTCTGGAGCGGAGCGGTAGCAAACCCTAGTAGTTCTATGCATTTCTACGTTGTTTTTCCTCATCCCTAGCGGTTCTCACAATGGCGTTCTGGCCCTTCTCCATTATTACTTTCTAACCGATGGTAGGTTTCTTGGTGGTTTTATCTTTTTTGATTTTTTATCTGGGTTTGTTGTTGTCTCTTGGTTTCTGTTTCTCATTATGTGACTGGTCTTGGAGTGCCCTTTTATTTCTTGGGGTTTGGCTTATACTCCTTGTCCTTTGTTCTCGACTCGTGGGTGGTATTTTCTCGATGTCGTTGTCAGTGTTGTTTCTTATTGCTGGTGTTGTTGATTTTCTAGAGACCTAGTCGTCTTGTTCTTGGTCGTTTGCTCCATGAGGGTCTTGTGGTTTTTTTAGCATGCCTGGTTTTTCCTCCCGTGATGCGTGTTTGTGGTCGGGATTTCTAGTTTCCTTCCACTATGTTGCTCTATTTTCCATGAGGGTCTTGTGGGATTTACTCTTTGTTCTCTTATGTCTTTCAGGAGTCAAGTCTGTGGTTATCACAGACCTAGTACCAACCTGTTGAAAAAAGTGGGAATTAGGGTTTATGTCTAGGTTTTGGACTGACAAGTGTTCTCTGGCTGTCAGTTTCCTAAAGTGTTTTTGTGTTTCTTTTGTTTCTAGCTTATATGGTTCCAAGGATATGGTGCAATCACCGGTGTCGTCTTTTGGCTTCCAGGATAACCCTCAAGTGCAGGTGCACTATTCGAAGTTGACTTCAGTGTTTTCGATTCCTGTTGCATCAGGGGAAGCTTCCACTGTGATTTCTCATGATGGAGTTTTGCCACCGGTGCCGGCACGCTCTCGTCCTCCGCCCCGGGTCACGGGTACTCATGGTTTGCATGGTCAATGTGTGGCAAAAGCGGGCTCCCATCAACCTGCTAAGATCGTGTTTGAAAAAGTTAAGTTTGGATGGTCGGTTTGCGTTTTGGGTCGCGACGTTACCATTGATATGGTGAGCTCCCTCTCTTAGCGTGCTTTGATTGGTCGTTTCAAATATGTTAAGTTGTCCCGTGTGGAGATCTTGGCATGGGTTAGGGATGTTTGGAAACCTATTATGAAGGTTGTTCCTAAGGTTGTCACGTTGGTGAATGGTTGGGTGCTATTTCAGTTCTTGACTTTTGAGGATAGGCATTCTATCGAGTCTCAGTGCTGGATTCTAGGCTTGGGGTCGCTGGCATGTAGGTTTTGACCCAAGCTCCGAGAAGGTGACGTGGCGTCACCTGTGGGTGATGTTACCAAAATTTCCCATTCAATGCTGGAATATCTAGGGTTTTATGGCGGTGGCTAACTCCATTGGCACCTTCATCCTTATGGAAGAAGATTGTTTGTTGGGTTTTGATCGCTCCTTACGTCGGATGCTGGTGGACCTTGATCTGTCAGAGGGATGACCAGCCGAGCTGGAAGTCATCTGGGATGAGGGCTCTTTTATTCAGAAACTTGATTACGAGAAGATTGCTTTTCGGTGCCACCATTATCGTCAGACGGGACACTCTAAGTTTTTATGTCCTTCTAATGGTGCGTTGGTTGGGGTTGTTTCTTTTGTCGAGGATGCAATGGACCTGTCTGCAAAGGATAATATCTTCCTGATACTTCTCGACAAATCATCCGCTCTGGAGTTTGTTGGTAAGTTTACCTCCAATGTCCCTCTTCTTCTGAATTTTTTAGATCCTGTTGATATTCTTGGCTCTCTGTCCTTGTTGGACGACTTTGGTAGCTCTCTGACTTCGTCGTCGGTGGATAAATTTCAATCTATCTTGGCCTCTCCTTTATCAGGTCTGGGTCGGGATGGTATTGTTGGGGCTGTTTTTCCTCCCGTCACTGGGGTTTCTGTCAATCGGGTGGCGGGCAGGGAATAGTTGTGTTCTAAGGATTTCCTACCACATCCCTTTCCTTCTCATGGTGAGCTTAATATTGCACTCTCTCTGTCCTCATTGTCTAATGAACCATTAGGGACTTTTGTTCTTCCTCCTTTAAATGATGATAGCATTCCTATGATGTCGGGTGATATGGCTATGTCCCCTCCTAGCTGTTAGCCTTTCAACCCTAATCTTATCTTTTCTTTGGTTGACTCTTCTTGTGCGGAGGTGGTACCCCTTTCTAATGTTAACCGTGGTTTTGTGACTGTCCGTAAGCAGAAAAAGCCCCCTATGGGTATGAGGGGTCTTAAGGATGATATCAAGGAGCAATCCTCTGCCAACCCAAGGGTTGCTTCACCCTCTTTCTGTGGTTTATTTGACTGTTCGTTGTCTTCCTCTCCTCAAGCCCTTAGAGCATGTGCGGCCTCTTCTAAGGTTGTCCAATGAACTTTGTCTCCTTTAACATTCGAGGGCTAGGTGGGGGGCCTAAACGAGCCGTGTTTAAACGAATCTTGGATACTATTTGTCCGGTGGTTATTTTTCTTTAGGAGACTATGGCTCCTAGGGAAGTTTCTTGTGAGTTCTTTCTTAAATTGTGACCTGGTTGGTTTTTTAGTGCTTTGGATTCATGTGGAAATTCTGGGGGCACTTTGGTTGGTTGGAATCTTGTTTTGGCTGATCTTCGGACCTTCAAAACTTGTGTTGGATTACTTCTTAAAGGGCGACTTAAAGGCTTTGATGTTATGGTGCATTTGTTGAATGTTTATGGCCCCTACTCTCATAGGATTTCTTTCTGGGATAGTGTCAAATCTTCTGGTCTGTTGTCTCTCCCTAATCTCATTTTGGGTGGTGATTTAAACTTTACTTGGTCGTCCGAGGAAGTTTGGGGTTCTGGTCATGCTATTGATCCACTAACGGATTACTTTCGCTCTATTTTTGATGAGGCATGGCTGGCGAACATTTCTCTTGTATTTCTGTCTCCGACTTGGTCTAATGGCAGGCGTGGTGATGTAGGTATTGCTAAGCGTCTTGACAGGTATTTTTTATCTGATTCTTTATGTGATTCGCTGGGCCGTTTCGGATGTTGGAATCTATCTATTGGATTCTATGGCCATAAAGCTATTGTGCTACAGCTTGATTTTTCTATTTGCAAGGTCTCTTATCCATTCAAGTTCAATCCTACTCGGCTTGTTGTTGATGATTGCAATGTTTTGGTTAAAGATCAGTGGACGATCCTTCATGGGGAGGTTCCCCCCCACTACTCCGCGTCTCAGGCTCTTCTCTTTAAATTAGCAAAGTTGCGTCCTCTGGTTAGAGATTGGGAAAGAAAGGTTAAAAAGAAGGAGGATAATCCTCTCTGCTATATTGAGAAAGAGATTGGTGTTATTGAGGACGATATGGTGGATTCCTTGTTCAGTTCCGATCGTACTGCTTATATCAAAGACCTCTTCTCTCAAAAGCAGGCCATTCTAGCACACAAAGAAGAGACTCTTCGTCAGAAGAGTCGTGTTATATGGCTCCAGGCAGAGGAAAAAAACACTAAATATTTCCATAATTTTGCTAACCGTATAAGGATTTCTAATTCGATTTTGGAATCGTTGGATGAGGATGGTTCATTAGTTACTGATCAAGTCTCCATTAAGGAAAGGGTTGTCTCCTACTTTTCCTATTTGTACAAGGATCCGATGACTTCTAATATCTCTTATCAGCTGAAGGTGCTTAAGCTCTTTCTGACTATGTTTGATGTGGAGGACTGTGAACTTCTTGGATGTCCTATTGATTTGAGTGAGGTGGAACTTACCCTCAAAGCTTTTGCTAGAGATAAGATCCCGAGGCCCAACGAATGGACTATGGAGTTTTTCTTGCACTTCTTCGAGTTGATGGGTCTAGAAATTGTGGATTCCATCGATGAGACCAGATTTTCGGGGATCACTCTTGACAGTGTTAATACTACCTATTTAACTTTGATTACCAAGGTTGATCGTCCTTCCACCTTTGCCGAGTTTTGACCGATTGCTTTATGCAATCTGTTGTACAAAATTATCACTAAGATTATTGTGGGTAGGATGAAAAAGCCTTTGGGTAAGGCTATCTCCATTGAACAGTTTGGCTTCCTACCGGACGGTCAGATTCTTTATGCTGTTGGGATTGTTCAAGAATCCCTTCATTCGATTAAGATGAAGAAGCTATCGATGCTGGTCTTGAAGCCTGATTTGGAGAAAGCTTATGATAAAGTCGATCGGTCCTTTTTACACTTGATCCTTTTACAAATTGGTATTCCTTTAAAGATCACTCGATGGATTATGTCTTGTGTGAATACTGCCTCCTTTGTTTTTCTTGTGAATGGGTCTCCCGTGTCCTTTTTCAAAGGATCCCGTGGTATTTGTCAGGGTTGTCCCTTGTCCCCATATATCTTTATTTTAATCATTGAGGTTCTTAGCCTTCTTCTTAATTAGGCCAAGGCAGAAAAAAGGATGAAAGGTGTCAAGGTCTCGGGGACCATTTATATTACTCATACGCTTTTTATCAGCAATGTTATTATATTTGGGAATGGGGCTTTCGATGAATGGAATTATATCAAAGGTTTGATTGACCACTTCTGTCGTGCTGCTGGAATGACTTTTAGTGTTTCCAAGTCTTGTTTCAGACACAGTGGGATTGATGAGCAAACTTTGCATGGTATCTTGAATCTTTTCACTATTCACAGTAAACACTTGGATGCTGGTTTATCCTATTTGGGTTTTTTCCTCCGACCCAACACCTATAATCGATTTTACTGGGATTGGCTCATTAAGAAATTTTACTTCCAAATGGGTAGATGGTCATCTAGATGGCTTTCTCTGGGTGGTTGTATGAGTTTATTTACCTATGTTTTGCAGTCCTTGCATGTTTATTGGTTAGCTCTTTTTAGAGTTCCTGCTAGCATTCTTGTGGCTCTTCGAAGAATTTTCTTCCATTTTCTTTGGAGGGGTTCACATGACCTTGCCAAGTTCCATCTGGCGGATTGGGAGTCTTTATCGTTGCCTAAGTCCTGGGGTGGTTGGGATTTTAAACACCTAAGCTTGTTCAATATTGCTCTTTGCGCCAAGACTCTCTGGAGAGGATTGACAATGTCAAATTTGTGGTGCAATATCCTCAGTTCTAAGTATATGAAGAGAATTCCTCCCTCTTCGTGGTTGCGATTGTCGAAGCATACTTATTCTCAAGCTTATGTTGTTTGGGTAAGTCTCTGTTCTTCCCTTCCTTGTATCCTTCATGAATTTTTCTGGAAGGTGGGTAGAGGTAGCAATATTACTTTGGGTCAGGACCATATTACAGGGATTGGTCAAGTGTTTATATCCTGGCAACTGTTATCTTTCCTTCGTGCTATTAATATTATTGTTCTTAAGCGAGTGGCTGTTAATTGTGAGGATATTTCCTCGGGTTGGTTGTCAGCACTATCTATGGCCCTGTCTAGTGTGGTTTCTTTGGAATGGGATGAATTCATCTCTAAGTTGCAGGAGGATGGAATTTACTTATCAGATAATCCCTATTCAATGGTGTGGTCTGGAAATGCTGAAGTTGGTTTTGTTACGGCCTGGTGGTATGTTTCTCTGTGGAAGCTGAGGGTCTCGTCGAAAGTGAAATGCTTCCTGTGGATTGCTTTGAAACATAAAATTTTGACATGGGATGTGTTACAAATGCGGGGTTTTTAGTGCCTTTGTAGGTGTATCTTTTTCATGTCAGATGCTGACTCTGTTGAGTACCTTTTCTATATTTTCCCATTCTTCCGGGGATTGTGGTCTCACTTGTGTGTTGTGTGGTGTTGCACTTGGTCTTGGAGTGCTGGTTCTCTTACAAATTTCCTTTTTCAGGTTGATGGGCATCCCACAATCCCACTTGAGTTGGATTATTTGTGCATCGAGGAGTTTTGGTGTATGCGGAATTGACATATATTTCAGTCGATTCCCATTGATTTGGGCAAGGCGTTCCAGAAGGTTCTGTCTGGTAATGGTTCTGTTTTTGGGAAAGATCCTCATATCAAGACTCGCATGATTTTTTTTTCGGATTAGACTGTTGTTGACAGGGTTGGTTTTTTATGGTGCTGAGCAGCATGGCTCGTGTGGTGCTGGCATGGGCATCCTCCTGGAGGGTCATCATTCATTTTGGATTTGTATGAATGCGGGAAAGGGGAGAAACACTCATGTTGAGCTCCTGGCTCTCTGGGGGCTTCTGAATTTTGCGAAAGATCGCAGTATTCAACTTCAGATGGTACTGGGTGACTCCAAAGTCATCATTAATTGGGCTCTCAATATTCACAATGTGCAGTCTCTTTGTCTCTCCCACTGGCTTGGGAGAAGCAGGACTTCACTTGTATCTTTCCCGTCTTTTCCATTCAGACATATCTTTCACGAATTTAATTCCCAGGATTATTTGTTATCTAAACAGGGTATTGGTTTAGATGTTGTTTTGATTTTCTGGAAGGAGCTCCTTTCTGGTAAAATCATTGCTGAAGGATTGATGCAAAGCTACTAGTTTTTCTGCATCTCTACTAGATGTTCCTTTGTGGATCTTTTTGACCCATGTGATGTTGGATCTTCTTCCTGGATTATTTTCCTTGTTTTGTCAGTTGTGAAGCATTTATGCTTTTTGTGATAGTTTGGACTTTGTTTCATGTTGTGATTAATTAGGATTGTTGGATCTCCATGTGATCTGTTTGAAGTTGTTTTTTGATGACCATATGGACTTCTTGGTATTCTGTACATCTTGCTACTATGATACTATACTGATCAAATGCTTTTTGGCGTATGTATCTGTTGTATTTGACACAACCTTATTTAATATAAAGTTGTCCTTTTTCGTGTGAAAAAAAGTAGGTGATACAAAATATACATAATTTTTAATTGATAAATGTAATAAGGGAAAACAAATGGAGCAAATGTTTTTAGACCAACATAGATCCAAATCCTATGCTCTATCAAGCGCCTAGAGGGATCAAATATTTAGAGGTGAAAACCTCTATAAACTTTGGTGTGTCCGATATATAGCCATTGATTTGATTCAAACTAAAAGAAATATCTTTTTATTTAAGGGGGACATATAATATTTAATATTATTTATGGCCAACATATAATATTTTTTATTATTTTATATTTTTTTAGGAACCAACATTACAACATCTCCCCCATACATGGTTTTGAAACTATGTACAAGGCCCTTCTAAAACCATGGGTTGTTTAGGAGGCCTTGCACATGGTCTTAAAACCGTTTGCAAGGCCCTCATAAACTATGTCCAATAAAACCATGGGTTGTTTAGGATCCCTTGGGCATTGTTTTAAAACCATGTGCAAGGGCAACATTTTTTTGCGGATAATTCAATTTTATTATTTTTTATTATTTTGTTAGGTAGGAACATTACAACATCTCCCCCATATTGTGTTGTTTTTCTAACCGACATTTTTTGGAGGATGATTAAATATTTAATTCTTTAATGTTTTGTTAGGTATGAACATTACAACATATCCCCCATATTAGGTTGTTTTTGTGGCCGACATTTACTTTGGTGGATAAATAAAATTTTATTTTTTATTATTTTGTTAGTAACAAACGTTACAGGATCGACAAACGTTACAAGATCTCCCTTATGACAAACGTTACTAGATCTCCCTCATACTGGGTTGTAGAGTGCCTCTCGGCACAATGATTTTTTTCTTGTGAGGCTCAAAACTTTGAATGTCCATTGCTTTGAAAATGCTTGTTGTATTTTTAATATAGTTCAGTTCTTGGATTCAATGGATTTGTTTTTGTATTGTATGTGAAAATAACATCTATATGTTCTCTCCACTATATCCCTCATGGTGTTATAAAATATTTTCCCCATATCATTAACTTCTAGCACCACTCCAAATAAATCGATGAGCAATTCATCTTCATTTAGGTCATTTATAATTTTTGTATTATCTTTGGTTAAGAGCATTATCTTTGTTGCTAAGGCTTTGGGAAGCTAAAGAAAGTTTTTCCAATTGTTATATGCATACTTAGGGGACATTTTATGAAACAACTGCAACCTATAGTCACAAGACAAAAAATCATTTATTCTTAACTTCCTTATTTCCATGATAAGAATTTGATACTGTTCTTAGTCAAGTTGCAACTACAAGGCTTGCAACATGGTTTTGAACAGTATGTTTTTCCAAGTCTAGTTCAAACACTTCTTGGTTACAAGAAAACAAACCATGGATAATTTGGATTCTTAATCAATTGTGAATTCCCTTTCTTAACAAATGGATCCATCGTACCTTTTTCCAACAACAAAGAGATAATTGAAATTGTAGGAGGCTATTCCAATTCTGGAGTATCTTAGTGACTGGACCATACAACCATCAAAATTTTAGTGCATTTTTTTCCTCCGATGCTAGAGGGTTTAGCATAAGAGCTTATCCTCCATCAAAATCGAGACCAAGTTTCTCTAGATGACTTATGCAAGATTGTAAATAGTTGTATCTTTCTTTTTTACTAGGGGAATTGACAAAGGGGGATTGGGAAGGTACTCGCCTGACAAGGGGTCCAGGGATCTAGTCCCGCTACCACTATACCCCTAGGTGCATCCACAGGGCTCGAACCATGGCACACAGGTAAATTTGAGGGGGATTTGAACACAAGACCTTCCATTTACAACCATTTACAATATTTACACTTTACCACTTTCTCTGCCCCCACACGGGCCATAATTAATTATATATTGAGTTTCCTAGTAATAAATCTTTTTACAGGGAATGGAAAATTTACACTACATTCTGGGCACAAGGAAATGCTCATTCAACTGCTAACATTTGTGACAGGATCAGAACTAAAAGTTTGTTTTTGTGGTTGTTGACATGTGGGTTTATGACATAGTGTACCCTATGTATTCAACGGAACAATTAATAATTGATGTAAAAGGTAATAAAACATTTAAATGTGTGGCTTGGCGAAATGCAGAGTTATTCTTTAACAACAAGAAGTGTGATATATCATGCCTTTGTGATTTATTGGAGATTGCATATATAAGGATTGGTCAGCCCAGTTTTAGATGGAATCACTGGTTATGTGTGGGATTGTTTTATGGTTCCATGCCGTTGGCAGTGATGTAATGGAGGTTTAAGTTTTACTGAAGCAACTTTTAATAATAATACAGTTGTGATTTTTCAACTTTGAAAAAAGGATTGGTATACATGTTGAGATAACCAAAATAGTTACTTTTGGGGAGTGTATAAAATTCTACAAAATGGATCAATTTGTGGAGAAACGTAGACATAGGATTATGTAGACCCTTTGTTGACAAGGGAGATAGTTATTGTTCAAATGTTCTTGCAAAGCTGAAAATTTGGTGAAGAGAATAACCACAGGCTTCATGATGGGGATTTTGTTTTGATCAACAGTCCTCCAAGTATTCAAAAACATCCATCGTAGGAATTAAAAGCATATGTTCATTCGGTCTCTATGGTGATTATTAAGCCTCTCATATGCAGGCCACTTGGTGCATAATTTAATGGGGATTGAATTCATGTCTTTTTCTTTCCTACAATCAATTTGGTAATTGCAATCGATAAACTATTACTGAAATTTTTGATAACAAGTTTAAATATGTACAGGGGTTTAGTGCTCTAAATAATTCGATGTACATCATTGGCTCAATTTTCTCATATGCAATTGGAAATTTTAGGAATCACTTATATCAACTTGTATGCTAGTACTATCCATTATATTGCATGAGAATGATAGTTTCATTTTTTCTATTTTGAGAATAGAGATTTGTCCAAGGGAACCAAGCTTTGTGTTGGTTACAACTATTTTTTTAATCGTGTTGTGGCTTTGCAAGGAATTTGGAAACCTTAGATTTGCACCCTAAAGAAGGACGATCTTGTAATCAAAGAAACATAGGATCACATTTGTAATCAGGATTGAATTTTCATTGGAATCTTCTGTAAGTTAGAGCTCCAAACAAATCGGTCTCATTTCTTCAAGGGAATGTGACCAAATTACTAATCCAAGTTTTAAATAAGGCATTGAAGGTGAATTATTAATCACAACTCTCTAACATTGGTCTGGTTACACAAGCAGCCTGTCTAAATCATGAGGGATGTTACATTGATCATCACTATAGTCTTGAAGTTTATTAACTCTTGCATTTATCAACTGCCTGAATGCCTATTATTACATTTCCACAAAAGGAAGGCTTGTTAAAAATTGGTCTCAAAGCGAGCTAAAACACTCGATTCTCATGGTCCAAGTAAACCATAAAATTATGTATGGTCTCGTTTTAATCATCGCAATTAGTATAACTAAGGTTCAACACTTGAGCCTTATGGACCAAGTAAACCATTAAATTCTATTTGGGTTCATTTTGAATTAATGAAATTGGTACATCTGGTTACATGACCCAGAATACACAAGCCATGAATCTAGTGAAAATGATTTTGGGTACCACATGGGCCATGCAAATTAATGGAGACACTTGTAAGTTGTAGGTGTTACTCATAAAATGGAGGCTTTTTTTTTTTGACCATAACATAGGGGTAGATTAAATTAGTGCTGGTAAATCAGCTACCGTATACTTTGAAAAAATGACAGTCCAGCATAGCTGGCCAAGATTCTCTGTCAATATGGATTTTAGCATCCAAAGCAGCCCAACGGCCTGATTACAATAGCATAAAGATTCAAAAAGCCCAGAACATAGAGTAAATGGAAGACGCAGCTTCACCAAAACAGCCATATGAAACTGGAAAGAGAGAGAGCTAAGAGACTTTTGGAGACCAGATTTATTAGAGTCATTTGTCCAGTTTTGCAAGCAGCTTGTTGACAACAACCTCCAAGGCAGCGATGCGGTTCCCAAACTCCCCCTGGGTATTAGCCACATCCTTGAAGCTGGTATGAACACTTTCTTTAAACTCCTCCAGATTTCTTGCTGGGGCCGACATGTCTATACGTAACTTCCTAATATCTTCATTGAGAATGTCCCAACTTTTCTCTCCAGCCTGGATGGTCGATTGCAACATCTGGTCTTGATTGTTCGCTCGATCTCTGAGCTTGTCCATAGCATTTCCCAGCGTGTCAAGCCTCTCTTCAACTGTCGGCCCCGAGTCTGAGGAGGATCCCAGTGACGCCATTGCAAGAGGATGATAGTCTTTTCCCAAGAGCAGCTCTCCACTTGATCCTTAAACGAAGTGTTGTAGGTAACGTTGAGGGATGCATTGGTTAAATAACAAGGCTGGCGAGAAGCTAAGTCACGAGACTTTTGTGACCCGATGGATCTTTGCAGAGATTTTTTCGCAAACTCGACAGAGGGAGAATAACCATAGTACAAGAGAATATTGCAGAACGAATGGGATCGCCAGATGAGTCTCATGATGCTACTGCGCTCAGGGGACAGAATGCTACATCGGTCAAGGGACATCACATCGAGTTTCAATCCCATCCCTGTGTAAGGTACCTCTGCTCAAGAGGGTTCCGCTATTGGCTTCTTTGTCTGCCAGGGAATTTAACCCATGAAGCACATGGTAGAATCTAATGGACATAAATTTTTTGCTTAGAAGTCGGATTTTATGATATATTAAATCCAGTTTTAATTGGGAGGGCCGCTTCTTCCTAACTAAAGCTTGAATCAACATTCTAGAATCACCAAAGATCGTTAGTTTGGTGATTCCTTTGGAGAGAGCAATCCTTAAACCTTGCAATAGACCACATAATTCAGCTGTGTTATTTGACTCAATACCTAAACCCCAAGCGTAGCTACTAGCAACAGTTCCATTAGCTGAGATAAACACTCCGCCCCCTCCAGTAATGCCTGGATTACCCTTTGATGCTCCGTCGAAGAAGAGGTAGAGTTGATTCAGGGAACCTTTCCAATTGATGAAGCCCGGTTCATCAAGCCTTATTTCCCAGTCAGCTATATTGGCATGATTTGGCATTGATCAGGCGTGGTAGTTTGGAACAATTTTGCTTAACCACTGTGATTCTTCAGGCAAGAGTTGAATGGTATTTTTCAGGGATGTATTATGATCAAGAGCTTCCCCTAAGATTGCTCTGGCTTGTATGGTGATTTTAGAAGGATGAAGTTCTTGTTCCCTGAAGATTCGATTGTTTCTCTCAATCCAAATTTTCCAGCAAATAGCCTTTGGAATCCATCTCCAGGCAATTTGGAGTAGAGTTTTCTTGGACAGATGGAACGGAGAGAGCTTCATCCATTCTGAAAGAAGGTCCTGGATGGTGCATGGAAGATTGATACCTGGATTTAGCATCATTTCTTCTCTCCATACCTCTTTGGAGAAGGGACATTCAAGCAGGATGTGATATGAAGTTTCTTCCTCTTTTTTGCAGAGAGGCCATCGAGTTGGGCCTTCCATACCTCTTTTCCTTAGATTTTCGCCTGAAAGTATACTTTTATGGGCCAGCGTCCAACAAAATATGTCGATTTTTGGAATGAAAGCTTTGGTCCAGAGAAATTTCTAGATCACCGAATTGGGAGCAGCATAAGGGATTGCTTGGATGTTCTTATAACCCTCTGAGGCTGAATAGTTTCCTGATTTTCTCCCCCACCCTCGTCTATCTTTGGATCCTTCTTTAAGTGGAGACTTGCCTTGGAGGAGCTTTGTTAGAACATCTGCTTCTGCTTCTAATTCTGGAGGTGGGTTACCTAGATCCCAGCCAATCCAGTTATTGTCTTCCCATGCCGATAGATCCCACAAGGAGGTGGCTCCTCTATCCACTAGCCAGTGTTTGATATTGTCCACTTCCATGCACTTCCCAAGTGGAGTTTCTCCCAGGATGGAGTCCTCCCAAACTTTGATTTTTTTCCCATTTCCTGGTATCCAGTAGAGATTCATTTTGAAGAGATCCATGGATTTAATACATAGCTCATAAACCGGAGAACCATTTCTGAAAGGGGGTTGGGAGTCAAGACACCTCTCCCTTGTTCCTGGGAAATATTTTTTGTGGAGAACTTTCTTGCTCCAGCTCTCTTTTCCTGTAATTAGCTGCCAGAGCAACTTGGCTCCTAAAGCCAGATTTTGAATGGTTGAACTCCTCACTTGTAGCCCTCCTTCATCACGAGGTTTTTGAATCTTATCCCAGCTAATAAGGTGAAGTTTCTTTTCATTCCCTTTCCCCCCTTCCCAAATAAACTTTCTGAGCAATATTTCTAGCTTTCTGATTACCGATCCCGGGGCCAGCAATATAGAAGATTGATAAATTGGCATGCTGTTCAGGATAGATTTAAGAAGAACCATCTTCCCTACCAAGTTGAGCCAATTGGCGCTCCATCCTTGAATTTTGGATTTAAATTTATCTAGGATAGGCTCCCATTTTGCTGACTTGATTTTGGTTTTACAGATGGGAATGCCGAGATAAGTGAATCCATCCCAATCCATCGTACCTTCCATTCCCAGTGTTCTGGCTATATCCCTTAGCTCTCTAATGGAACAGTTCCAGCTGAATATTTTGCTCTTTTGGAAATTTATTTTGCTTCCGGAAACCTCTTTGTATAATTCCAGCTCTTGTTTAAAGTGATCCGCTGACTAGATGTTTGCACCACCTAAAAGCAATGTATCATCTGCGAATTGAGCATGATTTATATCCCAAACATTATTCACCATTCTTAGGCCAGGGAGCGTATGGATTTCCTGGCAGAAATTAAGCTGGAAGCTAAGCACTGAAGCTTGAATTGCATAGAGGAGAGGGGACAACGGGCAGCCCTGCCTTAGGCCTCTAGAGGCTTTAAAGAAGCTTGTAGAGCATCCATTGACAAGAGGTGCTATCCACTGTCCGCACACACACCCTTTGAACTAGCTTATAAAGGAGGATGAAAAGCCAAACTTTGCCATTACTGCAAACATAAAGTCATGCCTAACACGGTCAAAAGCGTTAGCTAAATCAAGTTTAATGACCATACCTTTCTCGTTGCATTGACAACTTGAATGAATTGCTTCTTGGACGAGGATGACGTTGTTGAGGATTTTCCTTCCCTTGATGAAGCCGCCTTGATTTTTGGGGATAATCCTGGGAAGAATTATTTTAAGCCTGGTGGCTATAATCTTGGTTATCAGTTTGTACCCAGTGTTGCACAATGAGATCGGCCTGAAGCGGTTGAAGGTAAAGGCGCCTTTTTCTTTCGGGATCAAGGCAAGGAAGGAGGAATTGGTACTTCCTCCCAACTTGTTGACCTCCTGAGAGTACCTGATCATTTTTAAGAGATCAATCTTGATTATTGACCAACAACAAGTGAAGAATCGAGTTGTGAAGCCATTAGACCCAGGGGCGCTATCCGGTTTCATAATCGATAAGACGACTTTAAGCTCATTCATGGTGACAGGGGCGGTAAGAAAGTTATTATCTTTAGGATTGATAAGAGGTGGAATGAGATCAAACGGGTGAGAAAGGGTGTCCAAAGGAGCCTCTATGGGGGCCGTGAATAAATGTGTCCACTGCTGCCTGCTTTATGTCCTCGAAGTCTTTAAGCATAGCACCTTGAAAGTTTATTTCAGAGACCGCTTTAAAGTTCTTTCGGGCCTTGGCCCGTTTATGGAAATGCTTGGTGTTTTTTTCCCCACTTAAGAGCCAAAGACTTCGGGACTTTTTCTGCCAATACTCCTCTTTTAGTACGCATGTAGAGAAGAGGGCTTTCTTAAGATCCCCTTCCTTGCGTAGGAGACTTTCCGACAAGGGGGTAGCTTCCATGTGAATTTGATGCACTTCCAACTCCGCTTGAGCTTTCTTCCTTTCTTCCTTCGAGTAATGGGGGAGGTAATGAGCTTTGCCCAGTCTTTCAAATCGTGCTTGAACCTTTTTATTTTTTCTTCCGATATGAAAGAGGGCGACCCTCTTATTTGGTTTCCTCAGGAGTCGGAAACAACTTGCAAAAAATCCTCATGTTGGATCCAGAGAGGACTAAAGCAGAAGGGAATCGGGCCAAGGTCTTGTTCTAGAGCAAGATAGAGCAGGATGGGCTTATGATCAGAGGTACAATGAGGGAGAATTTTGGATGAAGCTAGGAGGCCAAAGGAGAGGAAGGAAGAGTGAACTAGAAACCTGTCAAGCTGAGCAGCAATGTGGCCAGGTCCAACCCTCTTATTAGACCAAGTAAACTTTCCTTTTATTGGATTTATATCAATTAGATCCCAACCGAGGATAATATCTTCGACCCATTCCCTCACTGGATCCCTAACATGAGACCCCCCTTTTTTCTCATTGGCAGCCAGAGTAACATTCAAGTCACCTGCTACAATGATATTTTATAGCTGCTGCAGATTGAGAAAAGACTCTAGCATATTCCAGCAGTCTTTTTTTTCTGAATGCAAAACAGGAACATAAAGGTTGAAAAGACTTACAGTACGACTAGAGAGTTTGTGGATGAACTTTGTGAAAACCCAATGCAAAGTACGTTCTTCGGATTCTAGATCATAGAGGGCGGAATCCCAAAAGGTGGCGATACCTCCAGATGCACCTCTGGAGTTGCTGGCGATCCCTAGGCCCTTTTTCCAAAACATTTTCCCAGCTTGGTGGAGAGCAGCTTCCTCCAATTTCGTCTCCTGGACTAGCAGAATCTCAGGTTTATGAATTCGGACCAGATCTTTTAGAGCTTCTTCTTTTAAAGCAGATCCTAAGCCTCTACAATTCCAGGAGATGTATCGCATTAAGTACTGTGGGAGGTGGGGTTGGCCCCTTTTGAGGCCGAGGCCATTCCTTTCTTAGATCGGGTATGCATCATGCCTTTCAGGGTTTTTTGTGATCCTTCAAGAATAGCCAGATATGTTGCTTCCTCTCTTTTCTTCTTTTTTGATTTCCTTCCCCTTGGGTATTTGAAAGGGACTGCATGCAAACTGCTTGATGAGGCACCATTGTCCGTATCCTCACCTGGATCCATTTCTAGAAGTAAAGGATCCTCATTTGTATCTTTGGAAGGCCCGGGGGTATCAGCCGCCATAGAGACCACTGGATTGGAATGAGGGATTTCCCCTAGTTCCAATACATCAGTAGCTTGGGATTCTACCTCCTTGCTGCTAGGATGATTTTCAGTCTGAATTTCTTCAATGCTTACCGAAACTAGGTCTTTTCCAACTGGATCGCTAACCTTCTATGGTTCCTTAGCGTCCTGAATCACTATTGGAGCTTCTTTTGTGGCCTCCTGGGGAGGATTGTTTAAGCTTGGCGGCTGATTATTTTTCTGCATGTCCCCTGAGGTCTTTTTTTCCTGGGCTTTGGAAGCCGTCTTCCCTTCCTTAACTTTTTTCCAGCCTTCTCCCTCTTCTTGGATTTGTATTTTGGGGCAATTTCTCTAGAAATGGCCGTGCTCATGACAGTGGTGGAATTTGAATGGTAGTTGTTCATAATCTAGCTTTTGGTAATGGTGCCATGCACCCACTTTTAGTTTTACTGCCTCAGGCAGCCCTGCTTCAAGATCTACCTCTACACAGATTCTGGCACAAGAGTACTGGCCTTTGTTCTCGGCTTTGTCAATGTATTTCCTCAGCGCATTCCCAACTTTTTCCAGGGTTTGAATATTCCAACAGTGAACAGGGAGATTTGGTAGCCTCACCCACACTAGTACTTCCTTCGATACATCAACTTCTGGGTCGAAATCCGGAGTCCATCTATTGAGATAAAGGCCTTGGGTCCCCATGAAGTACAGGCCGCTTCTGAAGATAAGATCTCGGTCCTCTTTTGCTATGAATTCAAAGATGAAGAACCCCCGTCCGACCGGGTAGCAGGTAACACTATTTTTCAGTTGGGGCCTCCAGTTCCTTTGGATCCAATCGTCTGTGGTTCTTGTTGAGGGCCAGAGCCCCATGAACTGACCGACCAATCCTCACTCAGCCAAAGCCAGATCGATATTCATGGGATGTTCAACCGAAAGGTCAATTTCAGGGACGAATTCAAGTTTCTTGATGAACTTTGGAATGGAAGGGGCCACCGGCTTCTTTCCTGATGGTGTTAATAACCTTCAAAAGGCCTCTTCAGCAGTGATCAGAGCAGAGGGATGGGATTGCCCTCCCCCAAGTGCGGCCATGAGGGTGTCCTGAAGCAACTCGAGCTCGAGCAAGGAGCCCTAAGGAGGGTAGCGCGGCAGTATCTTGGGCAGCGCGATCCTCACCTATCTGGAGGAATGTCTGCACGATCCTCATAAAATGGAGGCATTGTTATAAGAAAGAATAACGTTAATAAATGGATAACCATTGATGAAAGTACATGATTACCCAAACAAGTTGAATGTAGGAAATTTCACAACCAAAGAAATGATGATGCAAGTATAACGATAAGATAAATTTATCGGATGACAATGTGCTTGAAGTGCTTTGATAATTGAATCTACAGAGCTCCTCTTTTTTTTTAAAGATATTCACGAGTTTTTGTTGACACTTCTTGATGGCTGAGCTCTAGGGTTTCATCAAGTTGTTTAATGGCTTCCTTGTGACCTGGTTCTACCCTACGCTATCCCTCCTTACTCTTTCAGTTTGACCCCTACACTTCGTCTTGTTCCTAGTCATGGTCACCTGTATGGGAGGGATGCAATGCCCCTCCCGATCGAATTCAGATTCTGCATGCCCAATGCAGCTTCAGGAAGCTTCCCTACCCTCTGGAAACCCTATGCCTACTGACATACTGCAACCTGACACTGTAAAGCTTGTTGAGGAACTGTCAACTCTGTCTATGGCAACAGACAAACCTAGAACTCACACATGCATAGCCATGTCCACAGAAAAACCCAGAATTAATCTCCCTCCCTATAGAATATATGCCAAAATTGAATACATGAAGACATACACTCTCATTGAGAAATTCATTGAAATTTGGCCCACTGAAAAATCTCTGTTCAACTGGATTGCCGTCAAATGGAAGCCAAAAGCACACTTCGACCTATAGCTCGGTTCAAAAGGATTCTTCACCATCATCTTCTCCTTGCTAGAGGACGGAGATCATGTATTGGAAGGAGGACCCTATTTCTTTAACTCTACGGGTCTCTTTCTTAGGAACTGGATCAAATGCTTTAATCTAGACACGATAAATTTATCCTAGGCACCAGTCTAGGTCTAGCTATACTCGATTCCCCAGGATTATTATGACGAATAAACCATCAAAGACATTGGTAATGCTCTAGGATATTTTGTCAAAGTAGAAGATCAAACCAAACAACAAAGGTGCACTTCTTATGCTCGAATCTGTGTCTACATGCATATTACTAAAACCCTACCAGAGTCCATCACACTAGCCCATGAGGAAACAGAATGGGTGCAGCCACTAGACTATGAACATGTGCTCTTCATATGCAGGAAATTTAATGAGCATGACCACTTATATCAAGATTGTACCAAGAATAAAAATCCTATGGAGCATAAACAAAACCCCTTGACAGATGAAGAAGGTTTCAAGAAAGTCACCAATAGAAGGAAACAGGGCAAGAATAATCCCACTATCAGTAAATCCTCAAATCCTTCCACCAGTAACAACTTTGAGGTGCTTGCGTCTCAACACGATGAACCAGATAATGGAGAGGAAGGGTTACACCCCACATCGAAGCGTCCTCATCAAGAAACCCAAAAAGGCAAGGAAAAGGATGAATCTAGCTAGCCTGCAAAAGAAGACTCTGTCAATCAGTCTCAACAACCAAAGGAAAGTATTCATCAACAGGACATCCCAATATCTACTCAAGATATTGATGTCTTAATGGATGAGGACATGGGAGATATAGATCTGGGAGATCTGGATCTTTTAGGATTGGAAGATGCATGTAAAAACACCACTCTTCATGCAATAGCTCCCAAGAAAATTCAATTGCTCATTGACATACTACAATCAACTAGAACCCGAACTAAGCTTGGAATCATCATCAACAATCCCAAGGAAACAAAGAAAAGCATCAAGGAAGCTAAAAAGAGAGGTCGAAAAACATATACAGAGAATTGCCTCTCTTGGTACTAGACTTGTGGAATCGGGACAATACTCCCTACTTACATAATTCTTCCCATCCAATTCCACGGTTTATCAATGAAGGTGATCTCCTGAAACATAAGAGGAATCAACAGTCCTAGCAAACACAAAATGATAAAAAAGAAGATTCAGCAAGAAAAACCCACTATTCTTATGTTACAAGAAACCAAATCCAATTGTGACAATCTTGACATGCTTATTTCGATGCATTTTGGGAGGATATTCAACAATGGTGCATTAGATCTAGAAAAGGAAACGATACTCTCAGATGGGGCTACAAGCCCAAATGCATGTTTACCATAAAAGGATCTCATCAACTCCTCAATTGTCCCAATGAACAACCAGACCCCTGTTGGATCAAAATCTGGGGAACAAAAACCTGGCCCAAAGTCACGACCTTTCTTTGGCTTGTGTCACACATGCGTATCCTCACTTGGGACAACCTCCTCAAGCAAGGTTTCACTGGAGCCTCGCAATGCTCATTATGCAAAGAACAAGGGGAAACCATGGATCATCTCCTTGATCAATGCTCCTTCTCTAGTCAACTCTGGGACATGATAGCTTTCATCTGCAAGAGGATAGATCGATGCAAGGGTAACATCTCAGATACTATCAAATGCTGGCACAACCATCCCTATCAAACCCCTCTCCTTAACAAAATTTGGGAGCTTATTCCAAGATTCATCATCTGGAACATCTAGAAGGAACACAACCTCATGATTTTTGAAGGTAGAGCCAATCCAGTGGAAACGGTTTGGATCCAATGTCAGTAGCATATCAAGGAGGCCACCATACTCATAAATTGGTAGGACAAGGATCTACATGCCATCCCCATGGAAAAATCCATTCTGGACAACTAGTTCAGTCACTCTCCACAGACCCTCATCACTCCAATACCTCATACTCACCATCTGTCCACTCCACTGTCATGGAAAATCTCGTCCCAATGCTTCATCAAACTGAACTTTGATGGGGCTTCTAAAGGAAATCCTGGAAAAGAAAGGTATGGAGGAGTTTTTAGATCTGCTACCAGTCAGATTCTTCGAATTTTTTTATGGAAAATTAGGGAACAAGAGCAACAATGCATCCAAGCTAATGTGTCTCCTACAGGAAATCTAGATTTCCTTCACTCACGCTCTTTTCCCACTCATGGTAGAGGGCGATTCAGAGCTCATATTGACTATGGACATCAAGCTACAACATGGTTCTAGTAGTGCCAATGTTTCTTCCCATTGGAGATTGGATTACGACCTTCAACAACTAGCAATCCTCCTCTCCCAACCTGCATCCATCTCCTTCTAGCACATTCGACGAGACTCCAATTCTCTCGCAGAAAAAATTGCTAACTGGGGAGTTCTTTTAACCTCCTTTCTTCAGCAGAGTTCCCTTGAAGAGATCCAAAACTCCAACTTTAAGCATGAATGCACTCGAATTTCTGAAAAGGACTTCTACCCAGATGCAGGTGACATCAAGCCAACCAGACCTTAGAGCTTAACTGATGGGAAACATAACTATGCCCCGTTGTCACCACCTTGACGTCGCTCATTCGACATTCAATGCGTCGGTTATCGAGCTCCTCGATGGTTGCGCATCATAACTCTTCTAAGGTACGCGTCTTCCATGTCGTCGTTTGGTGGTACTCCTATATCAGTTCAATGATGGCCACCATCAATGTGCCTATGGAACTGCACTACCGCGTTATTGATATAAGCAGTCCGACATTCATTCTCAACTTGAGTTGCAGGCTCATGTTCGCGTCTACTCTCTTCTCTCACTTTGCTCCTCGACCCTCTGTCGCTTCCCTGGTATTGTATGCTTCTGACACTTTGCTTCTTTCCTCTCTGCCCACAGTTTGCACCATGTTGCATAGGCATAGGGATACGCCTAGATGGGGTCATGCAGGTCAGGGCACCCCTAGCTAGAGAGCCATCAACCTCAATGCTCAGGCCAATTCAGAGGGTTATGACCTGGAGATCCCTTCCCTCTCCATCTCATGTTTGATGATTGGGAAGATAAGTTAACCAGTTCTCTCTCTGCATCTAACCGGACAACTAAGTGCAGGAGGCATTACTAGGTGGTGAAAAACTTGTTGGTTCGCCTCCTCCTTCATTCCATCACCCTTCAACTTACGCCTCTAGTCCCCGATGCCATGGTTTCTGCCTATGTCATTCTAGCTCCCTCTGTCCTTCCCATTCTATCTGTCACCCCGACCCGCTCAGTCGTCCCAGCTGCTATCTGTCACGTTGACCATCCCACTACACCCATGGATATTAAGCCTCCGCCACCTCCATCGCAACAAAGAATGGTCAGTAGTACAACAACTGGAAAAACTAACACCACAACGGAATTTCGAAAGTTTGAGCCTCTTTTGGTCAAGAGTACCCCCTCCAGCAATGATGATTCTTCCAACAACAACAACAACTCAAGTGGTGAATACAATTCTGACAGTGAGTATGATGACCAGAGCAATAAGGATGATCCTCTTGACATGCAGCTGAGCTCTGGATTTGGGACACCCATTGTAGAGGAGATGATCCAGGAGGATATTGGTGGCCACCCACCTATTCCACTTGGACCCCCACCATTGTTTCTTTCAGTTTTCCAGTTTCCTTAATTGTAGCACAATTTACTATTTTTGGCAATTTTCGGGTCCTAAACTTCCAGAGCCGTTTTGAGGTCCTAAACGACATTTTTCCGGCATAGAATGGTCTGACACATATGAGTCCATTTCAACCTTAATATTTGTTTTTAATGGATGTAGTCCTTGAATATATCTTTCTAACGATGTATCATGCACGTCAAACGAAGGTAGTATGCCAAAGTTACGACCCCGAGAAATTGATGTACCAAGTTACCCAGCGAGGCCCACATTCTGGCGTTTCACCTCCTAGGGTTATGTTTTTGGATGTGTAGGGTTTTCATTGTTTCTCAATAATATATAGGCCTTCGAGCCTCATTGTAACACGAATTTCAGAGTCATGTAGCCACCACATCTCTTCTTAGAGATAAGCTACCAGCACTCTAGCTAGTTTATTTCCATTCTGTATGTAAACAAGTTTCAGTTATTTGATTAATGAAATGAAGTGTTATTTCCACTGCATCTTTGTTTCTATGGCTATTTGTGTATTCTGTTGCATTCCTGCATAAATCTGGATCAGTGGTATCAGAGCAATCTGCTCTTTCTCGATCCTTCTTTGCATGTCCCCAACGAAAGCGGGGTATAAAGAGTTAGGGTTCGATCTGGTTGAAACTTTACAAGACCAGCCTCGCAAATATCGATGACTTCCCACGGGGGACGAAAATAAATACGAGGGAGCAGAATATCCTATCAAAATGTTGCTTGAGGAGGCCCTTGAAAAACAAAGGAATGCGATGATGGATAACTTCTCCCAGATCCTTCAACGACTTCTCACTGGCAGCGCATCTGCATCTAGCAACCACTCTAGAGGCGCAACCCCTTTTAAGGTACAAGTAAACTTCGACATTCCCATATTTGATGGCCAAATAGATGTAGATGCCATAGATAGATGGTTGAATATATTAGAATGATATTTCTCGGTTCATGAATCTTCCGATTCAAAGAAACATTTGGTGCTGAAGTACCGCAGTTATCTGCACAGATACATTCAGGAGGAAATGGAGTTCCTTGACATCTCCTCGCTTGGTACAACATGTCGATATGCTGCCAAAATTGAGCAAAAATTCAAATAGAAAAAGCGAGACTTTGGATCTGCGAACCAGAAGCAAGGGAAAGGTACCCCCAAACCGCAGAACCAAGGACATAGCCAAGGCATGGCAAATCAAGAAAACTTACCAAACCCGCAAGTAAAGAGAAACACTGCAAAGCCGAAGAAGGAAGTCAAAAAGTGGTGCGAGTTCCATAAGAGCCCCACTCACAACACAAGTGAGTGTCGGGCCAAGTAGTCATTGGTGGCTGAGATAAAGGCTTTTGAATCAGATGCATACTCTGACACTGAATCAGAACCCAAGAAGGGAAATGACAGAGGGAATAAGATTATCGATGCAGAGCCCAATGCCACCGTTGCCACCACGAAGATCCAAAAGGAAGAACTAGAAGATTCAGAGGAGGAGGAGCATCTTTTCCACTCCCAGATGTGGGTAAAGGGTTCCCTGCTACAGTTCATTATCTACAGTGGGAGCCAAAAGAACCTGATTTCAACAGAGGTCGTGAAGCGGTTGGGTTTGCTGACCACTGTACACCCACAACTGTACACCATTGGGTGGCTTCACCAAGGACGAGATCTCCGCGTCAGCTAGCAGTGCCGCCTTCCCTACAGCATCAAGCCCTTCACCGATGAGGTATTATGTGATATTGCTCCTCTTGATGTTTGTGATGTATTATTAGGTCAACCATACTTATGGAAGTGACATGATGTGTATGAGTCCCAGCCTTGCGCTGTTATTGTTACATTGGGAAATAAGTTGTACAGGATACCAGAGGTACCACCTCCTGCCAATATCTTTTTGGTTACTACAAAACAATGCAGTAAGCTCATTTCCAAAACTGGGAAATTTGTTTTCTTGATGATTCACCCTCAGGGAAAGAAGAAGATTGTGGCCATGACCTCTAGACAGGGCCCTTCCGCATGACAATAACAAATGGACAAGGTCATGGGGGAGTACCGGGACATATTCACCTTACCCACAGGGGTGCCTCTGCACTGTCAAGTCAAGCACTCCATCGATTTGACCCAGGTGCGCCGCTGCCCAATGGACCGATCTATCTATGCTCTATTCTAGAGAATGATGAATCAAGAGGCAAATTCAGGAGCTGCTGCAGAAGGGTCACATCCAGCGAAGTTCATATCACCCTGTGGAAGCCTGATCGTGTTGGTATAGAAGAAGGATGGGACTTGAAGACTCTGTATTGACTATCGGGCGCTGGACAAGATCACTGTTTGGAATAGGTACCCGATTCCACGGATTAATGACCTCCTGGACCAGCTTAAAGGGGAAAAATATTTTAGCAATATTGACTTAAATTCTGGGTATCACCAGGTACCGATTAAACCGATCGATGTGTGGAAGACTGCCTTCGAAGCCAAGGAGGGCCTTTTCGAATGGTTGGCCATGCCTTTCAGGCTGACGAAGGCTCCCACAACCTTCATGAGACTGATGGACGACATCTTGCAGCCATTCACCAACTCATTCGTAGTAGTGTACTTAGATGACATCCTGATATTCAGCTAGACTTGGGAAGAGCACCTCCACCACATCCAACAGGTCCTCCAAACACTGCGGAAGCACAAGTTGTGTGCCAATTTGGAAAAATGTACTTTTGGCATGACCCAGGTTCAGTATCTAGGATACATTATTGATAAGTGTGGGGTACATGTGGATCCAACCAAGATCCAAGTCATTCGGGATTGGCCAGCCCCAACTACTCTAAGAGAGCTTCACATCTTTTTGGGTCTTGCTAATTTCTACCGCAGGTTCGTGTTGGGATTCTCTCATATCACTTGGCCCTTGAGTCAAGTCACCAAGGGAGGAGCAAAAGAAAAATTCTTTTGGTCGAAAACTATTAGAAGGCGTTTGTAGAATTGAAACATCGCCTATGTGGTGCCCTAGTGCTCACATTACCAGACTTGCAACAACCATTTGAGATCGAGACAGATGCCTTTGACTATGCTATTGGGGAAGTCCTTACTCAACAAGGGCATCCAGTGGCATATCACAGTGAGACGTTGTCCTACACATTTCGCAAATATCCCACTTATGACAAAGAGATGTATTCCATTGTACATGCTTGTTGACAATGGAAGAATTACATTTTGGGGAAGGAAACGATCATCCACACAGACCACCAACCCCTGCAGTTCATACAGACACAAGGAAAGTTACAAAACGATCGCCATTAGAGGTGGTCCACATATCTACAATAGTTTCATTTGAACATCAAGTATAAGAAGGGAAGCACCAACAATGTTGCAGACTTCCTCAGCCGACAACCGATCATGGCGATAACCACTGTGCTTAACTCTTATGGGCACAAGACTTTTGATTGGCCGCTTCTCTACAAGAGCGATCCAGAATTCAGCCACACATACAAGACGCTCTTGGAGGGAAACCAAGTTCCAAATTTTCACCTCCAAGATGCACTACTATGTCACATGGGACACCTTTGTGTTCCTTCAAGCGAGCATGCCAAGATGATTTGGGAAGCGCACTACAGTTGAGTCACTGGGATTTTCGGGGTCGAGAAAACAATGGCAGTACTGCAGAAGTATTTCTATTGGCCGAACCTTCGACAGGACGTCGAGAAGTACATCTGATCCTGCATTGCCTGCGCCATTGCCAAACTGCCCATCAAGAATAAAGGCCTCTATACTCCGTTGCTTACCCCTAGTCGACCTTGGGAATCTATCTCCATGTATTACATGTTGGGCCTTCCTTCTACTAAGCACGACAACGACTGTGTGTACGTGGTCGTTGACGAATTCTCAAAGATGGCCATAATGGCAGCTTGCAAGAAGAATATCATAGTAGAAGCCACTGCTAAACTCTTCTTTGAATGAGTGTGGATACAATTTGGGGTCCCATAGTCTATAATCTTCGATCGAGATAGCAGGTTCCTTAGTACATTCTGGTCTATCCTATGGTCAATGCTCGACACCAAGCTCACAAAGTCCACATCTTTCCATCCCCAGACTGATGGCTAGACAGAGGTCATCAACAGGATGATCATACACATTTTGCGCATGTACAACTCAAAGAATCCACACACATGGGATGAGAGCCTCCCCTATGTACAACATAGCTATAACCGAACCCTCCATAGCTCAACCAACCACAACCCCTTTCAGGTGGGCTTGGGATTCCAGCCACTATGTCCCATTGATGTAGCCATTCCATTTGCAGCTACTCAGGTTGATTTGGCTAATGTCCAGTCTGAAGTTTCCAAGGCGAACAACTTCATTGAGTACATTCAACACATTCTCCAACAAGTTCATGACATATTGGACAGATCCAATGCTAAGTACAAGCAGTGACATGATTAGCATTGGGTGCAACACAACTTCTAGGTGGGCGACAAAGTGTGGCTACATTTGCAGAAGGAGCACCTCGTTGGACCCCACCACAAGATTTGCTCGCTCTGATATGGGACATACACCATCACCAAGGTTGTTGGGGACAATGCCTTCGAGCTTAGTATTCCACCATTCCTTGGTCTGCACCCAGTGTTCAATGTGGACCGCCATTGTCCCTAATTTCCACCTCTACTAGACACGTCATATGTGGCAGAACAACTCACACCAAAAGAGTTAAACCCCGACTGCATGGAACAAGACACAACTGATCAGATTATGGACACATAGATCAAGAACACCCTCCAGCAAAATATCCAGCTATATCGAGTTGTCAAAGCATGCCAACTCCTTCAACAGGGAAAGTGGCTCACTAGGGACCAAGTTCAGCAGAAGTTTCCTCATCTCATGGAGGAACTCAACGCAATGGGTATCATTGCTTCCTAAGGGGGGAGGAATGATCCAGGAGGATATTGGTGGCCACCCACCTATTCCACTTGGACCCCCACCATTGTTTCTTTTAGTTTTCCAGTTTCCTTAATTGTAGCACAATTTACTATTTTTGGCAGTTTTCGGGTCCTAAACTGCCGGAGCCGTTTTGAGGCCCTAAACGATGTTTTTTCGGCATCGAATGGTCAAGAAAATATGAGTCTATTTCAAACTTGATTTTTTTTTTCATGGATGTAGTCCTTGAATAGATATTTCTAACGATGTATCATGTGCGTCAAACGAAGGTAGTATGCCAAAGTTACGACCCTGGGAAATTGATGTACCAAGTTACCCAACAGGGCCCACATTCTGGCGTTTCACCTCATAGGGTTAGGTTTTTGGATGTGTAGGGTTTCCATTGTTTCTCAATAATATATAGGCCTTCAATCCTCATTGCAACATGAAGTTCAGAGGCATGTAGCCGCCACATCTCTTCTTAGAGATAAGCTATCGACACTCTAGCTAGTTTATTTCCATTCTGTATGTAAACAACTTTAAGTTCTTTGATTAATGAAATGAGGTGTTATTTCCACTGCATATTTGTTTCTATGGTTATTTGTGTATTCTGTTGCGTTCCTGCATAAATCCGGATCAGGAGCCCTACACAAAATTTTAGGCCAGGTTTTTATGTTTCAAGATTTCTCCTTTTTGACAGAGTTTTTGGGAATATGGATACCCATGTTTATTATCACTATGCTCTCTCAGAAGTATTTTTGTAAACTGTATAAGTTCTATCTTTCTAGGATATGTTTTCCCTCTCAGAGGCAGGATCTTCAAGACAACAACGGTACGAATTCCCTTCTTGGGAAGACTAGTGTTTTCTTTTTGATTTTTCTTGTTTGTAGGATAGAGTCTCAGTTTTGTACATAGACTGTAACATTTTTATTTTATTAGATTAGCTCCCGAATTCACAAAAAAAAAAATTTCTCCCTCTGATGGCAATGATTTAAAAATTTGAACTCTATGTTAGAGGGTAGGTTATTCTGACGAGGAAAGTTTTTCTATCCTTCTAATGGCGCACTGGTTGGGGTTGTTTCTTCTGTTGAGGATGCAATGGACCTGTCTGCAAAGGATAATATCTTCCTGATACCTCTCGACAAATCATCTACTCTAGATTTTGTTGGTAAGTTTACCTCCAATGTCCCTATTCTTCTGAAGTTTTTAGATCTGGTTGATATTCTTGGCTCTATGTCCTAATTGAACGACTTTGGTAGCTCTCTGACTTTGTCGCCGATGGATAAATTTCAATTTGTCTTGGCCTCTCTTTTATCGGGTCCAGGTGGGGATGGTATTGTTGGGGCTGTTGGTCCTCTTGTCACTGGGTTTTCTGTCAATCTGGTGGTGGGAAGGGAATAGTTGTGTTCTAAGGATTTCCTACCAGATCCATTTCCTTCTCATGGTGAGCTTAATATTGCACTCTCTATGTCCTCGTTGTCTGATGAACCATTAGGGAATTCTTTTCTTCCTCCTTTGAATGATGATAGAATTCTTACGTTGTCGGGTGATATGGATCTATCCCCTCCTAGCTGCCAACATTTCAACCCTAATCCTATATTTTCTTTGGTTGACTCTCCTTGTGTAGAGGTGGTACCCCTTCCTAATGTTAACCGTGGTTTTGTGACCGTCCGTAAGTAGAAGAAGCCCCCTAAGGGTATGAGGGGTCTTAAGGATGCTATCAGGGATCAATCCTCTATCAACCCAAGGGTTGCTCCACTCTCTTTGCGTGGTTTATCTGACTGTTTGTTTTCTTCCTCTCCTCAAGCCCTTGGAGCAAGTGCATCCTCTTCTGAGGTTATCCAATGAACTTTGTCTCCTTTAACATCCAAGGGCTAGGTGGGGGGCCTAAACGAGCCATGTTTACATGAATCTTCGATATTGTTTTTCCGGTGGTTATTTTTCTTCAGGAGACTATGGCTCCTGGGGAAGTTTCTTGTGAGTTATTTCTTAAATTTCAACCTGGTTGGTTTGTTAGTGCTTTGGATGCCTATGGAAATTCCAGGGGCACTTTGGTTGGTTGGAATCCTATTTTGGCTGATCTTTGAACCTTTAAAACTTGTGCTAGATTACTTCTTAAAGGGTGACTTAAAGGCTTTGATGCTATGGTGCATTTGTTGAATGTTTATGGCCCCTACTCTCATAGTATTTCTTTCTAAGATAGTGTCAAATCTTCTGGTCTGTTGTCTCTCCCTAATCTCCTTTTGGGTGGTGATTAAAACTTTACCTGGCAGCCGAGGAAGTTTGGGGTTCTGGTCGTGCTATTGATCCACTAATGGATTAATTTCGCTATATTTTTTATGAGGCATGGCTGGGGGGGCATTTCTTCGATATTTCTATCTCCGACTTGGTCTAATGGCAGGCACGATGATGCAGGTATTGCTAAGGATCTTGACAAGTATTTTTTGTCTGATTCTTTATGTGATTCATTGGGCCGTTTCAAAAGTTGGAATATATCTACTGGATTCTTTGGCCATAAAGCTATTGTGCTACAACTTGATTTTTCTATTTGCAAGGTCTCTTATCCATTCAAGTTCAATCCTACTCGGCTTGTTGTTGATAATTTCAATGTTCTAGTTAAAGATCAGTGGGCGATTCTTCATGGGGAGGTTCCCCCCCACTACTCAGTGTCTCAGGCTTTTCTCTTTAAATTAGCAAAGCTGCATCCTCTGGTTAGAGACTGGGAAATCAAGGTTAAAAAGAAGGAGGATAATGCTCTCTACTATATTGAGAAAGAGATTGGTGTTATTGAGGATGATATGGGGGATTCCTTGTTCAATTCTGATCGTTCTACTTATATCAAAGACCTCTTCTCTCAAAAGCAGGTCATTCTAGCACACAAAGAAGAGACTCTTTGCCAGAAGAGTCATGCTATATGGCTCCAGGAAGAGGACGAAAACATCAAATATTTCCATAATTTTGCTAATCGTAGAAGGATTTCTAATTCGATTTGGGAATCGTTGGATGAGGATGGTTCATTAGTTAGTGATCAGGTCTCCATTAAGGAAAGGGTTGTCTCCTACTTTTCCTATTTGTACAAGGATCCGATAAATTCTAATATCTCTTATCAGCTGAAGGTGCTGAATCTCTTTCTGACTATGTTTGATGTGGAGGACTGTGAACTTCTTAGATGTCCTATTGATTTGAGTGAGGTGGAACTTACCCTCAAAGCTTTTGCTAGAGATAAGAACCCGGGGCCCAACAACTGGACTATGGAGTTTTTCTTGCACTTCTTCGAGTTGATGGGTCTAGAAATTGTGGATGCCATTGATGAGACCAATTTTTCGGGGATCATTCTTGACAGTCTTAATACTACCTATTTAACTCTGATTCCCAAGGTTAATCATCCTTCCACCTTTGCCGAGTTCCAACCGATTGCTTTATACAATATGTTGTACAAAATTATCACTAAGATTATTGCGGGTAGGATGAAAAAGGATTGGTAAGGCTATCTCCACTGAACAGTTTGGCTTCCTACCGAACCGTCAGATTCTTGATGCTGTTGGTATTGTTCAAGAATCCCTTCATTCGATTAAGATGAAGAAGCTATCGACACTGGTCTTGAAGCCTGATTTGGAGAAATCTTATGATAAATTCAATCGGTTATTTTTACACTTGATCCTTTTACAAATTGGTATTCCTTTAAACATCACTCAGTGGATTATGTCTTGTGTGAATACTGCCTCCTTTGTTGTTCTTGTGAATGGGCCTCTCACATCCTTTTTCAAAGGATCCCATGGTATTCATCAGGGTTGTCCCTTGTCCCCACATATCTTTGTTTTAATCATTGAGGGTCTTAGCCATCTTCTTAATTAGGCCAAGGCAGAAAAAAGGATCAAAGGTGTCAAGGTCTCGGGGACCATTTATATTACTCATACTCTTTTTGTCAACGATGTTATTATCTTTGGGAATGGGGCTTTCGATGAATGACATTATATCAAAGGTTTGACTGACCACTTTTGTCATGCTACTGGAATGTGTTTCAGTGTTTCCAAGTCTTGTTTCAGACACAGTGGGATTGATGAGCAAACTTTGCATGTTATCTTGAATCTTTTCACTATTCACAGTAAACACTTGGATGTTGTTTATCCTATTTGGGTTTTTTCCTCCGACCCAATGCCTATAATCGATCTGACTGGGACTGGCTCATTAAGAAATTTTACTTCCGAATGGGTAGATGGTCATCTCGATGGCTTTCTCTAGGTGGTTGTATGAGTTTATTTACCTATGTTTTGCAGTCCTTACTGTTTATTCGTTAGCTCTTTTTAGAGTTCCTGCTAGCATTCTGGTGGCTCTTCGCAGACTTTTGTTATGTTTTCTTTGGAGGGGTTCACATGACCTTGCCAAGTTCCATCTGGAAGATTGGAAGTCTTTATTGTTTCCTAAGTCCTAGGTTGGTTGGGGTTTTAAACACTTGGGCTTGTTCAATATTGCTCTTTGCACCAAGAGTGTCTGGAGAGGATTTACAATGTCAAATTTGTGGTGCAATATCATCAGTTCTAAGTATATGAAGAGAATTCCTCCCTCTTCGTGGCTACGATTGTCGAAGCATACTTGTTCTCAAGCTTCTATTGTTTGGCCAAGTCTCTTGTTCTGCCCTTCCTTGTATCGTTCGTGAAATTTACTGGAAGGTGGGTAGAGGTAGCAATATTACTTTGGGCCATGACCATATTCAAAGGGATTGGTCAGGTGTGTTTCTCCTGACAGCTGTTATCTTGCCTTTATGCTATTAATATTATTGTTCTTAAGCAAGTGGTTGTTAATTGTGAGGATCTTTCCTCGGATTGGTTGTCGGCACTATCTATGGGCCTTTCTAGTGTGGTTTCTTTGGAATGGGATGAATTCATCTCTAAATTGCAGGAGGCTGGCATTTACTTATCAGATAATCTTGATTCCATGGTGTGGTATGGAAATGCTGAAGTTGGTTCTGTTATGGCCCGTTTTATTCAAATATATTGGTCAGTTGTGTTTCTCTCGACAGCTGTTATCTTGCCTTTGTGCTATTAATATTATTGTTCTTAAGCAAGTGGCTATTAATTGAGAGGATCTTTCCTCGGGTTGGTTGTCGGCACTATCTATGGGCCTTTCTAGTGTGGTTTCTTTGGAATGGGATGAATTCATCTCTAAATTGCAGGAGGCTGGCATTTACTTATCAGATAATCTTGATTCCATGGTGTGGTATGGATATGCTGAAGTTGGTTATGTTATGGCCCGTTTGGATTATTCCTCTCTTCTTTCTTTTAATAGCATTATTCAGCCAGTCTGGTGGTTTGTTTCTCCGTGGAAGCTGAGGGTCCCATCGAAAGTGAAATGCTTCCTGTGGCTTTCTTTGAAATATAAAATTTTGACATGGGATATGTTACAAAGGTGGGGTTTTCAGGGCCTTAGTAGGTGTATCTTTTGCATGTCAGATGCTCAGTCTGTCGAGCACCTTTTCTATATTTTCACATTCTTCTAGGGATTGTGGTATCACTTGTGTGCTGTGTGGTGTTGCACTTGGTCTTGGAGTGCTGGTTCTCTTACAAATTTCCTTTTTCAGGTTGACGGGAATCCCACTATCCCACTTCATTTGGATTATTTGTGCATTGGGGAGTTTTGGTGTATGCAGAATCGACATATCTTTTAGTCGATGCCCATTGATTTGGGCAATACATTCCAGAGGGTTCTATTTGGTAATTGTTCTATTTTTGGGAAAGATACTCATATCAAGACTCGCATGATTTGTTTTTCAGATTAGACTGCTGTTGACAGGGTTGGTTTATTTTATGGTGTTGAGTAGCATGGCTGATGTGGTGCTAGCATGGGCACCGTCCTGGAGGGTCATCATTCATTTTGGATTTGTATGAATGCGGGAAAGGGGACCAACACTCACGTTGAGCTGCTGGCTCTTTGGGGGCTTCTGAAGTTTGTGAAAGATCGCGATATTTAACTTCAGATGGTACTGGGTGACTCCAAAGTCATCATTAATTGGGTTCTCAATATTCACAAGGTGCAGTCTCTTTGTCTCTCCCACTAGCTTGGGAGAACTAGGACTTTGCTTGGATCTTTCCTGTCTTTGCCATTCAGACATATATTTCACGAATTTAATTCCCAGGATGATTTGTTATCTAAGTAGGGTATTGGTTTGGATGTTGGTTTTATTTTCTGGAAGGAGCTCCTTTCTGGTAAAATCATTGCTGAAGGATCGATGCAAAGCTACTAGTTTTTCTGCATCTCTGCTGGGTGTTCCTTTGAGGATCCTTTTGACCCATGTGATGTTGGATCTTCTTCCTGGATAATTTTTGGTGTTTTGTCAGTTGTGAAGCGTTTATGATTTCTATGATAGTTTGAACTTTGTTTCATGTTATGATTAATTAGGATTGTTGGATCTCCATGTCATCTGTTTGATGTTGTTTTTTAATGACCATATGGACTTCTTGGTATTCTGTACATCTTGCTACTATGATACTATATTGATCAAATTCTTTTTGGCGTATGTATCTGCTATATTTGACACAACCTTATTTAATATAAACTTGTCCTTTTTCGTGTGAAAAAAAGGAGGTGACACAAAAAATATATAATTTTTAATTGATAAATATAGTAAGGGAAAAAAATGGAGCAAATGTTTTTAGACCGACATAGATGCAAAATCCTAGGCTCTATCAAGCTCCTAGAGGGATCAAATATTTAGAGGTGAAAACCTCTATCATCTTTGGTGTGTCCTATATATAGCCATTGATTTGATTCAAACTAAAAGAAATATATTTTTATTTAAGGTGGACATGTAATATTTAATATTATTGGCCGACATATAATATTTTTTATTATTTTTTATTTTGTTAGGAACCAACATTACAACATCTCCCCCATACATGGTTTTGAAACCATGTACATGGTCTTAAAACCATTTGCAAGGCCCTCATAAACCATGTACAATAAAACCATGGGTTGTTTAGGAGCCCTTGGACATTGTTTTAAAACCATGTGCAAGGGCAACATTTTTTTGCGGATAATTCGATTTTTTAATTTTTTATTATTTTGTTAGGTAGGAACGTTACAGCATCTCCCCCATATTGTGTTGTTTTTCTAACCAACATTTTTTGGAGGATAATTAAATATGTAATTCTTTAATGTTTTGTTAGGTATGAACATTACAACATATCCCCCATATTAGGTTGTTTTTGTGGCCAACATTTATTTTGGCGGATAATTAAAATTTTTATCTTTTATTATTTTGTTAGTAACAAACGTTACAGGATCGACAAACGTTACAAGATCTCCCTCATGACAAACGTTACAAGATCTCCCTCATACTGTGCTGTAGGGCGCCTCTCGATGCAATGATTTTTCTCTTGTGATGCTCAAAGATTTGAATGTCCATTGCTTTGGAAATGCTTGTTGTATTTTAAATATAGTTCAGTTCTTGGATTCAATGGATTGGTTTTTGTATTGTATGTGAAAAGAACATCTATACGTTCTCTCCACTATATCCCTCATGGTGTTATAAAATATTTTCCCCATATCATTAACTTCTAGCACCACTCCAAATAAACCGATGAGCAATTCATATTCATTTAGGTCATTGTTAATTTTTGTATTATCTTTGGCTAAGAGAATTATCTTTGTTGCTAAGGCTTTGGGAAGCTGAATAAATTTTTTCTAATTGTTATATGCATACTTAGGGGAAATTTTATGAAACAATTGCAACCTATAGCCACAAGACAAAAAATCATTTATTCTTAACTTCCTTATTTCCATGATAAGAATTTGATACTGTTCTTAGTCAAGTTGCAACTACAAGGCTTGCAACTTTGTTTTGAACAGTATGTTTTTCCAAGTCTAGTTCAGACACTTCTTGGTTACAAGAAAAAAAGCCATGGATAATTTGGATTCTTAATCAATTGTGAATTCCCTTGCCTGACAAATGGATCCATCGTACCTTTTTGCAACAACAAAGAGATAATTGAAATTGCAGGAGGCTATTCCAATCCTGGAGTATCTTAGTGATTGGAACATACAATGATCAAAATTTTAGTTTATTGTTTTCCTCCGATGCTAAAGGGTTTAGCATAAGACATTATCCTCCATCCAAATCGAGACCGAGTTTCTCCAGATGACTTATGCAATATTATAAATAGTTGTATCTTTTTTTTAACTAGGGGAATTGAAAACTGGGGATTGTGATGTTACTCGCGTGACAAGGGGTCCAGGATCCAGTCCCGCTACCACTATACCCCTAGGTGCATCCAAAGGGCTCGAACCATGGAACACAGGTAAATTTGAGGGGGATTTGAACACGAGACCTTCCATTTAAAACCATTTACAATATTTCCACTTTACCACTTTCTCTGCCCCCACACGGGCCATAATCAATTATATCTTGAGTTTCCTAGTAATAAATATTTTTTATGAGGAATGGAAAATTTACAGTGCATTCTGGGCACAAGGAAATTCTCATTCAGCCGCTAACATTTGTGACAGGCTCAAAACTAAAAGTTTGTTTTTGTGGTTGTTTACATGTGGGTTTATTACATAGTGTACCCTATGTCTTCAACGAAACAATTAATAATTGATGTAAAAGGTAATAAAACATTTAAATGTGTGGCTTGGCGAAATGCAAAATTATTCTTTAACAACAAGAAGTGTGATATATCATTCCTTTGTGATTTATTGGAGATTGTGTATATAAGGATTGGTATGCCTAGTTTTAGATGGAATCACTGGTTATGTGTGGGATTGTTTTATGGTTCCATGCCGTTGGTAGTGATGTAATGGAGGTTTAAGTTTTACTGAAGCAATTTTTAATAATAATACAGTTGTGATTTTTCAACTTTGAAAAAAGGATTGGTATACATGTTGAGATAACCAAAATAGTTACTTTTGGGGAGCGTATAAAATTCTACAAAATGGATCAATTTGTGGAGAAATGTAGACATAGGATTATGTAGACCCTTTGTTGACAAGGGAGATAGTTATTGTTCAAATGTTCTTGCA
Source organism: Pseudotsuga menziesii (assembly GCA_001517045.1). NCBI lineage: Eukaryota > Viridiplantae > Streptophyta > Pinopsida > Pinales > Pinaceae > Pseudotsuga > Pseudotsuga menziesii. Next base: position 452,835 of record LPNX010301963.1, read on the forward strand.
AAGCTGAAAATTTGGTGAAGAGAATAACCACAGGCTTCATGATGGGGATTTTGTTTTAATCAACAGTCCTCCAAGTATTCAAAAACATTCATCGTAGGCATTAAAAGCATGTGTTCATCCGGTCTCTATGGTGATTATTAACCCTGTAATATGCATGCCACTTGGTGTATAATTTAATGGGGATTGAATTCAAGTCTTTTTCTTTCCTACAATCAATTTGGTAATTGCAATCGAGAAACTATTACTGAAATTTTTGATAACAGATTTAAATATGTACAGGGGTTTAGTGCTCTAAAGAATTCGATATAGATCATTGGCTCAGTTTTGTCATATGCAATTGGAATGTTTAGGCATCACTTATATCAACTTGTATGCTAGTACTATCCATTCTATTGCATGAGAATGATAGTTTAATTTTTTCTATTTTGAGAATAGAGATTTGTCCAAGGGAACCAAGCTATGTGTTGGTTACAACTAATTTTTCAATCGTGTTGTGGATTCACAAGGAATTTGTAAACCTTGGATTTTCACCCTAAAGAAGGACGATCTTGTAATCAGAGAAACATAGGATCACATTTGTATTCAGGATTGAATTTCCATTGGAATCTTGTGTAAGTTAGAGTGCCAAACAAATCAGTCTCATTTCTTCAAGGGAATGTGACCAAATTACTAATCCAAGTTTTAAATAAGGCATTGAAGGTGAATTATTAATCACAACTCTCTAACATTGGTTTGGTTACACAAGCAGCTTGTCTAAATCATGAGGGATGTTACATTGATCATCACTATAGTCTTGAAGTTTATTCAATCTTGCATTTATCAACTGCTTGAATTCCTATTATTATATTTCCACAAAAGAAAGGCTTGTTACAAATTGGTCTCAAAGTGAGCTAAAACACTCGATCCTCATGGTCCAAGTAAACCATAAAATTATGGATATGGTCTCATTTTAATCATCGCAATTAGTAGAACTGAGGTTCAACACTTGAGCCTTATGGACCAAGTAAACCATAAAATTATATTTGGGTTCATTTTGAATTAATGAAATTGGTACATCTGGTTACATGACCCAGACTACATGGGCCATGAATCTAGTGAAATTTATTTTGGGTACCACATGAGCCATGCAAATTAATGGAGACACTTGTAAGTTGTAGGTGTTACTTATAAAATGGAAGCATTGTTATAAGCAAGAATAATGTGACTAAATTAATAACCATTGATGAAAGTACACTACTAGCCAAACAAGTTGAATGTAGGAAATTTTACAACCAAAGAAATGATGATGCAAGCATAACAATAAGATAAATTTCTCGAATGACAATGTGCTTGAAGTGCTTTGATAATGGAATCTACAGAGCTCCTCTTTTTGAGATATACAGGAGTTTTTGATGACACTTCTTGATGTCCGAGCTCTAGGGTTTCATCAATTCGTTTAATACTTCCTTGTGACCTGGTTGCACCCTATGCTATCCCTCCTTACTCTTTCAGCCTGACCCTTATGATTCCTCTTGTTCCTAGTCATGGCACTTGTATGGAAGGGACGCAATGCCCCTCCCGGTCGAATTCAGATTCTGCATGCCCAATGCTGCTTCAGGAAGATTCCCTACCCTATGGAAACCCTATGCCTACTGAAATCCTACAACCTGACACCGTAAATCTTGCTGAGGAACCACCAAATTTGTCTATGACAACGGACAAACCTAGAACTCACACATGCATAGCCATGTCCGCAGAAAAACCCAGAATTAATCTCCCTCCCTCTAGAATCAATTCCAGAATTGAATACATGAAGACGTACACTATCATCGAGAAATTCATAGGAATTTGGCCCACTGAAAAATATCTATTCAACTGGATTGCACTCAAATGGAAGCCAAAAGCGCACTTCGACCTACAGCTCGGTTGAAAAGGATTTTTCACCATCATCTTCTCCTTGCTGGAGGATAGATATCGTGTATTGGGAGGAGGACCCTATTTTTTTAACTTTGCAGGTCTCTTTCTTAGGAACTGGATCGAATGCTTCAATCCAGACACGAAAAATTTCTCCTAGGCACTAGTCTAGGTCAGTCTATACTCGCTTCCCTAGGACTATTAGGATGAAGAAACCATCAAAGATATTGGTAATGCTCTGGGATATTTTTTCAAAGTAAAATATCAAACCAAACAACAAAGGTACACTTCTTATGCTTGAATCCGTGTCTACATGCATATTGCTAAAACCCTACCAGAGTCCATCACACTAGCTCATGAGGAAACAAAATGGGTGCAACCGCTAGACTACGAACATGTGCTCTTCAGATGCAGGAAATGTCATGAGAACGACCACTTATATCGATATTTTACCAAGAAAAAAAAATCCCATGGAGCATAAACAAAACCCCTCCACATATGAAGAAGGTTTCAATAAAGTAACCAACAGAAGGAAACATGGCAAGAAGAATACCACAATCAGCAAATCCTAGAATCCTTCCACCAACAAAAACTTTGAGGTGTTTGCAACTAAACATGATGAACCAAATAATGGAGAGGAGGGGTTACACCTCACATCCAAGTGTCCTCATCAAGAAACCCAAAAAGGCAAGGAAAAGGATGAATCCGACCAGCCTGCAAAAGACGACTCTGTCAATCAGTCTCAACAACCAAAGGAAAGTATTCATCAATGGGACATCCCAATATCTACTCAAGATATTGATGTCTTAATGAATGAGGACATGGGAGATATAGATCTAGGAGATCTAGATCTTTTAGGATTGGAAGATGCCTGCAAAAACAACACTATTCATGCAATAGATCCCAAGCAAATTCAATTTGTAACTGACATACTAAAATCAACTAGAACTCGAACTAAGATTGGAATCGTCATCAGTACTCCCAAGGAAACAAAAAAAAACATCAAGGAAGCTAAAAAGACAGGCCATAAAACATATATACAGAGAATCACCACTCTTGGTGCTAGACTTGTGGAATCGGGACAATAATCCCAGCTTACATAATTCTTCCCATCCAATTCCACTTTTTATCAATGAAGGTGATCTCCTGAAACATAAGATGAATCAACAGTCCTAGCAAACACATAATGATAAAAAAGAAGATTCAAGAAGAAAAACCCACTATTCTTATGTTACAAGAAACCAAATCCAATTGTGACAATCTTGACATTCTTATTCAAATGCATTGTGGGAGGATATTCAACAATGGTGCATTAGTACTAGACAAGGAAATGATACTCTCAGATGGGGATACAAGCCCAAATGCATGTTTACCATAAAAGAATCTCATCAAATCCTCAATCATCCCAATGAACAACCAGACCTTTGTTGGATAAAAATATGGGGAAGAAAAACCTGGCCCAAAGTCACGACCTTTATTTGGATTGTGTCATACATGCGTATACTCACTTGGGATAACCTCCTCAAGTGAGGTTTCACTGGACCCTTGCAATGCTCATTATGCGAAGAACAAGGGGAAACCATGGATCATATACTTAATCAATGCTCCTTCTCCAATCAACTCTGCGACATGATAAATTTCATCTGCAAGAGGACAGATCGCTGCAAGGGTAACATCTCAGAGACTATCAAATGCTGGAACAACTATCCCTATCAAAACCCTCTCCTTAACAAAATTTGGGAGCTTATTCCAAGATTCATCATCTGGAACATATGGAACGAACACAAACTCAGGATTTTTGAAGGTAGAGCCAATGTAGTGGAAAAGGTTTGGATCCAATGTCAGCAGCATATCAAGGAGGCCACCATGCTCATCAATTGGAAGGAAGAGGATCTACATGCCATCCCCATGGAAAAATCCATTCTGGACATTTGGTTCAGTGACTCTCCAGAAAAACTCATACTCACCATCTGTCCACTCCACTCTCATGGAAAATCTTGTCCCAATGCTTCATCAAACTGAACTTCGATGGGGCTTCTAAAGGAAATCCTGGAAAAGTAAGGTATGGAAGAGTTTTTAGATATGATACCTGTCAGATTCTTTGAATTTTTTTATGGAAAATTAGGGAACAAGAGCAACAATGCATCCAAGCTAACGTGTCTCCTACAGGAAATCTGCATTTCCTTCACTCACGCTCTTTTCCCACTCATGGTAGAGGGAGATTTAGAGCTCATATTGACTATGGCCATCAAGATACAACATGGTTCTAGTAGTGCCAATGCTTCTTCCCGTTGGAGATTGGATTACAACCTTCAACAACTAGCAATCCTCCTCTCCCAACCTGCCTCCATCACCTTCTAGCATGTTCGACGAGAAGCTAATTCTATCACAGAAAAAATTTCCAACTGGGATTTCTTTCAACCTCCTTTCTTCAGCAGAGTTCCCTTAAAGAGATCCCAAACTCCAACTTCAAGCATGAATGCACTCCAATTTCTAAAAAGGACTCCTACCTGGATGTAGGTGACATAAGGCCAACCATACCTTAGAGCTTGATTGATGGGGCACATAACTGTGCCCCGTTGTCACCACCCTGACGTCACTCATTCAACATTTAATGCATTGGTTATCGACCTCCTCGATGGTTGCACATCATAACTCTTCTAAGGTACGCGTCTTCCCTGCCATCGTTTGGTGGTACTGTTACATCAGTGCAATGATGGCCAGCATCAATCCGCCTATGGAACTGCATTGCTACATTATTGATATAGGTAGTCCAGCATTAATACTCGACTCGAGCTACAGGCTCCTGTTCATGTATGCTCTCTTCAGTCACTTTGCTCCTCAACCCTTTATCGCTTCCATGGTGTTGTATTCTTTCGACACTTTGCTTCTTTCCTCTCTGCCCATAGTTTGCACCATGTCGTGTAGGCAGAGGGCTACGCCTAGATAGGGTTGTGCAGGTCGAGGCGCCCCCAGCTAGAGAGCCATCAACCTCAATGCTCAGGCCAATTCAGAGGGTTATGACCTGGAGATCCCTTCTCCCCTCCATCTCATGTTTGATGATAGGGAAGATGAGTTAACCGACACTCTCTCTGCTGCTAACCATATAACTAAGCGCAGGAGGCATTATTGGGTGGTAAAAAACTTGTTGGTCCACCTCCTCCTTCATTCCACCACCCTTCAACTTATGCCTCCAGTCCCCGATGCCATGGTTTCTGCCTCTGTCATTCCAGCTCCCTCTGTCCTTCCCATTCCATCTGTCACCCTGAATCGCTTGGCCAACCCAGCTGCTATCCCTCACGTTGACCAACCTACTACACCCATGGATATTGAGCCTCTGCCACCTCCATTGCAGTGAAGAATGGTCAGCAGTACCACAATTGGAAAAACTAACACCACAACAGAATTTCGGAAGTTTGACCCTCTTTCGGTCAAGCGTACCGCCTCCAACAATGATGATGCTTCCAGCAACAACAACGACTCAATTGGTGAAGACGATTCCGACAGTGAGGACAACGACTAGAGCAATAAATGAGCTTTGGATTTGGGACACCCATTGTAGAGGAGCCCTACACAAAATTTTAGGCCAGGTTTTTATGTTTTAGGATTTCTCTTTTTTGACAGAGTTTTTGGGAATCTATATACCCATGTTTATTATCACTATGCTCTCTCAGAAGTATTTTTGTAAACTGTATAAGTTCTATCTTTCTAGGATCTGTTTTCCCTCTCAGAGGGAGTATCTTTCAGACAACAACGGTATGAATTCCCTTCTTGGGAAGACTGGTGTTTTCTTTTTGATTTTTCCTGTCTATAGGATAGAGTCTTAGTTTTGTACTATAGACTATAACATTTTTGTTTCAATAGATTAGCTCCTGAATTCACAAAAAAAAGATAAATTTCTCCCTCTGATGGCGATGATTTAAAAATTTGAACTCTATGTTAGAGGATAGGTTATTCTGACGAGGAAAGGAGGAAGACAAGAAAGTGGGGAACAAAGAATCAATGAAAGGGCCATTTTTTTTTGAAGACATGTGTTTATCATGTGACATCAAAGCATGCAATGGAAGCAACACAACAACATTCAAAAGAACAAGTTCATCAAGGAAGAGTTGATAATAAGGGGGAACTCTCACCCTAATCTTGAAAGCCATGAGTAGAATTACCTAATCAGAAATCCCAAGTTGTATAAAATAAGTAGCAACCAACCTTATGAAGAAAAGATAATGACATGGAAGAATTGATCAAGAAGATTGTTAGGAGGTTGTTAAGAGTTTCACTTATAATTAAATCAAATCTACATGAGCTTTAATTATACATGTTGTAGCTCTCTAATAGCTCCATTCATTTTCTATTGTCTTCTTCATGTGGTCCATTTTGGAACATCATCATCGTTGATTGAAATCTTCAACTCGCAACTGCATTACCAGTTACATATGCATTTCCATTTTTTTTCTTGCTATTCATCATATTGTTTTCTTGTTTGACCATACTGTAATATGTTTTGTCTTCTCATTTCCCCATGCAGTCTTCTCATTTCTTGATATATGAGGATATACCTACAACAATTTTCAACAAGATAAGTATGCATATTACAACCTTTTTATGCAATAATTACTCCATCCGTGGAAATTCTAAGTTCCCACTATAACATGCTTATTTGTAGTAGCAAATCAAGTATGTAGTTCAATTTGAATACTTATCTATTGTGTGTATCTTTTTTGGTTCAATAGTATTTATGTTGAAACAATAACTCATAAACACACATCATATCCATTTATGGATAATCTATTTCATTATCATTGTTTCAACTTCATTTACTGAAGTATATATTTTATAAAAACCAAATGATAAAAGGCATATAAACTCAGTACTTATCTGTATGAGCATTGTATTCTTCACATGTTTTTTATAGCCATCTTACTATCCTCTTTATACATACTACCATTATGTGGGAACCCCCTCATTTTGTCTCTTCCTTACTACTGCTTGCGCTTTGAGGCTTAGGCATCCCCTTTGTTGCTAATAGTCATTCGAATGATCCATCTTGCCAAGGAATCATGCAAGAAGAGTGCCAAAATGGGGTTCGATGTTGCTGCTTTTATAACCATATCCAAGGCTCTTCTTTGATCTTGCTTTGTCTCAACATATTTTTCTTGTAGTCACTTGAGGAGAATTACACATGCATACTACATTTCACCGCGTGTTTAACAACTCATGAAATAATATCAGCAACAAAATGATTTCATTTATTAACATACAAATCTTAATATTTGCAGTGAAAAATAAAACACATCGTGCATTTACCCAATACAACAATTCATGTGTGCTAGTATGCATATATGTACACCCATTGCCATCTCATTTTATTTAAAATTTCAATTTTCACTCTTTCGTTCGACAACATATCTTATGGGCATGCCATTCATCTCAAACCATGGTGAGATTACAGAGTCCATGTCTCAACACCCTATCCAACCCGACCCTATGGACCACCTAGACACCTTCTTCTTCTACCCAACATCCTTTCTTTGCTAAACAGTCCGTCAAGCATAAACTAGAATTCCATTCCCTTCACTACTAAGAAGTCCCTTTAGAACCCTTTCCCCCTCTATGGTGCTCTTCTATGTTGGCAAAAAGGTTGAAGGTCACCAGATATTTAGGTTGCATTATAGTCAACCACACACATGACTATCTTTCATGGTTTTACCAATAGAATCATAATCCCAACTTGGCTTGCTTATTTACCTAATACCAACTTGGCGTGACACAACATAATGTTTAATTTCATGAATTCATTAATTATAAGTAAAACTATTGAACTAAAAAATAACATTAGAAAAGTAACAAAAAAGTTGGAAGGCCTAGTCTAGATGAAGAAGTTGTGAACAAACTTGCTCCAAACATGGAAGCAAATAGTGAAATAAAGCAAATACGTTCACCTTTGAACCTCAAAAGATAACCAAATTTCAATGTGTTACAGAATCGGTAAGCCTCATTTCTTCAAATTGAGATATGAAACCCCTTGTTACGACTGACAATAAGACCAACATAGATCCAAATCCTAGGCTCTATCAAGCGCCGAGAGGGATCAAATCTCTCTAGGTGCAAACCTATTCTTAAGTATTGCACTCAAAGAGCTATCATAGTGGAAAACGTTACAATATCTCCGTCATACTAGGCTGTAAAGAGCCTCTTAGCGCAATGACTCAATCAACACAAATACATATATTTTTAACTTTAGCTAACTATAGACCCAACTTAAGGATTTGACTTGACTATATTCTTCAAAGTTCATGACAACTTTTTTACAAAACAAAATATGAATGCGACCATAGTACAAAAATAGAATCAACCATATTAAACAATCAATCCTCTCTTACAATATTAAACATATAATTGATTGATTTATATATCAACCAAAGTTCATGACAACTTTTTACAAGATATGAGTGCAACCATAGTACAAAAATATGAAACATATAATTGATTGAATTATATATCAACCAAAGTTCGTGACAACCTTTTTAGAAGATATGAGTGAAACCATATTACAAAAAGTGGAATCAACCATATTAAACAATCAATCCTCTCTTACAATATTAAACATATAATTGATTGACTTATATATCAACCAAATTGAATTAGACGACATATAATTACAAAATGATTCAACACCACTTAGCAAGGAACAATCAGAGTCGTGGAAACCACCCAAAGTATCTTTCGTTGGGTAACTAGCCACATCCCAATTGACGTCTCAGATTTGGTAAATTGTTCAAAGGAGTGACTCATCCTCCTAGTTAGCAGGTCGATGTATATTCAATCGCGATAAAAATTTGCGACGTGATAGGACTCGCAACCAACCATAATCTTCAATAGGCGACTACACCTTTCATCGACGATTGCATTGTTTGACGTATTCTAGTCGATGGATGATCTGGCCACTAATTGGAATGCTTATGCTTAGTTGACGAGTTGATGCACACCATTGGCAATGTACTCACTAAACTAAAAAAAAACATAAATCTATGGGCACCCAATTTTGTCAAAATTGCCTCTGCCTATCATCTTCCTAGTTGATATCTCCCTAGTGTTCAGGCCCTCTCAGCTCTGATAACATTGAGTTTCATTTCATAAAGGTTCTGGCTAGTTTCGATCCATGATCAATTTAATATTTGCTGCTACTTGTCCCACAGTAATTACATTCCAAGGAATTTTAGCAGGGGATTTTTAATAATTGTCCCATTATATATTCTATAATGTTTGAATTTATTTCTGCAATTCAAACCATTGAGTACTTATCTGTTTGAATCACCTAGACAAATATGATAACCATGTGATAAAAAAAATCCAAAACCGACAGCCAGCCCATGTACATGAGCCATAACCTCTTTTTCAAAAGGCCTATGTGCCACAACCTCCAAAACAAGTTCCTGCATGTAGAACTGATATATGGAATTGTTAACAATCATCTTGGTTGAACTGATATCTGGAATTGTATATCTGCTTTGACCTAAAATTCAATGACCAATATGCTTGAGTTGCAAAGATTTTTTCCACCCATCTTTCACGGTTTTCTTCGACATAGAGAATTTCATGGTCTTCTTGTTAGACTATCAAACATATTCTTCAGCTCATCAATTTTCTTCTCGAGCCCTGACACTGATGATAAAGATAATGTTCTGAATGCAGGAAGAAAATATTTGTTGAAGATATTACCGTTCCCCCGTAGCCGTGTTAATTTATCAGATGTTTACTTACCATATTACCTTAAAGTGAATACACCAGTTTCTATTGAAAATGATCGGAAATGCTGCCCGCCACGACCATCTGAGTGGACATCTTGAGCAATTCCATTGAAAATGATCGAAAATGCTGCCCGCCACGGCCATCTAAGCGGACATCTTGAGCAATTCTTCCTAAGTTTTAATGGAAAACGTTGAGCTAACAGACTCCAAACACAGGAAGCTGTTTCATGTAAACAGAGGATACATCATTATAGACTTCCAAAATATTTTATATTCTAAACAATTGTGCTTAGCATGTGGTAGCTTTTGCAAATGACAAAATTGTGTATAAAGAAAATGTATTCACAGAAACTTCAGTAAGCACAGTTGCTAATTTGTTTTTCTCAATGCATGAGAAAAAGAAACCCAAGATTACAGATGGTAGATGGTGGCAGATGAAGATAGACAATAAGCACTGCAAACTTTTGACGTTGGATATCAAAGAGAAATTATACAGTATAGCAGGTGCCTAACTATCTGTGTAATGGGCAGGCCATGGATACTCACAAATATTAGTTTACTATATCCGATCTGAGAAATATCTCCAAAATCTGTTACTCTCAGGTGTTTATTAAAATAAATCACATAAAAGAGTTGATCTGATCTGAAATATTCGAAAATGTCATTGCCATATAAAAATCTGAAACCGATTTTTGTTTTCAAACATAAATTTACTTTGAAAACCTATTTGAATCTGAATCGCATGCGCAATTGGAGAATTAATAATTAATTGTCGATCCAAACACAACAGGCTCGTTTCATGGCACTGGAAAATTAATAATTAATTGCCGATCCAAACACAACAGGCTCGTTTCATGCACTGGCAGAGGGCACATTTCGAGGGATGTTCTTGGGAACGGAGGCATTTGCAGACACCGAGCGAGATGGGAGAGTGAAAGTAACACAGAGCTTGGGTGAAAAGGCATGTTTACCTAAACGTTCCATACTTGGCAGTCCAACTAGAGTCCGCCAGACCACTGCCAAAACCTAACGTCCGCGAAAGAGAAGAAACTCTCATGTGGAGTTCTGGGTGCAATGGCAGAGTGGGAATTCTCTTTTTGGGATTTCTTATCTGCCATTATAAAAGGATCTATTTAACACTACTATTTAAGTGAGGCATAGTTTTCTTTGCGGCTTCTCTTTACTATAGATTTTGGATTTTATTAATTTTTTTGGGTGTATATATATAGTGATTGAATAAAAATAAAGTTAAATTTTTTATTTTTTATTTTCTTTTGTTACAAACTTTAGAAATTATGATGAGACAAACTTTAAAAAGATCTCCATCATACAATATTAGACAAACCTTACAAGATCTTCCTTTCTCATATTAATAGCCAACATAATATAGAGAAACGTTACAAGATCTCCACAAAGGTGACAACATCTCCCTCATACTCCACAATATTATTTTTCTACAAACATTACAAGATCTCCTTCATACTTGGCTCTAGAACACCTCTCAATACAATAATTAAAAAAATAAAATAACATACCATCAATAAAAGAAAAGAAGCCAACCCAACTAGTACGTCATATATTATTTCTAACTTGAAGGCAGGTCGTAAAGCTTTACATGGGAAACATAAACGAAGTAAGGCTACATTAAACAATGACCAATTGAGGAGTAAAGTTAAGCTATCACTCAGACGAGATGAAAGGATAACAATGTGCCCACCTAAAGGGTCACCTGGCTCGAATATGCAACCAACATTCTACATACAAGTAGAACCAGACATTTGGTATAAACATACTTCAGATAAATATCTTTTGTTGAATTTGCTTAGCGAAAAGTAATCATACAAATTTATGGCGCACTCAATGAACTATAACATACCTGAAGTGGAGAAGCTCAACGTTAAATTCATTGCTGGAAAAATAATTCCTGCAATTGCAACCAACCATCATTGTAATGACTGCATATGTCATGAATGTGCCAGTGCTGTCCAATATCTAATTAAGATTCTGCAACAGATTTTACCCGCAATTCTGCCACCGAGCTTTATAGTGAAGAGTGGTATGATTAAATTGTCTTCCAAAGTCTATTCAAACCATCAATCGAGCGAGAAACAATCTGGTTTTGTTGTTTAGAAATATTGCATTCCGTGGACAATCATGCCACAACTACTTGTTCGTTTATTGTTTTCTGCTAGGTTTAAGTATTGTTTGCCAACCAAATAATCAATAAAAAACGACTTCTATTCCAATTAATGAAAGAGGAAAAAGTTGCCACGTTGAAATATACGGACGGTTCTATATTACATGAATCAATATTTTTATATTTTTAAATGAATGGTATTAATATTCTTGTCATATTTACATCATAGGAGTTTTCACAATGGAGACGCAGTCTCAAAAGATTCCTCGTCTCCGTGGCCATTAACATTTCGACACGTGTCACATCGTCTTAGCGAATGGAGGCTAGATAGATGTTGTGTCTTGGTTTCTCTGTCAAAAATATCCACTCAAAGGAAATCATTCCCATGCTGACCAAATGGCCGCCTATTATAGTTGTTGCTGTGCATGATTGATTAATTGTCTTTACCTTTTTTTTCATGCATGTATGCTGATCAATTTTTGTTTTTTTTCAGCGCACTTTAGTTGGGTCCTTGATTCTGCAATATCAATTTCGAAACTTCTGTCGCTCAGACCATAGGTGTCCTCTGTGTTACGACCGGTGCTGCGCGTGAATGGATTGATGGACTTAATGCATTGATTTTCAGTTGCGGATCCTTCTTCCTAGTTGGTGTTTACCGTGTTTTTGCAACAGGTGGCTTGCGTGTTTTGAATACACTTCTATCTGTTGTCCTAAATGACCGCTCCTGGCAATTTTTTTTTTGCAGGATTTCGTTGTCCTTCACTGCAATTCATTTCTCTCAATTCTGCATAGCCCTTGCCAAGATTTTGCGAAAGTTTCAGTCCAACAGTTTATCTGGGTTTAGGCTAGGATTTTCTCGAGGGATTTTCTGCCTTTAGGCTCTCAGTTTGTGGGGTCAATTTGGTCGTGGTTTCATTTCACTGCTGCTTCATTCGATTGAATACACTTTGCCCATGTCCCTTCATCCACACTAATGCTTTATCAATGCATTGTTGCTCTATTAATGCAAGAAAGTTTGTCATTTGATTCAAACATAGGCCTATATCTTCATTTTTCTCACCTTATGACGATCTCCAAGATCTTCTTACAATACTCGATTTACCACATTTGCTGTTGCATTGCCTTTACTTTGCACATATAAATAGGCTTTCAGGTAACCACTATTTGTTACTATTTGCCTTTGCTTTACTTATATTGATTTTGCCGTGCTTCATTTACACTACAGAGTTTCCAATAGAGGTTTTCGTACCTTGTTAAATTTGCAGGTATTCCAATGAGTCTTCTTAATTGTTTTGAATATTCATTGAGTCTGCTTATGAGACGGTGAAACACCGCTGCTCTGTTTTAATTGAATGTGACTCTTGCTCTATTGCAAAAATATTGTGACTTGTATTGGTTATGTCATGATATGTAAAAAAAATGATAGGTATTAGTTTTTTGGTTAAGTCAAAATGTTTCTTATGAGAAGGTGAAACATCCTTGGTCTGTTTTAATTGACTCTTACTTCTACTTTGTTGCAAAAGGACTATGACTTGTATTGGTTATTTGCCTTCATAATGGTGTAATACTTATGCTATGTCAATAAAATGGTGTAATACTCATGCTACTCATGTTTCTTATTGAAAAAATGTTGTTTAGGGCTTGCATCGTCAACTGCTCACTTGACTCAGTCAATATAAGGCATGAAACCAAGTTTGGATGATTGAAAAAAGACATAGGTAAAAGGGGTTTCATTTCTTAACATACAAATATGCAGGCCAAAATATTCACCAAATTTAGAGGCAGAAGGATAAAAAATAACACAGAGTGAGTTTAAAATAAGGATTGACTTAGCGAAGGAAGAAGTTACGCGGAAAAATACGAAAATACACAATAAAGCGTGAAACACCAAATGACTTTAACAAAATCGAAGTTTTCCGGTTTCGGATACTCGGAGGTCGGAAATTAGAAATGAGAACTCCGACATTTCTTTATTTGAAAAGACAAAACTTTTGATATCCGAAATCTCGGAAATAGGAAATCCGAAAATCGGAAATCGAAACATAGGGTGTTCCTTATTGGAAAACATTGGATTTCCGGAATTCGAAATGTCAGAAATAAAAAATTGGGGAATAGGAAATCAGAACATAGGGTGTTCCTTATTGGAAAACATAGGATTTCCGGAATCTGAAATGTTGTATTCTGGATTTTTAATTTCTTTGTTGGCGAATTCCGCTTTGAATAAATCGAAAAGATGAAATCGGAATTTACATGTTCGCATTTAACATTTCGTTCTTTCCCACTTCCGGTTTCCTCACGTGAAAGTCCGAGCTTTAATGCTTTTCTTCGCAAATTTATTTTCGTCCACTTTCCGAAGAACGACATGCGGAATGCACAACTTTGATGCGTTTTTAGTTCAAATATTTTTCATTCCAATTTCCTCTTTTCGCTGTGCAGAATGAGGAAGCCGAAAACGTAAAATCCAAACTTTCCCAAGCTTTCTATTTTCAAAGTTTCAGTTGCGCGCTTTAATTTCAACTTTTGTTTGTCACAGTCCACATTTAATATTTATAACATATAATGAATTACAACAACCAGAGTTATGAAATATGTTCATGCAATGGTTTTTTTATATATATATGCATTTTAGTTAGGTCACATGAATATGTTACATTGCAACTTTTTTTGTTCATGCCTTGTTCATTCCACAGGAAAAAATAACCATCATGTTATGGAGACTATGCTAACTGAAGATTCTATTTCACTATTGCTACATGGTGTTGTCAACCTTTTCCCAATGGTACAAGTCTCCTCATTAAACCAAGTGAACTCACTCAACTCATTATTTATTCGGTTCCGAATTTCTATCTCAGATGACCTTCACAAGCATGAGCTATTGCTTCCAGTTTTATATATAGTGGCCATGTAGAAAATTGACAACTAAAATAAGGAACTATAATCAAAGTTACGCAATGTACATTCCACATTGTACATAATGTAACGCACGTTTAATTTCCTCGTTCTTTTTTCTCACTTAACCAATTTCACACTGTTTATGCATCCAATGTTTTTCTCTCTCATTGAACTCTAACATACTTCTTCTCATAGGACTATCACATTGCTTGCACTCCAATTTGTCACAGTGGATGCAACAATTATTGGAGATCTTGCACCTTACCACTTGCCCGTACCTTCTCCCTCGCAGAGTAGTTCCTCTATTTCAAACAACCCTAGCTCAATAAATGAAAACCCTGGCTTTGTTGCATCGACTATCGCATTCACATCACTCTCCTCTTCTAACAAAGTTTGGAACATTCAAGGCCGAGTTACTGCCAAGACAAACATACATGAATATGGAAACCAACGAGGGTCTTGAAAAGTGTTTGGATTTGACCTTGTTAATGCTTCCCACGATGAAATACATATATCTGCATTCAATAAATTGGCACTCTCTTTGTATGAACAAATACAAATATGAATAATGTACATAGTATCAAATGGCACAATCAAAGCATTCAATCCAATTTTCAACCATTTGAAAAGCGATAATGAGATTTTCCTAGGTTCCTCCTCAATCATCCAACCATGCTTAGATGAATACCCCTTAATACCTTTATATTTCTTTAACTTTAAAACTATTAAGGAGATTCAAACTATATCGGTAGATTCCATGGTTGACCTTGCTGGACTTGTCATTTCAGTTTCACCTACATCCATGATACAAAAACATGATGGTGTTGAGACTGTTAGGTAGACCATTGGACTCCGTGACATGTCAGGCTATAGTATTGACATAACACTTTGGGGAGAGCATTACCAAATTCAAGGAGTCGAGCTTGTCAGCCTTCACGGTTTACCTACTCCTCCAACTGTAGCAATCAAAGGAAGCCGTTCTATAGATTTGAATGGAAAAATTGTTGGCACTATCTCCAACACTACTATTTTTATAATCCCAAATATTGAACAAAATTTAGTTCTCAATAAATGGTTTCATGACAATGGATTTCGTTCAGCATCACCATATTTGAGCCGAAAATTGAATGCCTCTCATTTTGCTCCTCATAAATCATTACCATCAATGAATTACAAACTCTTCAACCATCTGAAAAACGTGTTTGGTATTCTCTTGTTGCAACCATCACAAATGTTAACATGGATGAATGAATTTCCTTGCATGCCCTCTTTTTGTTGATGGTATACAATGCATGAAAAAGATTTCCCACAAAGTTGGAGACATTTTGAATTGTGATAAATGTGATGGGGAGTTTCTTAAATGTGACTATCTATACATACTAAAGGTTGACTTGGAAGATGTCACTGGATACCTTCGTGGTGTGATAGATTTTGATGATGCTGCAAACCAATTAATGGGCATCTCTGCAAAATACTTGTGTCTTCTCTCAACTGAATCAACATCAATTGTTGAAATAGTACAGAGGATCTACAACAAACAATTACTTCTTGCTCTTTCAGTTAGAACAGAGACCTTTTGAGGAATTACACGCATAAAAGTTGTAATTGTCATGGTTGAAAACACATAATCGACAATTTTAGATGGATATATAAATATATAGGTTTTTGCGACCTGATACACAAGCATATTCTTTATTGTTTGTAATGCATGCTTTGAATTGTCTATTTTAATTCCTTATTTCATAGTTCAACATAGCAGGGTATTTTTTTAACTCCCTTATAGCACTTATATTTTGTAGTCTCATACTTCCACTCTACAACCTATCACTTAAAGTTTTTTACCTAAATTGTTGATACAACATATATGGTAACTTTTGAATACAATACTAATTTGATATTGTATTTATTTATTAAATAAAGAACTTTCTTCTCTTGTTTCTTAGCACAAGTTTTCATTCTTTTGTACAGAACAATAATTATGTACAATGTTGCATGTACATTGGGTAACTTTGATCATAGTTCCTTCTTTTAATTGTCCATTTTCTACGAGACCATTATATATAACTGGAAGCAATAACTCATGCTTGTGAATGCCATCTGAGATAGAAATTCGAAACCAAATAGATGATGAGTTGAGTGAGTTCACATGGTTTAATGAGGAGACTTGTACCAACGGGAAAAGTTTGACAGCACCATGTAGCAATAGTAAAATAGAATCTTCAGTTAGCATAGTCTCCATAACGTGATGATTATTTTTCCCTTTGGAATGAAACATGGCATAAACAAAAAAAATTGCAATGTAACATATTCATGTGACCTAATTAAAATGCACACACACACACACACACACACACACACACACACACACACACATATAATTATTTGCATGAACACATTTCATAACTCCGGTTGTTGTTATTCATTATCTGTTATAAATATTAAATGTGGATTGTGACAAAGAAAATTTGAAATTAAAGCATGCAACTGAAACTTCGGAAATAGAAAGTTTCAGAAACTTTGGATTTAGCATTTTAGGATTCCTCATTCCGCACAACAAAACGCATAAATTGGAATGAAAAATATTTGAACTAAAAACGTATCGAAGTTGTGCATTTTGCATGGTGTTCTTCGGGAAGTGGACGAAAATAAATTTGCGAAGAAAAACATTAAAGCTTATATTTCCGCATGAGGAAGTCGAAAGTCGGAAAGCATGAAATGTTAAATGCAAACATGTAAATTCTGATTTCTCCTTTCCGCTTTCCTATTTATTTAAAGCAGAAGTCGACAAGAAAGAAATTAAAAGTCCGGAATCCAACATTTTGGATTCTGGAAATCCTATGTTTTTCTATAAGGAAAACCCTATGTTTCCATTTTCTATTTCTCAATTTTCGATTTCCGACATTTCGGATTCCAAAAATCCTATGTTTTCCAATAAGGAACACCCTATGTTCTGATTTCCGATTCCCAGATTTCCTATTTCTGAGATTTCAGATCTCAGAAGCTTTTCATTTTCAAATAAATAAATGTCAGAGTTCCTAATTCCGATTTCCGACCTCCGGGTATTCGAAACTGAAAAACTTTGGTTTTCTGTAAGGATATTATTTATTGTCTGTAATGAATGCTTTCAATTGTCTATTTTAAGTCCTTATTTCATAGCTCAACATAGCAGGGCCTTTTTTTTAACTCCCTTATAACAATTATATTTTGCATTCTCATACTTCCACTCTACAACCTATCACTTAAAGATTTTTACCTAAATTATTGATGCAACCTATATGGTAACTTTTGAATACAATACTAATTTTCTATTGTATTTATTTATTAAATAAACAACTTTCTTCTCTTGTTTCTTAGCACAAGTTTTCATTCTTCTATACAGAATAATAATTATTTTTCTCCTTTTAATTGTTTCTTATGAGATGGTGAAACACCCTTTCTCTGTTTTAATTGACTCTGACTCCTGCTCTGTTGCAAAAGGATTGTGACTTATATTGGTTATGTGGCTTCATAATGGAGTAATACTCATGCTATGCCAATAAAATGATAGGTATTAGTTTTTATGATGCAATTGTTTTAGATAAGGAACTCAACCTAAAGCTGCAAGGCCACTATAACAGTGGGCGCTTCCACCTTCCGCATTCCGCTGTCTGGAATGCGGAAAGTGGAGAAGTTTTTGTCCCCTTTTTAATTTTTTAATTTTTTCGACTTACGGTTTTTGCATTGCGGAACGCGGAGATAGAAACTTTGGTGTTTTTCTTTGGAAAATAATCTTCTTCTGCTTTCTGCTTTTTTTGCATAATAATTTATTTAATTTTTTTTTAACAAAACAAAGTTGATTCAACTAAATAAACAAGTTAAATAAACTATAAATACAATAATAAGAAAGTATAATAAAAATTCTTTATGTAAATAGTACTTCGGTAGCGATTTCACATTCCACTTTCCCCACTGCGATATACATTTCATATGTCAAACTTATAATGCAAAATCAGTATATAAATCAACACATTTAATACATCAACAACCTATGATCAGTATACCACAAATATAGAGAAATAACTCAAAATTGATTAAACAAATTTAATAAATAACCATAGAACATAACATGAGTAATAGTGTTATTTTATTCAATTGCAAAACATTACATTTTTTCCAAAACTACAAAGCTTTCCTGATATGTCTTTCGTTTTCCTTCTCCAATACTGGTAAGTGAAAGACCGTTGTTTAGGGCTTTCATCGTCAACTTCCCACTTGACCAGGTCGATATGTGCCATGAAACCAAGTTTGAATGATAGAAAAAGACATAGGTAAAATGGGTTTAATTTATTAACATACATATATGCAAGCTAGGTTTTCCAGTTACCGATACGCAGAGGTCGAAAATCAGAAATACGAACTTCGACATTTCTTTATTTCAAATGACAAAACTTTCGAGATCCAAAATGTCGAAAATCGAAAATTGGGGAATCAGAAATCGAAACATTAGGTGTTCCTTATTGGAAAACATAGGATTTCCAGAATCTGAAATGTCATAAATCAGAAATTAGGGAGTCTAAAATTGGAACATAGGTTGTTCCTTATTGGAAAACATAGGATTTTTGGAATCCGAAATGTCGGATTCTAGATTTTTAATTTTTTTCTTGGATTTTTAATACTTCACATGGGTAAATACATATATCTGCATTCAATGAATTGACACTCTCTTTGTATTACCAAATACAAATAGGAATAGTGTACATAGTATCAAATGGCACAATCAAAGCATCCAATCCAATTTTCAACCATTTGAAAATCCATAATAAGATTGTCCTAGGTTCCTCCTCAACCATCCAACCATGGTCAGATGAATACCCCTTAATACCTTTATATTTATTTAACTTTAAAACTATTAAGGAGATTCAAACTATAATGGTAAATTACATGGTTGACCTTGTTGGACTTGTCATTTTAGTTTCACCTACATCCATGATACAAAAATGAGATGGTGTTGAGACTGTTAGGAAGACCATTGGACTTTGTGACATGTTAGGCTATAGTATTGACATAACACTTTGGGGAGATCATTGCCAAATTCAAGGAGTCGAGCTTGCCAGCCTTCGCGGTTTACCTACTCCTTTAGCTGTAGCAATCTAAGGCGATCGTGTTACAGATTTTAATGGAAGAACTGTTGGCACTATCTCCAACACTACTATTTTTAAAAACCCAAATATTGAACAAACTTCATTTCTCCAAAAATGGTTTCATGACAATGGATTTCATTCAACATCACCATCTTTGAGCCGAAAATTCAATGCCTCTCATTTTGATCCTCGTAAAATCATTACCATTCACAAGCTACAAACTCTTCAACCATCTGAAAAACCTATTTGGTACTCTCTTGTTGCAACCATCATTGTGGTTGAGGCTTGTCATTGTTTGCTCTATAGATGGACTATTTTTATTTGGTCACTTGTTGATGTAAGAGATTTTTCTTTTGTTTCAAGAAACATCCAAGAAATTTTGAAATAATGGCATTCTAGACTAAACTGTCTCAGGAAACTGAGACACCCACTGTGAAAGTTTTTAGGTACGACATTTATTATATATAAAAAAATAATTACTCAATGCATAATTTTTTTATATCAACTCTTAATTTCTTTAATGAACTTTAAATAAAAATCGACAATAAAATTGCAATGCTTTATCCAAACTATTATATGAATACAAAACTATCTTATGAAGTGATACAAATTGACAAATTAGTATTAGGAAACGATAACCATTCATCAGTTGTAGTAAAAGAGTATGTAAATTAAATAAATACATTTTTTCAATGTACATTTCTTATGTCAAGCTTGTAATGCAAAATCAGTATATAAATCAACACATTTAATACATCAGCAACCTATAATTAGTATACCACAAATTTAGAGGAATAACTCAAAATTGATAAAACAAATTTAATAAATATCCATAGAACATAACATGAGTAATAGTGTTATTTTATTCAATTGCAAAACATTACAATATTTCAAAAACTACAATGCTTTTCTGATATGTTTTTCATTGTCCTTCTCCAGTACTGGTCAGTGAAAAACCGTTGTTTAGGGATTGCATCGTTAACTGCCCACTTGACGAGGTCAGTATACGACATGAAACCAAGTTTGGATGATTGAAAAATACATATCTAAAAGGGGTTTCATTTCTTAACATACAAATATGCAGACTAACATCAGTCTCCACAAATCGTACCAATTTAAGGCCAAAATATCTGCCAAATTTAGAGGAAGAACGATAAAAAATAACGCAGAGCAAGTTTAAAATAACGATGGACTTAGCGGAGGAAGAAGTTACACAGAAAGAATACGAACATAAAGAATAAATCCTGAAATAACAAACGACTTTAACAAAACTGAAGTTTTCCGCTTTCCAATACCTGGAGGTCGAAAATCAGAAATAGGAACTTCGACATTTCTTTAATTGAAAAGACACAACTTCCGAGATCAGAAATGTTGGAAATCATAGATCGCGGAATCGGAAATCGGAACATAGGGTGTTCCTTATTGGAAAACATAGGATTTCCGGAATCCGAAATGTCGGAAATCAGAAATCGAAAAGCAGACTTCAACATAGCTCCAAAAGAGGAATTTTCGCTTTCAAAAATGAAAATCAAGGATTCGTAAACTTCATAAAAAGGTTTGAAAATATATAACCAAGGTTTCGAAAGCCAAAAAAAAGGTTTATTGAATAAATTTGAAGCTACAATTTTGTAATAAAACTTTCTATATTTTCGACTTCCGCTTTCATCAGTGGAGAATGTGGAAATCGGAAAAGTATTTGTCTCATAGTGTTATATTATAAATAGCTTTTAATTTCTTTTTTTGCTGAGATTTCTATAAGATCTTTTGTTTTCTCTTTGCCACCAATGTTTATGGTAAATCTAGGTCTCCAGTTGAAGCTTATATCTTATTTCCCGATTTCGACTTTTAGAAAATTCTTATTAAACAATCTTTTAAAATAAATAACAATAAATGCATTCAGTCATCTTGATGTCTGATCATCTTTAAACTGGATATTTATTAACAAAATAATTGTTATTGGATATTTAAATAAATTCCATATACCCAAATCAAGCTATTTACGTATATTAGATCTTTAAACTTTGACTTTATTAAAAGAAATAATATATTTAGATATATTAGATCTTTAAACTTCATAATTTTTTTTATAAAGCTACATAGGTATTAATCAACTATACAAAAACGTATAGAATATGCATAACTTTGGTCAATGGAGATGGGTGGTATAACAACCACCCCAATCCGTCAACAACAGAAAATTCTACAGTAATAGTGTAAAGCGCATAAAAACCATACATCAAATGGAGCCTGCTTCCTAGGTAAAGTTCAAACAAAATTATAGAGATATTCAAAAGAGCCACAATAACCCATGTGATATATGGGGGGATACGTACAAAATTACTATGCAGGAATGTTTATGAAGAGACGTTGAAAACTAAAAACCATTAGAAGTAAACAAAAGGAAGCGATATAGAGAAACATAATAGAAAAAATCTCATGGGTTAGCATCGCTGGTAGTGACAGCCGGGTCCTGCGTGTCGTGTGTTTTCTCAATGATAGGATAGGGCCCAAAGAGTTTCGCGTCTGAAGATGGTACACTCGGCTTGACCAGGAGGAGGTCCATTTTTCCAATAGAAGCATCAGATTCACGAACTCGTTTGCAAACCTTGGTAATGGTGGTCGGAATCGAAAGAGGTACCATAGATGTAGGAAGCATGGTAGGAGGCGGGCCGACATTCATTGAACCATATGGAGCCATAGAGACATTGACGCTACCATCATCACCGAAGGAGTCAAATCCCATCGCTAATCTTTTCCATATGGCCATGACATCTTTGTGGGTGATGACCACATCTAATTCCACAATTTTGGCCTTATCTTGTGAAATTGAACTTCGAGTATGGTTCCATGTGGCCAGCATTTCGTCTATGAGCGAGCCCATCATGTTTTTCATGATCCAATAGTGGTTGGGGCTGCCACCATCAATATCACGAGCAAGGTTCTTGTTTACCAACCTAGTTTCCTAGTTGCCTATTATGGAGCGAACCTGCAGAGAAATCTCATTGGCATAACTATCTACCTTTGTTAGGTGCGCCCCCCGTTGCGAACAACTGCAAGCACTCCTAGTACGACGAGACGTGCCACGCTACTTGGACATAGTATGATGGTTTAGAATGGTTTTTGCAACAAAATCTGGGAAGAAGAAGAGTGCCCCCAGATCAAAGCATAATGAAGCAACCCAAACCAGAAGAGAAGGACAATAAACAAAATCCAGACTCGAGCACTTAGCCAAGAAATAACGCAATGAAATGAGGGAGAAAGCTTCATGACCACGCTAAAACCAACAGGAGACATGGTCGCCATTAATGGGGAGAAAAGATTGATGTACCACTTCCAGTCCCTGACCAAGCAAAATTGCACTGTAACCAACAAATGAAATGGCCGTTGGGTCAAATCTTGACTTAGCTGAGTAGCCACAGTGTCCTCCATTGAAGTCGATACGTGTTGACAGAGCCTCTTGGAGAGGGACTAATCAATGCCATCTCAGAGGAAATGGAAGGGGACAAAGAGGATTAGCAGAATAAATCCTGAGTGTTTTCAGAACGTGTATTTAACCGATCAACTCCATGCTACCTTCTTCGGTCCCTACCGGATCACGAGATATAATAACCGAAAAATTTAACCATGGATGTGTTGTACCTAAAATTGCCAATTAGATCATGGTATATAATAACCATAAATTTTAATCATGGTCGTATTGTACCTAAACTCACCAATAGGACTTGCTATAACGGTGGAGGCGCCACTGTTCATGATGGATGTGATGACTGAATCATCTATGATCCCATCATTAAAACTCAACTGATGACCAACTTGGCCAGCCTCGAGACCAAGACCTGCTTCGTTAATGCATAGTGAGTGAATGATAGGTGGCAATCTGATGGGATGGCAAGTAGAACGTAGTTCTGCCATGATAGCCTGGTCTGTTCCATCCTTTCCAACTTGAATCTCATCATCCGCATTCAGGGTTAAAATTCATATTTATTAATAGAAATAATTGTTTTTATTCAATCTATAAACTTCATATATGGTGCTCAAGAAAAATATAAATCCAATACAATTGCAAAAAATTGTTTGTTAGAAAAAATACTTTATAAATTAAAAATTATTATTCTTTAAAATGATTAAATTTTAAATGACTTTTTAACTCATTTCTCTAAATAAAATAAAGTCATATAATTTCCAATATATATATAAACAAATTGAAAACACATTATACAGACTTTTTTACTACGTGGATTTTACAATAACAACTCCAAAACAAAACTTTCGGATTTTATTTGAAAAGGAAAAACTTTCGAGATCCGAAATGTCGGAAATCGGAACATAGGGTGTTCCTTATTGGAAAACATAGGATTTATGGAATTCGAAATGTCAGAAATCAGAAATCGGGGAATCGAAAATCGGAACATAGGGTGTTCCTTATTGAAAAACATAGGATTTTCAGAATCGAAAATATGATTCTTTTTTTTTAATAATATGATTTCCAAAATCGGAAATATCATTTAGTGCACTATTAATTCATGCTATTTACATTTTTCATGAACATATAGCCATAAATTCAAAGAAAATATATAAAAAAAATTAAATTATTAAATTTTGAGAAATTAATTGTATTTAGTTAAAATATTGATATTTAAGAAGAAAAATAACTGGAGAGAAAATGCATTTATTTCATTTTTTAAACAAGATTTCAATAAAAAATATGAAAATCTGCAATACAGAATCTGTTTAAATATTAAAAAATCATATATTTAAAAATTAATCTATAAACAGTGTAATACAATGAAGAAGAAAAAATGATAACAGTTAAGAATGAAAAAATTATTGCAAACAAATTTATGAATTGAAGATACATATTCATGAGTCCCAACTTCCGCTTTCTGCAATGCGCAACACAAAAATCGAAAGTTACAAATTCATAATAAAGCTTTATGTATTCACAATTTCCGCTTTCCGCATTTCTTCTCTTCAGTGTAGAACTTGGGGAATCGGAAAACTTAACTTAGAACTTTAGCCTTTGCTACAATTCCGACTTCCGCTTTCCGACGTCAGACTCCAGAAATCAGAAGTTACTTTGAGGATAAACTAAAAAAGATTGAAAAATAACTGACTCCAAACTAACGGTGTATGGACGCTTAAACATGATGACTAACGATTTCAAGATAAAACTATTGCATGATATAACAGATGAAAGAAAACAACCAATGAATGTGCAAACATGCAGATCAAGATTACTTCTTTCAACTTACTTTAGACCAACTTAACAAATAAAATTGCAAATAACAATGTCCAAAGTGTTAAAGATACATAAATTGCAAAGAACAATGCTTCTTGGACTTACACAATAAGTCCAAGAAACATTGTTCTTTGCAATTTGTGCAAAGAGCTTGGAAAGATAAGATTTTGGATCATGCATCCTCTTGGGTGCCTCTCCCAAATTCATGATAGAAATTTCTTTGCTCAGCACAACTGGATGGATAGAATTCTGACGTACGAGGAAGTCCAAAGAACACAATGTCTATCCCTCTTTAAATACGATTACAAACTTACAAGAAAATAAAATATTCCCAAAACGTGGGATTGCATAATCAAATAGTTTATAGGTTTGGCCAAGGGCAGAACACCACTTTCCAAATAGCTCTACAATGTCATCGAGTTCCTGAAAATGAGCATTCCTCAACTGAATTTCAGTCTTGCAAATTTGGGAGGAAATCTCCTCCTTTCTGATTTTCTTCCATTCTTTGATGAAAAATTGAATCTGACCTATCGAGGCATGGGGATGCTCAATCCATTTCTCGATTTCTTGCATCGTGAGCTCACTGATTTGTTGAATCAAATATTTCGTATCATGAAACTGCTTTTCCACTTGTTCCAAATGAACTTTAGGCGAAGGTGCCACACTGATAAGATCTTGAACAAGTAAACTCAAATAGGTTAGCAAATCCTTTGAATCTAACCACCTTTGTTCACAAATAATTTCTCCTACATTGATTAGAGATTCAACTGAATCGCAGATACCCTCCCATGTCTTAATGGAAACTTCAGTTGTTTTGACCTGTAACTCATCTAAGATTGGAAAGCCATGAGATATTTCCTTAATATGCTTTTTCCAACCTGTTACTTGCTCTAAAGTAGTGGATGCTGCTCTCATTCGATCATGGTGATCCTCAAGAGTTTTAGAATGCTTGGTAAACTTGTCGTACAACCCTTGCATCTCATCAAAACAAGTATACAAATCTATCATAGCCTATCGAAATTCTTGGTGTACTTTACAGAGTACCTGTTTGAAATCCTCGGGTGTCAAATCCAAAAAGAAGAGGATTTTGAGGGTAAATGGGAATCTTTCAATTGTTGATTGATGAGAGCAATTTGCTCTGCTTGTTGCTGATTCAGAACCTCTGTATTCCCAAGCCGATGCTTGAGTTGTTTAGCTTTGTTTTTCCATTGCTATACTTTGTCTTCATGTTCTCGTTTCAACTGTCTGATATTTTTTTCATGCCTTTGTTCTGCTTCTACAAAGTCTTGTTTGGCCTTCTACAATTCCTTCTCTTTTTCACCAAGATCAGAACTTAATTGTGAAACTGAGTCAAAATTAGCTCCAGCAAAAACTCCCATGGCAGCTGCTGTGTTCACTGCCCCTTGTTGGATATCACTTGTGTCTGCCTTCCAAATGACCTGACCAAGGGAAAACACATGTTTGGATGAGCCTTCTCTGGCTCTCTTGGCTCCCCTTTTAACCACAACTTTATCCTTTTTACTCCAATAATATTTTCCCATGGATACCATTGCATCTTCTCCAAAATATTCCATAGGCTTCTGATGATGAAATGGTCTGGTGGTGGGTAGTAACTGGAGGATCAGTTTGAGTTTGGTTTAAAGGAATGTCTATGCTGAGAAGGGGAATATTCATAGGAGTAGAAGCATAGGTAAATGTGAGTGATGTAAAAGAATAAAATATAGGAAAATCTTCCTTTTGAGGAAGAGTCATAGAGGAAGAAGGAATGTCCTTTTGAAAAAACTGGGGAATTATGGATGTAGTGATAGGGTGAGGTGTTGAAAGGGAAGGAGGAGAAGTATGAATAGGTGAATTAACTGAAATGGTGGGAATGCTAATAGTATCTCTCATTATTGATGAGATATTTACCTCGGAAAAAGTATGTCGGGAATGTGATAAACCTAACATATTGGGAAAGCTTTGGATATTGGGGATGGATGACACAAGGGTAGTGATAACAACCTCAGGGTCTTCTTCCATGTCCGTATCATGAATCTCAATATGAGCTGAAGATAAAGATATTACCTTTTGTGCAGAAGGTTCTTACACAAGTGCCTGCTCTTTCTTTCCAATTGGGATTGAAGGAATGGTATTTTATTTTGTGGGTTCTTCTGGCAGTTGAGCCTGTTCAAAACCCGCTTCAATATTCTGTCTTTCAGGTTGTACTTCAGCCATCTCTGCCTGAATTTGCAGTTGGGACCCAATTTAAAAAAAATGAGTTCTACCCCTTTCTGCAGTGTATATTCCATTGTGGTAGGAGAGGGGCTGGATGGGCCTCTAAGGACACCTTTCACTACAACAAAAATTGGATTTAGCGTCAGATTTTAGTGTAATTTTTCCCAATTTTGATGAACAATCCGGCGCTAAACCTGGCGCTATTGTACAATTTCATAAAACGCCGTCCATTGTATCTTTTTTCCCGTCCTTTTTAAAATCCATTTTTGGCTCCATTTTTGCGCCCAATTTTTTGCATCTTTTGTTACGCCCTTATTTGCACCCAATTTTGCATCTTTTTTTGCGTCCTTTGTTACATCCTTGTTTGCACCTAGTTTGACGCTTACTTTTGCATCCTATGTTGCGCCTTATTTTGCTCCTAGTTTTTCATCGAGTCTTGCACCATGTTTTGCATCAAATTATGTGTCCAATTTTGCATCTAGCGTTACATCTAGCTTTGCATCCAATATTGCGTCTTGTTTTGCATCCAATTTTACTTATAATGTTGCATCCCCTTTTGCATCTAATTTGCATCTTGTTTTACATCTTTTTTTGTATCCATGTTTGTGCCTGATGTTTCATCTCGTTTTACGTCGTATTTTGCATCTAGGTTTGCACCTAGTGTTGCATCCTGGTTGATGTCTTTTTTTGCATCTATGTTTGAGTCCAATGTTGCACCGAGTGTTGCGCCTAGTGTTGTGACTGGTTTTGCAACCATGTTTGTATCTACTATTGCATCCAATTTTGTGTCCAATGTTGCATCCCATCTTGCATTCAATATTACGTCTAGTTTTACATCCAATGTTTCGTCCCATCTTGCATCCAATATTGTGTCTCGTTTTAAGTTTTTGTTTGCGCCAAGTGTTGCCTCCAGTTTTGCACCTGGTGTTACACATGGTTTTATGTCCTTCGATACACCATATTTTGTGCCCAATTTAATGTCCAATTTTACGTCTAGTTAGGAGTCCGCTTTTGCATCTACTGATGCGTCTAGTTTTGGGCCTAGTATTGCATCTAGTTTTGAGTCATTAATTGTGTCTAGTGTTGAGTCTTTTTTTGCATCCAATTTTGAGATTAGTGTAACATCCATTTTTGTGTCCACATTTGCGTCTGACATAAGGTCCACTTTTGCATCTACTTTTGTGTTTTGTGTGACGTCTACTTTTACATCATCTTTTGCATTTAGTGTTGCGTCTAATATTGCATCAATCTTGCACTACTACATTCTTTATCTTTAGAAATACTTTGCAATATCATTAGGGCATGGAGGAATCGAACCACCGACCTCCTGCTTATAAGGCAGGCGCTCTTCCATTGAGCTAGAACCCTTTAAGAATCGGGAAGATGAGCAATATTAACACATTAAATTTCATCATTGTCCTTGAAATATTGTTTCACCTTTATTGTTTTGTGTATAATTTGTCATGTGTTTTTCCTATCATGCCTATTGACATACATTTAAATATTATTATGTTTTCTCATCCAGAACCAACACATTTGAAATAGCAGGATTCTAAACACTTACATATGGAAACTATTAGTTTCCATTCTGATAGATTGCACATCCACCTTGGTTTTCCTACAACAATGCCTACATATGTAATACTATGTTACCAAAAATGAGAAATGAGAAATGCAAAAAGAAAAGGGAATGGTACATGAAATGGGTTTTGGAGGTTTCACATAGAAGAAATAAGGAGAGAGAGAAAACAACACTAATGGTGAAGAAGAGCACGGAGATCACAGAGCCTGGATACAGTGAAAATGCAGTCTAGGTTGTCAATGGGTCTTGATTTGTGGGTCAAGTAGGTTTACTTACTTGGTAAAACTTGTTGTAAACAAGAGCTTGGTTAGTTTGTATGCTAGGTAAAACTTGTTGTGAACAAGAGCTTGGTTAGTTTGAACTTTGTATGCCAAGAGGTATTTAATACAACCAAAAAATCCTAGCAAGTCCTCTTCAATAAGGCCTAAATATTTGATAATTAGGGTTAGTCTTCCAACCAAAACAAAAAAAAATTATAGAATTCCCACTGCTTTACACAAAGAAATTTGGAAATTGAGGACCAATTCACAAACTACAATGGATGATCAATGATCGACAGAGCAGGACTGAGACCTAAATCATGTATACAACAAATACAAATGAATTAAAATGGAACTAGGAAGAGGCTAATCAAATGCCAAGATAACATAGAAAAAATGAAAATTTATCATGAAATTATACAAAACAATCTGGTCATCGATACCTTCAATTGCAATTTGTGTTGTGGGTGTGGAATAGAGCCAGGATTGAAGTGAAATTCAATTTCCCGAAGAATTGAATTTTTGGCGCTTGGCGCTTGAAAAGGTGGAGAAGATGACAAACTGGTTAAAAGGGATTGAACCCCACACTTTCACAGCCACAAAAATAATATCCATCACTATAAGGAAACTCTTTTATTCCAGGTTCTCGTGGCCGATAGAGAGGGTTCCCCCAAAGGGTCCATATCATATGCAAACAATAGTAGTGCAGTTAGGACATGGTGTAAAAAGAAACCATTACCAACATGGGTGTTCTTCTAAAGGTGTATCTATTTTTTCTAGTCCATCGGTTTAAATCCAAACTGCATCAATGTAAATCTGAAATAATTTCAGGGATAGGGGGCAGCCCTGGTTAACCCTATTAGTGCTCCCGATGAAGTGAGAAAACCTCCAAGATGTGGGAAGTTGTCATATAACTGTCATAGAGCCTCATAATAGCAACACTGGCGTTCTATTCAACAATGATACTGTGAAGTTCTCATGATTCATTTCCTATTTTAAGTTTCTTTAAAGTCTTCATGCTTTGTCTGATTATCCATTTCACCTATTTGAAGGTATGCAATATATTTGTTTATTTTCACAGGTTAGATGAGTGTTAATACAAGTACTAAAATTCAATACATGAACATATAAATAATTGAGATAAAATTCAAACTGTAATAAAAAGTAACAACATAACTTTCATTTCTTTCAACTTAACGCTCTGCTGGTCACTGCGTTAACTTAACGCTTTGCTGGTCACTGCGTTAAAGTTGATCATTGAAATGTTTCATCAACTATCATGTACAGAAAAATAATAAATAACACGTGCAGTAAACTAAATCTCAACTAAACTACAGAAGATAAAAAATCTTAACCATTGTTGGATCCGCCTTATACTCAGTTAGTTCTGAGTTTGATCTTGTCACTGAAAGGTCAAGTCAAACTAGTTGAACCATATACGTACCTTGAGAGAGAGAGGGAGTAAACAAACCTTAGTTTCTTCAATCAATTTAGCATTGCAATCAAGGAGAATCACACAGATGCACTCAGAGTGAAAGATGTATAGTCAAGCACTCTACCAACAGATTCACGATGAACAAATTCTCGAAACCAGTCAAGGTGGATCAAACAAAAAAACTCAGCCTGTGCAGAGAATAGATCGTAGTAAACCCCATGCAGAATAACACAGAGGTAAAACCTGCAGACTGCCATGGAGAAAGAAAAACACAGCCCAAACTGAGTAATCTAGGCAGATCGGTGAAGATCAGGCAGAGAGATCAGTGAAGACCAGGCAGAGTG
The DNA here is from genome assembly GCA_001517045.1 of Pseudotsuga menziesii. Classification (NCBI taxonomy): domain Eukaryota; kingdom Viridiplantae; phylum Streptophyta; class Pinopsida; order Pinales; family Pinaceae; genus Pseudotsuga; species Pseudotsuga menziesii. The sequence goes on from LPNX010301963.1 coordinate 483,699, forward strand.
ATCCCGAGAAGACAAGCCTGTGAAGGTAAGCCAAGCTGTGAAATAAAAACCAGCAATCAAAATCCAAACCAGCAATCAAAATCCAAGCCCATGAAGGTAAGCCCAGCCGTGAGAAAAATCACGCAGTCAGCCAGCAAAGAAATCCCCTCAAATAAAATGCAAACAACAGACAGCCGGCAGAGAGAGCCCCACAAATAAAACGCAAACAACAGACAGCCGGCAAAGAGAGCCCCACAAATAAAATGCAGACAGCCACTGAAAAATAATAACACATGAAGGTAGATCGATGAAGACCAGACTAAGAAGGAGATCGGTGAAGATCAGACCGAGAAGGAGATCGGTGACGACCAGACCGAGAAAGAGATCTGTGACGACCAGACCGAGAAATTAATCCCGTGAGATCAAGTCCGCGAAACCAAAAATCAAAATCCAAGCCCTTGAAAAATAAAAAATCAGAATCCAAGCCCGTGGAGAAAGTCGTGCCGAGAAAAATCAAAATCCTAGCCCGTGGAGAAAGTCGTGCCGTGAAAAATCAAAATCCAAGCCTATGAAGGTAAGCCGTGGTGAGATCCCAAAATCATGTGTTGAAACTAAAAATAATCTCTTCCTTAAATAGGTTAGGGTATATAAAAAAATTTGCTTAGGATAGAATTAACAGAGGCCCACAAAAATAAAAAAAATCATAAAAATAAAAATTAGGTAGCCCAAAAGAATAAACCGTCCCAACAAAAGTCAAAAAAGATTTTAATATAATAAAAAGTAAATTGTCAAAAAGTCTATTAATAAAATCATGAGATTTTATTAATAAGACTAAAATAATTATTTAATGAAATTATAATAAAATGAAAGTCCAAAGGTCCAACATAAAGTCCAAAATCATAAGTGGGTCATTATAATAACAACATAAGGTAACCATAAAAATAAATGGTTCAATGATCTTTAATAAATCATCAAGTAAATATACTCCATAAAGTAGTAGTCATCATAGTCAAAGGTGCACACAAGTAATAGTGCTAAGACTAGTAAGAATAGGACCAAGATTCAACAACCACAAGATTAAAGTGAACCGTAAAGGTGGACAATCAATCAAATAGGACCAATAAGACCAAATACTTTTCTCTCTCTCAAGGTACATAGTTTTATATATTTTGTCATCACTATATAAGGGGGAAGATCAAACCGGATGGTACAATCCTTTTGTCCTTGACACTGCTCCTAAAGGTTAGGTACTAGGGACATCGTCAAGGGGTGGCCAGTCCCTTGAGAATTAACCTAGCAATAACCGATTAAGAGAGGGGACATCATTATCTTCCATTCTTAATGAACGGCTTTCAGCCTTAGGCTGAGTTTCAGTCTCACACTGAATCAAGTTGATGAATCCCTGGACCCTAACTGGGTCCTCCATTCTCTCGCAGAATGGTTCTCAGTACTAAGCTGAGTTTCAGTCTCACACTGAAAATTAATCAACTACCTGTAGTACCTACTTGGACATCGTGTCCCTAGTGCTATACCAGAATATATCTCTGCCTCTACCTGCAAGCTCTACTTGGACATCACATCCTTGGTCCTAGACCAAAATACCCTAGAGGCATATAGGGGCCCTAGCCACATGTTAGGGGCTTTGCCATGGCATCGACCTGCTTGGTCCTAGACCAAGAACCCCAGGAGACTACTGGGGGCCCTAGGGTACCTTCTAGGGTCTTATTCTGTCCTAGTCAACTGACTAGGAAACCATTCTCTGAGAATGGGTCTCGTAGCTGCACTAACTTTAACAATATTGACAATTGAGGATTGCTTTATTTCTCTTGTATATGTGGCATTTATTTTTCCAATCTATTAATGTCTAGTGTTCCTGAATTGCAAATTATGAAACTAATTTTCATATTGCTGCATTGAAGGCTTTAGTCTACTCTGCTCTTCGTTGTGCACGAGAAATAATGATTGTTGATGATGGATCAAAGAACTTACTGAGGGCTGTAAATAGCACGCTAAGTGCACTGGCTTTTCATATCAGAGAGTATTATTGGATTGATACGATAAAGCTCAATGAAATTTATAGATACAAGACAAAAGAATATACCCATGAAGTTGTCAACAAGTTCAATATTTATCCAAAGCAAATTCCATCATGGCTTGTTAATTGGATGCCTGATCAAGGAGGATTCCTAATTGGGAACCTTCAGCCTGCTCACATGGATTTTAGGTTTTTCTCCTTGGGGAATCTTTGGGCTATAGTAACATCTCTAACTACTCCAGAACAGGCTGAGGCTATATTGAACCTAATTGAGAGCAAATGGGATGATCTTGTGGGAAGCATGACTATGAAAATCTGCTTTCCTGCATTGGAATATGAAGAGTGGTGAATTATCACTGGCAGTGATCCAAAGAATACGTACTGCTCTCTCCTTTTGCTTATATTTATTGTTAATATGCATGGTTTTGTACATCAAGATTTAGAAGGGAAGCATACAAAAATTTAATGTTCAGGGTTGTGTTTGCATTCTGTGTTCACTTTTAATATTGAAGTCATATATGAGTGCTGAAGGACAGGATGGGCTTTTGCAGTTGCATTCTGTGTGTTGTATGTTGGCATGTACCTACTGTAAGATGCTGAAAAAGTATTATGTTCACCTATCTCAATGTTGCCATCTGCTTCATTTTTCCTCAGTATTGTGTAGCATATCTTCTTTAGCTATATGAAATTTTGATAGTATTCTTGGTAATTCTCTATATATAGTGTTGTGTATTTGAAAGCCGAAGAATAATCTATGTTTGATTGGCAGCTATGGTATGGAACTCCATGCTTTGATTGTAAATGATTTATATTATCATCTTCAAGGGGAGTTAAAAGGTCGAAAAATTCCTCCAGGTTCCTTTCAGAGAGTTTTAGAGCACCTCATAAAGTTGGAGATAGATTCAATTTTGCATACTGTTAAACATTTCCATTTAAAAGAGCTTCATCCATTATGTGAAGATAAGTATATTTATGATACCAAAGCCCTTAAAACAGAATTGGGTATAGATTGGTGGCCTCACTCAGATGACAAAGGATTCACAGCTGCAGTAGAAAAGACACTAGAAATCTTGAGCCGTGCAAATAGGGCCTCTTGTCTTGCAGATTTTCAGTTGAATGCATTAAAAGCATGGATGACTGTGTTAGCTTTGTCAATGTTTGACAAAAAAGTTGTAAGTTCATTCATGCTTGAGAGCTATCATACTTATCCAAAACAATTTCTGTGCTTGTTATGTTTCTAGACCATAAGAATACCTACTTTCCTTGTTTCTGTTTTATAGCCTTTCTGGATCAGTTTGTTTTGGTACTTATATTTTTGTTTGCAGTACCTTATATCGTTTCTTGTTGAACAGGGGACAGAGTTAGGTTCAATAACCCTAAATGTAGCCTTCTCAGAAGAATCGATAGGGTTGTGTGTTGAAGATCTTTGCAATTATCTATTGACATCAATGCAGTTGTTAGACCCTCTTGGTGATCCAACAAATTACATGCTAAATTTTCTCATAACACAGGCCCAACTTTTGCTTATTTTTGTGAGGTGGATGTGCAGCCGTATAATGTCAACAACAAAGAGAATGCATGCTTGGCCACTCTATGCAAAAGTGATCAGAACAGTGATCACAAGCCTAAAATTATTGATGGATCTTGTGTACACTATATTCCCCTGACCTTCCAGCCAATGCACTTGGTAGGAAGAGAACTAAACATCAAAGGCCCCAAACTTCGACTCTCGTTGCATTACAAGAAACAGAACATGCCATTACTCTTATGTGCCATCTTGCAAAGAACTGAGTGACATGGCTAAATGTTATGCAAGGTGTAGATTCAGAACTCCGGGAAACTTGTATACATCTACTAGCCTTTATTGCTAGAGAAGGTCCCATATGTACTCGAGATAATGCTAGAGAAAGTATGCTTTTGCGATGCCCTCCCCTTCAAAAGGAAGATATAGCTACACATGAAAATCCTTCAATGGATGCTACATTCTTTAAAAAACCCTTGATAATTTTCATATTACACAGGTAAAGGATGAAGCATTTATTGCCTGAAGGTAGACACAATAGCATAACAAAGTGAACAAAAGTATTTCTAAATGACTCATGAATCACATCTTAGAATATTAAAAAAAAACTGTAAAAATCTAATCTAGAGCCTGAGTTTTCCTCATACAATGCACTATGAATCGAATAATCATGTATAAAGCTAAAATAGTCGACCTTTCACCAAAAAGGTGTCAAAAGTTATAGATCTGTACAAGATCATAAAATTTTGGTCCAATACCATATTAAAAATATTTGTTTCGTTTACCTTTTAACTTTGATTCCACATAAAACTTAGCTTTTAAACCATGAAACACTAAAATATCGATACAATTTACATATATCCAACACTTAGCTTTGATGCCATGAAGCACTGTAATATCGATACAAATTAAATATACTCAAGAAGCATTCTAGACAAAACAAGCGGCACCTTATATAACTATAACTAGAAAACGTATCACTTTTGATCTCATACTCATACCCACGATTAACAGTCTGCCATCTCTGCAGCCCACATGTTACATGAGTACAAGAGAGACTCTAATGTCTAGAGGAACAAGTTATTTGCAGGACAAGAGCAAAGAATCAGAAGCACATAATCTAGTCAATTTACATTACCTAACTGGGCCTTCCCCAAAGCTGATTTGCTTTGTTTGGGGGAAGACATTTCCTGTCACATACCCAATTTTGTAAAAATTATGTAATTTGTTTTATTTTATTTCTGAGACATTATGTTAAACTTAATCCTAAGTAGGGATTGATGACTCAGCAGAGTCAACAGTTATGGAGTGTAATTCAGAATATTTTATTAATAATAAATAAATTATGGAGACAACAGCATGGGAGAGGTGTTAAAAGAGGTTACTGGTCAAACTGGTGGATGGAACTAGGTGGAAAGGCAAAAGACAAGTGGAAGCATCCTCAAACACTTCCTAAGTTGCAGGTGGAAACTTCCCTATATTTGGGGTCATGATTCCCCAAGAAAGTGGAATGTGAGCAGGTGGCTCATTAAATGACAGTTAACCCAACTAAGACCTAGGCAATCTTTAAAAGTACTCAATGAAGAGAGCTGAGGCTGCTCAGTTTTTATTCCAGAAGGAATCCATTCAGCTGAATGTTATTCAGGAATTTCATTTGAGGAAGAGGGAAAGACAGTAAGGAAGTGTTTGAGTGAATGTTTGCAGTAACTTGATGCTGATTACAGCTATTTGAGCTGAGGGAACTGATTAATAGTTCTGAGTTGATACTAAGTTGAAGACTGTATCTATTTTGCTGCACCTAGTTCCAAGCCAGGGAGACCAGAGCAAGCTCGGGGGTCCTGAGAAGTCGCTGTCTGAGCGCTCTCCAGGAATTTGGTAGGGAGGAACGGCCTTCCATTGCTGATTGTTGTCCATAGCATTAAACAGGTTCTTCGTTCATTTCTTTATGACTTTCTGAGTGTAAATGGGTGTATGATATAATTATTTTTATGTCTGTGTAATCAATTAGTATCTGTAAAATTAGTATTCTTGAATGTTAGTAGAAAAATCTTGTTAGTAACACTGTGTTTTTCCACATCTGGTATTACCAGATAGTACTCTAGCACAGTAGTTCAGTCTCAGAAGTATTACTTTTCTGGACTGAGTTTCCTAACTAGTTATTTTCGTTAATCACTAGTGCTTTTTATTTTATTATTTTATTGCATTTCTGTGATTTATGCATATGATACTGATCATAAAAGAACGCAGAACTTTGTCTCAAGTTCATTTAATTGTTAAACATTTCTTTTCTTGTTTTCAAATAATTTCTTTACATGGAAAACAACTCAAAGCAAGAACTTGATACAGAATTAAGATTCCTCTGTATTCCAGATTTCTTTTAACCTGTTAATGTTAGTTTTTATAAATACAGCTTAAACAGCTTAGAAAAACTGTTTTATATTATCTTATACGACTAAGGAGTAGTATTGCATACACAAAAGTTGTATTTACATAAACTAAACAAAGATTAAATTACTTTGAAATAATTGGACTTATACTCAGTCCTTATAATTTAAAAATAAACTATGTACTAGTTATTCACAGCTTACTAATTATAAAAACAATAGATTGACATTATGGTTGCATTATTATTAACATACTTATAAGTATGAAAATACTATTCAAATATACAAATAGAATTAATTCAAATACATATCTAGGTTTATTATACATAATGTATAATTAAATAATTATACCTAAACTAATAATAATACTCTATGTATTATATAGATGTTTTACAAACACTAAAAAAAAAATAGTAAGACATCATAATAATAAAACAGGTTAGGTAAAGCATAAAGGTATGCATTTTAACTTGCCTAAAAATAGAAGTTAATGTAGAAAATAATACGCTTAAACTAATGATATTTACCAGAAGAAACAGAAATAATACTAACAATTATAACTGTGGTAAGGGTATAAATCCTACAAACTATTTAGAATTAGTAAAACAAGTTTTTATCCCCCCCACAGTAACTTCTTTAACAAAGTATCTCCACAGCTTAATGATTATGTTCCTCTTTTAAAGGGAAGAACAAGTAGTTATCTTAAAACGCAAAGGATAAACAAGAACTGGTGTAACGCTCGACAGAGAGCTGTTTTTCATTCAAAACTTTTATTTTATTACAAACTAACAGAGTTATAGTTTTACAAACTGAACTAAAACTAAATCTTGGAATAGGGTTAAACCCTATAAAAATCTGTTTCATTTACAACTAAAGAAGTAAATGATAATTTTACTTCCAGCCTTGAACATAAGATTTAAGAGCTTAACATGGGTTTTTACTATATTTTAAAACCAGAAAAGAACTAAAGCAGAGATTATAGAAGCTAGTTACAGATTATATATTGGAAGATATTTACCAAAAATTTATACACGTATACAGTAACAACAACTGTCAAAACATTAATAACAACGAGGTATAACCACAGTAAATCGATATAATGGCTTACAGCCTTTCAGCTTGTTTAAAAGATAGTAATATCAAAAGAAGGCTACAGCCGGTTCGACCTTATTTTAAAACCAGAAGTATTTACAATCAAAGTCGTGTTTGCATATACAGCCAAGCCGTATTGCATTTTACAGTCATAGCCGTAGGGCTATACATACAAGCTGGGGTATAAACCCTAATGCTTGTGGTTTAATTTAAAATAAAAACAACCTAAAACCCTGCAGGTCGAACAAAACTATATGGCGAAACCATCTTACTGGCAAGGACTCGCATAAGGTAAACCAACCGTGATGAGACCGGGGCTTACCGATGGCCGTGGTGCTGTAGATTTTAAGCAACTGACAGGCCGAGGGAACGAGCTTCATTACCTGCAGTACCAAGATGCGACCAAGTGTTAACCATTGTTTTATTTATGCAAGGGAAATTAAAAAAAAAAGAAAAGGGAAACCTGCAACTAACGCAGTAATTTATAGAAGAGATAAAATACGTATATTACCTGGTAAACTTTTGAAACCCTTGCAGTGATTTGATGCGGTCAATCCAACGAGGAACCAGCTCTAAAATCGTGACCAGTATAATAATGTATCGCCAACGCTCAACAGTATGTGGAACCCAACAATTTAAGGAAGGGGATAACTCTCGAATGTTACCACTAACAGCTAGCACAGCCTACAGAAAGTGCGTACCACGTAATGAGGAAGGAAACAAGTGCACTTTGGAGCCGACAGGAATTAACAGTAGCTCTACCGAACCAAACCCTAGCAATGGCAGCGTTACAAGGTAAGCTTCGAGCTGCAGAACTTACAATTCTTTCCAAGTGCTAGCAGAGCCAAAGAAAAACCGAAATGATAGGAAGCCCATTGGCAAATTGAAACCAGTGGTAGAACAAAACCAGAGTCAACAAGGGTTTGCAGAGCTGCGGCCAAAGGTCTGAACATGAAGGAGGAATGCCAAGTTCAAGGTCAGGTCAAGTTATATGGCGTCGATGCTTGGTCAAGACGTGACCACGTCAGTGCAAAAATAATTGCATAGGAGTGGGTCGAGAGCTATAGTCCACGCTGATCATTGAACCCTTTTTCATTCCAATCATGTTTCAATTGAAAACTATAATAATCGTTAACTCATGCTTCAACCTGCTCGACATATTACAACAAAAACATAAGTAATAACGTTGGAATGATGAGTATTATCATTTCCTTGCGTTATGATATAAACCAAAAATTTTGCTATGGATTCTAACCTATGCCTTATACCTTGAGTATCTTGGAGTTAAAACAAAGTGCTATATTACCTTGTTTTATCAAACTATGCCTTATAAGATTTTTGGTCATATATATTATAACAATAAGAATATGAATTTAGGATTAAAAACTTGAAGGACTCTAAACATAGAAGGTTTTAGAATCTATTTTCTTCAAGGATTTAATAGCATGGACAAAGTGATAAGTCTTGAACTACACCTTAAACTTTATACTTGTTGTTTATACCCTAGTCATAGGTAAATCTATGTAAGACATTTTCGAATCTGCTGCATAGTGTTAGATGTTATATATTGCTTAGATGGCAGGAATACTTGTTATTTTTCCTTCAATAAAGTAAAGTTAAGAATGAAACCTGTAGGTTTGAAACTTATGTGATAAATTTGGGAAAACTTACTCTTTACATTGATCATATCTTATCTCAACTGATAACATACTTTA
>LPNX010301972.1:5703-86653 GCA_001517045.1 Pseudotsuga menziesii
GGATCCACCGACATCGGATCAGCGCAACGGACTCCACCAACCTCCTCATTGGAGGTAATATTAATAAAAATTACCATTATACATTTCTTTGCTGTTTTTACTTCACGTCATTTACTTTTTACTGCTTTAGCTTAGTTTTCATTTCAGTCTCTTTTTATTTACATTATTGAACTGCTACTAAGGATTCCAGATTCCTTAGTAGGTGCTCATCAGCACAAGCTAGGGTGAAAACCCTAGCTACACTTTTGTCACACATTCCTCAAATGAATGAATCCCATGATCCTGGGAGACCATTCAAGGTGGTTATAAAGGTATCTTATTCTTCTTCGATTGCTTCGTCATAGCATCGAACACTTCCTTTTGGTGTCTTTAGGGATGACACATGAGGGATGAGATGATCTTTAATAGAATCTACAATGATTCTCTTGGCTCTAGCCTCAGCCTCATCTCCCTCTGTCTCCTAGACCTTTCTTACTGAAATACTGATCCAAGTCAATTTCTTGAAGGATCACAGAGTTCCTACACTGCTAAATTTTCATATGCTAAGCTAGATCATTAGTATTTCATTTCAATTTCATAACAAAAGCATATAAACAGGATCACTGAAAGATAGATAAGCATAACCATACAAAAGGAACACAAATATTTATCCTGGGAAAACCCTAAAGGGAAAAACCCAGCAGAAGCTTCCTCAATATAGATGCCCCAAAATGTAAAAGATAAAGCCAACAAGGAGATCAAAGCCTAATCCTCCTCCTTCTCCAGCTACTTCTCTCTCCTCCACTAATGTGCTACACAAGTGAGAGCGTGTGCTTCAAATGAGGAGCGCCACACCTCTATTTATATTCATCCCTTCACTTTAATTATCACATTCGACATGTAGGCTCGAGTTACACATGTAGGCTCAAGTAACCACACCGGGGTGCTAATGACCCACCTTTACAATTAGAGGGGACTACCTCATGACTCTTATTAGTTCTTCTGATTAGAAGCATCGGGGTACAAAGTAATACAAGTGGTTCTCCCGGTAGGACCATTGGGGACCACAAAAGATACATATAGAATATTCTTCAAAGTTACAATATTTCAACACTACCCCTTAACGAGAAGGGTATTCTATAACAACATCAACAACACCAATAAAATACAGGACATCATCAACATCATCAGGGTAACACATCTATAAATCATTGGAAGCTTTTCAACATCATGTAGTCTTCATCTTCAATATTCAGTCTTCATCATCATTAATACTTTGACCGCTTCGATCAGCAACATATTCAGCATTTCGATCTTTCAATTAGAAACGACATCTTCAGCACTTTGACCTTTCGATCAGCAACATCTTTAGCACTTTGAATTTTCAATCAGCAACAACATCTTCAGCATTTTGACCTTTTGATCAGCAACATCTTCAACACTTTGACCTTTTGATCAGCAACAACATCTTTAGCACTTTGACCTTTCGATTAGCAACATCTTCAGCATTTTGACCTTTTTGATCGACAATATCTTCAACATTTTGACCTTTCGATCAGCAACAACATCTTCAGCACTTTGACCTTTCGATCAGCAACATCTTCAACACTTTGACCTTTTGATCAGCAACATCATCATCAACTCTTTGATCTTTCGATCAGTACGTCATCATCATACTCTGATCTTTCGATCAGTACGTCATCATCATACTCTGATATTTCAATCAGTATGTCATCATCATCATACTCTGATCTTTCGATTAGTACGACATCATCATCATCAGCTACAACTTGCAATCCACAACTCAAAGACAAAAAAGTCTTTGGATCACTTTTGGACTTAAAGTCTAGGGATGATCCAATCCCACCACATTCTTGACAACCGAAGTTACTAGATTGATTATGGGAGAATTAGTCCCTATCACTTTAGGACTAAGTCCAAGGGCGATGCAATCCTACCACATTCTCGAGGACTGAAACCACCATATTGATTACGGGAGAATCAATCCCTATCATTTTAGGACTAAGTCCAAGGATGATGCAATCCTACCACATTCTCGAGGACCAAAGTCACCGGATTGATTACAGGAGAATCAGTCCCTATCACTTTAGGACTAATTCCAAGGATGATGCAATCCTACCACATTCTTGAGGACCGAAGTCACCGGATTGATTACGGTAGAATCAGTCCCTATCACTTTAGGACTAAGTCCAAGGATGATGCAATCCTACCACATTCTCGAGGACCGAGGTCACTAGATCTATTATGGACAGATGTCCCAGGATGATACAATCCCTCTTCATTCTCAAGGACCGAGGTCACCAGATCACTTTAGGGAAAGTTCCCAGGGATGATACAATCCCATTGCTACATCACTACTCCCCCTTTCGGGGAAGGTATTTTCGAACAACACCAAGCTTGTCTCGAAAGTGTTTGAAATTTACCCAAGACAGAGGCTTTGTCAACACAACATCATCTAAACCATCATCATCTACATCTTCAGTATGTGAATACTGAACTATCACCATCTGTATCTCCAGTATGTGAATACTGAAAGCATCATCACCTCTATATTCAGTATAGAAATATGGAATCACCATCATCTGCATCTACAGTATTTAAATACTGAAACGCCATCTATATCTTCAGTATGGGAATACTGAAATCATCATCATCTATATCTTTAGTATGGGAATACTGAAACATCATCATCTCTATATTCAATATAGAAATACTGAATCACCATCATCTGCATCTATAGTATGCAAATACTGAAACATCATCATCTGCATCTTATCTCGTATGTAGAAATACCGAATTTCTATGTGTTACGACAGAACACATGGTTCTTTGTCATCACAACTCTAGTTATCACATAGAATCATTGTAGTATCCATCTTCAGGTCAAAGAGACCTGATATAAACTATCAAAGCCATATGGATTCACAATTTAGCAGAGCAATCTGCTATGTATTCTGCTTCAGTCGTGCTAAGAGAAACACTAGACTGTTTCCTGCTAAACCATGAACTCATAGCAGACCCCAAACAAAAGCATCCACCTGATGTGCTTTTCCTGTCTGAGATACTTCCAGCCCAATCTGCATCTGTATAGCCATACAATCTGTAGTCATGGTTTCCATCATAGTATAGACCAAAGTCTATAGTCCCTTTCAGATATCTCATCACATGTTTTGCAGCTATTTGGTGAACACGTATAGGTTGAACTAGATACTGACTCAAGCTGTTCACAGCAAAACAAATGTCTGGTCTAGTATTTGTTAGATACATTTAACGACCCAATAATATGTATGTATTGAGTCACATCCACTAACTCTTATGAGTCATCAACTAACAACTTCAAGTTGGAAACATGGGTGTGGCCATGGCTTTGTATTCAAACATATCGAATCTTTTCAATATCTCTACTGCATACTTTCCCTAGTTGAGAAAGATTCCTTCTGAATTTTTCCATACTTCCAGACCTATGAAATAATGCATTAACCCAAGGTCTTTCATCTAAAATTATTCAGTGAGCTTCTTCTTGCATTCTACAATATGTTTCTCATTCCATGTTAGGAATAGATTATCCACATACAGTAATAGTATGACATGTTCATATTCTATAACCTTGAAGTAAAGGTTAGGATTGACTTTCATTAGGAAACTATCTATCCTTCCATACTAGGCTCTGGGAGCTTGCCTCAGGCCATATAGGGCCTTCTTCAACTTGCATACGTGAGTCCATCTGTCTTCAACTTCAAATCCCTGTGACTATTCTATGTATACTTCTCCTTCAATCACACCATTCAGAAAAGTTGTTTTCACATCCATCTGGTGTAAGTTCCACTTCATCATGGATGCAAGTGCCATGATAGCTCTAATCGAAGTATACCATGCTACTGGGGCAAATGTCTCTTCATAATTAATTCCCTCTTTCTGATAGAAACCTCTAGCCACAAGTCTTTCCTTACTTCTATCTGCAACATATTTTATCTTGCAAATCCATTTGGATGATACCACATTCTTGCTTTCTGGTTTGAGTACTATATCCCAAACATCATTCTAGTATTCTTTCATCATAACATCTTCCATGAGTTCGTCTTTTCAGGTCATCAACATATCCTAGTCTTCTGCATTCAACCTTGAAGGTTGGAACCCACTTTACTCTTGGTAAATTCTTGATCCATCAGGAAGCTGTCCATCATGTCATATCATGTCGAACTCAGATATCTTCTGTAGCCACTCCCCCTGAAGTGGAGTGTCATCTCCCTCTTCATTCTATACAGGTGGTTCTATGTTTGATATATACTTGTCAATAGAGTATGTCATGTCATAGTCTATTCTTTCTGAGGCAAATCATGAACCTTTCTTTGTACACTTGTTCTTGTAGATCCATATGGAAGATACTACATACTTCCCTTTATGTCTCGAAACCATATCAAATACATCATTCCTCATGATCAATTGTTACTCTTTGATCATAGCTGTTAAGTCAGGAACTTGTTTCTTACTTTTTTATGTTTGATTGTCATTTTTATTCTAGTTTGCTTATTTTTTGGAGTTTATCCTTTCACTTACTATAGAAATTTTTGGTATTTAGTGAAATTTTCAAAGTTTTTTTGGCCTTTAGGTTTATTATAGTTTTTCCTCCTTTAGTTTTTGAAGGGTTTAAAGGTCATTATGTTGATTTATAAGGATGTCAACAATATATACTAAGAGCATAGTTTAGCACCTAAACTGCATTCAAAATGGAAAAAATGATCAAAATAGCGCCAAAAGTGATTTCAAATTATTCTTGTAGCGCAAGTGTTAAAAATTAACACATAAGTGCTACAAGAATATCGTGCAGGTTAAATTCTCCGACTTTTGAGCTGAATTTTCGCATGATCATGATTCCTAAGTGACTAATCGTATGATTGAAGGTTTTTGCTTCGTGTTATTTCAGTATTCATCATGAAAACAGGTGGTTTATGTCATGGAGGAAATCGTGGAAATCATCAACTAGAACGCAGCATATCGTGACAGATAGAGGCATACATCGAGTCTGATGTGAGGGAAGTCATTCCATGCATGCATTGCTAAACTAAAGACTTAGTGGAGAAAGATATTTGCCTAAAAATCAGAAGCTACAGTTACATAGGAGTCGTTGGGATTTCACGGTTAAAGAGAAAATTAGGGCTTTCCCATCCTGCCACTTGGAGGGAAATTGAACAGCTGAAGACACCTGTTTACTTCAATTCGGCAATCAAACAGCACAAGGAGTGGTTTTAAGCGACTGCAGTGAAACTTAAAGGAGGTGTTGCGTAATAACCTGTTACTGGCTACTGAATTGGGGTTTTCTCAGTAGAATTAGTTTGGTCAAAATTGGTTAAGGAAAGAATTAAGGTATTCCTTTAAAAAAAATTCTTGCCAAAGAGATACCTGTTTAAGACATTTTGACATGCTCTGGCAAATAGAAGGATGAAAAGTAGCAGTACATCAAATCATTACCCATTCAAATCCTGTAAGGATAACAGGGTGAAGAGCTGTGCGTTTTATGGTGACTAAACTTCACAAATTGGTCTGCTACCTGTACACAATGAAACGAAGGAGCTAGACATCTGAGATTACATGGGAACCTAGTCTCATTCGGTGCTAAAACTGACTCATTTTGGTGCTTAAAAAACTACTAGAGCAGAAAGTGAAAAGATTTAAGATTGTTTTTGTTTGATATATCTTCTCATCCAATCGATAAACAGTCTTCAGTTGGTCTAAAAGGCTGGCAACTGAGATCATTTATCGAAAACTTTTTCTGTACAGAGATTGCTCATAGTTGACACTACAAGGAATTAAGGGTTATTTTTTGTACTAAGTCTCAATACACAGGTGTTATTGTACATTCTGGAGATGGTCAGCTATCTGAATGAACAGACTGAATGATAACTAAGTTTCATCAACAGTTTTAATGAAGATTTTGGAGTACTCTGACTGATCTAAATCACTTGAGCCTGTGGTAAAACCTAACCTGCATTAGAAAACAAAAGGAAACAATCAAGGAAGATCGAGCAAAGCTGATTATTAAAACCTTAGAGGTTTAAGGAGAAAAAGCAGCTATTAGGTCATTGACAGAACCCTAGAAGTCAGAGAGTTCATCCATTGAAACAAATGGGTAAAAGTGGCAAAATAAATAGGGCTGAGCCCACTGATGTAAGCTGGATTGAGAAATTCTCAGGTTGTGTATAACTTTTCCAGAAGGCTGGGTGGCTGGATTTTTTCAAAAGAATAGATGGTTATAACACTGAGGTTTCTTGTAAATTTGCACAATGCTACAATCAGAAAATGGTGGTTTTTGACACTCTAAAGTTTAGGTTGACAGTGGATCTAATTGCAGAAGCTACATGAATAAAAAATGAGGGTGAGATGTGGTTTAAAAAGTTGCCTTTCACTTTTGATGCCCAGAGGTATCTATTACCTAATGTTACCCCAGATTGGAGCAAAGGCATACTGATCCAAAATTTCAAAAATGAGTGGGTGGAACCCATTAGATTCTTGCAAAGCTATATCACCTGTGAAGGCAGATATGCCTATGTTTTCAAATACCATTTTAGGTTTTTGCAGCATATGGTTGGTGTATCTAAAATGAGCCTTCCCTTGTTCTTGCTCAAAAGTCTCCAGAAGATGTCCAGTAGAGTAAAAGACCATCAATATCATACTTCTCAATCTATTTTCCACCATGGACTGATTAAATTGATCAATAGTACTATCCTACAGAATGAAGGAAAAACTTGGGATTTCTTCCTCTTCTGGTCTGGTTTTCAGGTTAAACAAGAGGATCAACAAACTAAAAAGTAGGCAGACAAAGGGAAAGTACTAGTGAGGAAATTAGGTCAGAAGGTGAAATTTGAAGACAAGAAAGAGGTTAAGCTTGAGGAACTCACCAGAAGAGTAACTAATATAGAAGAGGAGCAGAGGCGAGCCAAGAAGAAAGCTCAAGCTCTAGATGGAATAGCATTGCTAGCTGAGGCTGCAAAGGACCTTTGAATTTGTTAGTCAAACAGTTATTTGTTATGTCTTTTTGAGAAACACTTTAGTTAGTTGTTTACTATTTTTGGAAAATATCATATTTTGTAAATTGTAAATTAGCTTTATCTCATCGAGTGGTTAGCTGAAGACAGTTAGGGTTTTAACCCTAACTGATTTTTGTTGAGGAATACTATTTAGATAGATGAGAAAGACAGAAGTAGGGTTCGATTTTGGGAGAACTTCAGGAGGTCTTCTAGACTTATTTGTGAGCTAAGTATCATAACTCTTATATGTATTTGATGACAGACTATGAGATATATGACACTTTTTACCCTTCAGTACATGTTTTGGATTCATATTTGACTTGTTTAGTTGCTTCACTGATAAATTCATTGCTGGTCTATGTTTGTATATTGGTGATGCTTATCTTTTATGAATGAACTTCAATTTTGTGTTCTGTTGGATACTTGTTGATTATATTATGCATCTTTGTCTTTACTTGCTTATGATTCAGTTCTTGTTTAGCTCATGAGTGTATTCCCTGTTGGTCACCAAATCAATTCAGAAACCCTAAAACCTAGTTTACTTTATTGAGTTTTATTTGAGATTGTGTTGGCTTGTTTCTTTTAGCCTTGGAAACAATTTCTGGCACAAACATCTTTGGCGTCGTTGCCGGGGACGAAGTTGAAGACATATATTCCCTGGGATACTTATCAGTTTTACTGGTTTTAAGAGGTGGACTTAAACCAGCACATCTTTAAGGCTATTTTTCACCAAATTTGACACAGTAGCTACTAGAGGAGTGGGAACCAGGAATAGACCTACTTCACCATTGCAGTTAGGTGTTTCAGACCCTGAACAGATATTAAAGACAAAAAGAAAAGTGAGAAGGTCTCAATCTTTACCAGCCCTGTGTGACCTTGATTAGTTGGGTGGGTTATCACATTCAACCTTATTAGGAAAAGAGCAAGAAAACTCACCTTGGTTGAAGCCTATTATCCCTGATAACAGTTTCCAAAATTTTACCAATCCTCAATCCTTCAAGAAAGCCAAAGCTACTTCTCCTGGTAAGATACCTCTCTTTCAGCTGAAACTAGGTAAAAGTCCTTTTCAGCCAGGTTCCAGTCAAACTTCTTCATCTTCAAATCCAGTCAGTCCAAAAATGGCAGCCCAAAATCCTCCCATAGACATGATGGACCGGATGGTTGCAGCCAGATATGCACCATTGGTCTTGCCTCAACCTTTAAATGCCCTGCCTGGAGGTGACTACCAAAAATATCTTCCTAGGTTCAATGGACAGGGGGAAACCACAGCTGAAGAACATTGGGAAGCATTCCTCAGTTATGCTGACAATCAAAACATTGAGGCTAAGGATGTATGGATGAGAGTGTTTGTTCAGAGCCTTGACGGAGATGTGAGGAAGTGGTTCAGAGAGTTGCCTGCTAACTCCATTACTATCATTGAAGAACTTCGTGATCTCTTCATGAGACAATGGGGGGACACTAAAGACCATACATACTACATAACTAAATTTGGAGCTCTTAGGAGGAAAAAGGAGGAGACTGTTGTATATTTTTCAAAGAGATTCAACAAGATGTACAATAGAATTCCTGCTGAGATAAAGCCTATAGAAACATCAGCTAAACTGACATATGCAAATACTTTCGATCATGAATTCTCTTTATTACTAAGAGAAAGGAGACATATTTCTTTGTTGAATATGCATGATGCAGCTTTGGAAGTAGAATCAAACATTTTGGCTTCCAATAGACTAAAGAAGGAAACATCTCAGCAGCTGTATGACAAGAAAGGAAAGAAAGAAGCAGCCCCAGGAGGTTCATCTTCACTTTCTGCTGAAGGTAAGATTGATGAAATGGCTAAGTTGGTGAAGATTCTGACCACAAAACTGAACAAACTAGAGCTTGAGAAAAATTCCAGCAAGCCTGCTCCGGAAGGTGAACGAAATCCTAATAATCAGAATCAGTTCAGAAGGCAATTTGCTCCCCGTTTCATGCCTAGGGAACGAAGGAATAATGATATCCAGCGAGAAAGGAGAGAAAATGAAGACCAAAGAGTGCCACCACCTCTTCAGAACAATGTAGTTGATGAGGAAGAAGTTGATGAAGAGTTGCTTTTTGAAGAAACTGACCAATATATGAATCATTTTGGAGAGGGATTGTCTGGGGGTTTTGTTACCGAGGAAGAATTTCTCAATGCAGAATATTATGATGCTGACATGTTCGAAGCAGAGGATGATGCAGAGCTGGAAAAGACTGCTGTAATTGCTACTGTCTGTCAAAATGAGCTTAAGAAAACTGTGAACCTAAGATCAGGTCCAAAACAAGTGGTACACGCCCCGAAGAAGAAAGCAACTGTTCCTACTAGAAAAGCAGCTGATCCTGTGACAGAGAAAAAGCAAGCTGCAGAAAAATCAAAGAAGACTACAGAGGTTGAAGATGTAAATAAATCTGTCCATAATTTCAGTTTGGAGAATGAATTAGGAAAGTTAAAGATTCCTGTACCTTTAACTAAACTGATAAGAAATCCCTCATATAAGGAATCAGTCCTTAAAATACTTAATCCAACAAGCAATCAGCCTGTCTCTGACACAGTTAATTTGCAAAAGGAAAGTCCTAAGATTTTCATTGGATCGGCCTTGGCTGAGAAGACTGAAAATGAAGCAGGAGCCTCACCTCCATTCTATATCACTTTGACAGTCCATGAACAGATGATACACAATTGCTTGTTAGATTCAGGAGCATCCCACAACTTGATGCCAAAGGATGTTATGGAGGCTTTAGGGCTGAGTATTACCACATCTTACCATGATCTGTATGCCTTTGATTCCCGAGCAGTGAAGTGTTTAGGGGTAATAAAGGACATGGTAGTTATCCTAGCTCAGTTACCCATGAAGAGTGTGATCATGGATGTTGTGGTAGCTGATATTACACCGAAGTTTGGGTTACTTCTTTCTAGGTCATGGGAAAAGAAGGTTGGTGGGACCTTACAAATGGATCTTTCATATGCCACTATTCCTGTGTTTGGAGGAGAAAATAGAAGGCTGTACAGGGAGCTGCAGTTTGCCTACATTGTGATAGATGACAAGAACCCTACTAATCACCCATTGTATGCTGTGGACAAAGACCTTGGTACCTGCATGTTACATTTCAGTGAGGAAGACAATACTGCTGGATTGTTACAGGTTGAAAAATAGCAGCCAGTAAAACACAATAGAGAAGAAGAGGATGAACTGTGGCAATTATATTTTGAAGGTTCCTCTTGTAAGGAAGGTGCAGGTGCAGGGGTTCTTCTCATATCCCCTGGAGGTGAAATAGTAAAGCTCATGTATAAGTTGGAGTTTGTTACTACTAACAATACTGCTGAGTATGAAGCTTTGCTATTGGGATTAAAAGCTGCTAAAGACTTGGGCATTCAACAGATTGCTGCATTCGGCACCTCCGAATTAGTTGTTCAGCAGGTGAAGAGCAATTATCAAGTGAAGCAGGGTTTGCTGAAAGTATACCAGAATGAGGTATGGGATATGCTTGAAAATTATTTTGTAGCATTTAACATCACTCATATTCCAAGGGATCATAATCAGACTGCATATTAATTGGCCTTGGCTGCCACACACTTCAGAATCCCTAAGACTACTCAGTTAAGGTATCCCATAGAGGTGAGGTACAGACCATGTGTAACTGATAATGTAAAGTAGTGGAAAGTGTTTGAGGATGACATTGAGATTAAAAGGTTCCTAGAGCTTATAGATGAGTTTTCAAATTCCTTGATTGATCAGGATGAGGATGAAGAAGAGGGACAGGTGGATGAGTTTGCTGAAGATGAGATAGTTGGACATAAAATTATTGAATTGAAGAGCAACTTCATTCCAAAAGGTTTGGTACCTCTAGAGAGAATATTTACAAAGGATGATACACCTTCAAATCCTGTTGTTCAGTCTTCAAAAGACAATGTAGTGGACTGTAACATTGGTTCAGAAGAACATCCCAAGATGGTCAAAATTTCCAAATCACTTACAGTTGAACAAAGAAACAGGTATATCAAGCTGTTAAAGGAACATGCAGATGTTTTTACCTGGTCTTATGAGGAACTAAGAACTTATGATACAGGAATCATACAGCATAAGGTCCCTTTAAAACCAAATGTCAAACCTTTTCGTCGGAAACTAAGGAGGATTAACCCAGCTTTGTTCCTTGTTATTGAAAAAGAAGTGAAGAAGCTGTTAGATGCAAAGATCATAGTACCTCTCAGGTATTCTTCATGGGTGGCTAATCTGGTTCCTGTCAGAAAAAAGAATGGAGAAATTAGGTTGTGTGTTGATTTCAAAAATTTGAACAGATCTTCATTAAAAGACAACTACCCTCTGCCTAAGATTGAACAAGTATTGCAGCAGGTAGCTGGGGCACAGAGGATCTCTATGGTGGATGGTTTCTCAGGGTACAATCAGATTGCTATGCATCCTGATGATAAGGAGAAAACAACTTTCACAACTCCTTGGGGAACCTTCATGTATGATAAGATGCCTTTTGGTCTGATGAACGCTGGAGCCACATTTTAGAGAGCAATGGATATTGCTTTTGTTGGAGAAAAGGACAAGTTTGTGGTAATATACTTGGATGATATTACTGTTTTCTCACAGTCAGATGATGAACATTTGAAGCATTTGAAGCTGACTTTCCTGAAATGCAGAAAATTTGGCCTGTCTTTGAATCCAAAGAAGTCACACTTTGCTCTACAGGAGGGTAAATTGCTTGGTCATTTGGTGTCTGCTGATGGCATAAGAATTGATCCCGAAAGGGTAAAATATATATTGAAGATAAGTTTACCAAGGAGTAAAAAGGATGTCCAATCATTCATTGGTAAAATCAATTTTCTGCGTTGGTTTATACCCAACTTTGCTGAAACTATCAAACAGATCACAACCATGCTGAAAAAAGATCAAGAAGTCAGATGGACCACTGAGGCAAAGAGTGCATTTGAGAAAATTAAAGTGGCTCTTACTGAAGCTCCTGTATTAGTAAGCCCAGATTTTACCAAAGAGTTTCTTACATTCTCATTTGCATCAGAAGATATGATAGCAACTGTTTTATTGCAGAAAAATAAAGAAGGACTAGAACAACCTATTGCATTCTTCAGTAAAACTCTCAGAGATTCTGAACTGAAGTACAGTATTTTAGAAAAGTAGGCTTATGCTCTGGTAAAGGATTTAAATTTTTTTAGAATCTATGTGCTGCATTCTAACGTTATTTCATTTGTACCTAATGCTGCTGTGAAAGATGTGTTAACATATCCTGATAGTGAAGGGGAAAGAGGCAAGTGGATTGCTAAAATCATGGAGTATGATGTGGAGATCAGACCTACTAAGCTGATCAAAGGACAAGGTTTAGCCAAGCTATTGGCTGAATCAAATTGTTAGGCTCTGGGATTTCATGTCATGGCTGAAGAATTAGCTCAGGAGGAAGATCAAGCAGTACTGGAAAAAGAGAAGATCATGGACTATTATTCAGCATCTACATAGTGTATTTTCTGTTGTTTTTACAATGCCCTGAGCATCTAGATAGGAAAGCTGCTAGATCTTTAAATCTTAAAGCTACTAAGTATTGTTTAGTGGAAGAGCAATTGTTCTGGAAGGACCCAGGGGGTATCTTACTCAGATGCTTGGACAAATCTGAAATTGAAAGGGTAATTGTTGAATCTCATGAAGGTTCTTGTGGAGGTCACAAGTTCTGGAAAACAACAACATACAAGATTTTAAGAGCTAGATATTATTGGCCCTCTTTGTTTGCAAATGTTTATCAGTAGGTAAGAGCCTGTATCCCTTGTTAGAAGTTTGTTGGCAAACAGAAATTGTTGTCATTGCCCCTGAAACCTATTGCAGTTAATGCTCCTTTCCAGCAATGGGGTCTATATTTTATTGGAGAAATAAATCCAGCATCCTCAGGGCAGCATCATTGGATTCTGACTGCAACAGACTTCTTTACCAAATGGGTGGAAGCCATCCCTACTAGGAATGCTACAGACAAAGTTATCATAGAACTTATTGAAGGGAATATTCTTAGTAGATTTGGCTGTCCTCATAAATTAGTAACAGACAATGCAAAGGATTTCAAATCCAAGGAAATGGAGGCCTTTTGTGAAAGGAATGGTATCCTACTGAAGCATTCAACTCCCTATTATCCTCAGGGCAATGGTTTGGCTGAATCCTCAAATAAGAACATCATTCAGAGTATCAAGAAGTTGCTCAAACATAACAAAAGATCATGGGATTCAATGTTGAAGTATGCATTATGGGCTAATAGGATCACAGTGAAACAAACAATTGGAACTTCTCCCTTTTAGTTATTTTATGGTACAGAGGCAGTGTTCCCTGTTCAATTGGGGATCCTAGTGATGAAGTTTCTCCAGAATTCTCAGGAGGAGCCAAATGATATGCAGAGAAGAATTTTTGAGATGATAGAGTTGCAGCAGAATAGGGAAAAGGTGGATGAAAAGGCACAATTGTACAGATCCAAGATCAAAAGAAGATTTGACAGGAACATCAAAGAAAATACTTTCTCAGTTGGTGATATGGTTCTAAGGTGGGATGCAAGGAAAGAGCAAAAGGGCAAGCATGGTAAGTTTGGCAATCTTTGGTTTGGCCCTTTCCTGGTGTTCAAAGATTTGGAGAATAATACTTTTATGCTGCAGTCTTTGGAAGGTGAGGAGTTGTCCAATCCTGTTAATGGGTGATTCCTCAAGCATTTTTACAGTCTATAAGGAGATTTACACTTTTTCATTCTACATACCGGTGTGAGTGAAGCATAATAAAGACTCCATAGCCCAATGGAATTTTTGCAGACAGGTAGGTAGGGTAGAAGACAGAAGGCACTGGTCTATAGGTTCTTGAAGCCTCACAGTGAGGACTTCATCCCGCAGCTGGAGCTAGATGTTAGGTCAGGAACTTGTTTCTTAC
Source organism: Pseudotsuga menziesii (assembly GCA_001517045.1). Lineage (NCBI taxonomy): Eukaryota > Viridiplantae > Streptophyta > Pinopsida > Pinales > Pinaceae > Pseudotsuga > Pseudotsuga menziesii. The sequence goes on from LPNX010301972.1 coordinate 19,655, forward strand.
TTTTTTATGTTTGATTGTCATTTTTATTCTAGTTTGCTTATTTTCTGGAGTTTATCCTTTCACTTACTATAGAAATTTTTGGTATTTAGTGAAATTTTCAAAGTTTTTTTGGCCTTTAGGTTTATTATAGTTTTTCCTCCTTTAGTTTTTGAAGGGTTTAAAGGTCATTATGTTGATTAAGGATGTCAACAATATATACTAAGAGCATAGTTTAGCACCTAAACTGCATTCAAAATGGAAAAAATGATCAAAATAGCGCCACAAGTGATTTCAAATTATTCTTGTAGCACAAGTGTTAAAAATTAACACAGGAGCGCTACAAGAATATTGTCCAGGTTAAATTCTCTGACTTTTGAGCTGAATTTTCGCACGATCTTGATTCCTAAGTGACTAATCGCATGATTGAAGGTTTTTGATACGTGTTATTTCAGTATTCATCATGAAAACAGGTGGGTTCATGTCGTGGAGGAAATCATGGAAATCATCAACCAGAACGCAGCATATCGTGACAAATAGAGGCATACATTGAGTCTGATGTGATGGAAGTCATTCCATGCATGCGTTGGTAAACTGAAGACTTAGTGGAGCAAGATATTTGCCTGAAAATCAGAAGCTGCAGTTACAGAGGAGTCATTGGGATTTCATGGTTAAAGAGAAAATTAGGGCTTTCTTGTCCTGCCACTTGGAGGTAAATTGAACAGCTGAAGACACCTGTTTACTTCAATTCGGAAATCAAACAACACAAGGAGTGGTTTTAAGCGACTGCAGTGAAACTTAAAGGAGGTATTGCGTGATAACCTGTTACTGGCTGCTGAATTGGGGTTTTCTCAGTAGAATTAGTTTGGTCAAAATTGGTTAAGGAAAGAATTAAGGTATTCCTTTAAACAAAATTCTTGCCGAAGAGATACCTGTTTAAGACATTTTGACATGCTTTGGCAAATAGAAGGCTGAAAAGTAGCAGTACATCAAATCATTACCCATTCAAAGCTTGTAAGGATAACAGGGTGAAGAGCTATGCATTTTATGGTGACTAAACTTCACAAATTGGTCTGCTACCTGTACACAATGAAATGAAGGAGCTAGACATCTGAGATTACATGGGAACCTAGTCTCATTCGGTGCTAAAACTGACTCATTTTGGTGCTCAAAAAACTACTGGAGCAGAAAGTGAATACATTTAAGATTGTTTTTGTTTGATATATCTTCTCATCCAATCGATAAACAGTCTTTAGTTGGTCTAAAAAGCTGGCAGCTGAGATCATTTATCCAAAAAAATTTATGTATAGAGATTGCTCATAGTTGACACTACAAGGAATTAAGGGTTATTTTTGTACTGAGTCTCAATACATAGGTGTTATTGTACATTCTGGAGATGGTCAGCTATCTGAATGAACAGAATGAATGATAACTAAGTTTCATCAACAGTTTTAATGAAGAGTTTGGAGTACTCTGACTGATCTAAATCACTTGAGCCTGTGGTAAAACCTAACCTGCATTAGAAAACAAAAGGAAATAGTCAAGGAAGATCGAGCAAAGCTGATTATTAAAACCTTAGAGGTTTAAGGAGAAAAAGCAGCTATTAGGTCATTGACAAAACCCTAGAATTCAGAGAGTTCATCCATTGAAGCAAATGGGTAAAAGTGGCAAAATAAATAGGGTTGAGCCCACTGATGTAAGCTGGATTGAGAAATTCCCAGGTTGTGTAGAACTTTTCCAGAAGGCTGGGTGGGTGGATTTTTTCAAAAGAATAGATGGTTATAACACCGAGGTTTCTTGTAAATTTGCACAATGCTACAATCAGGACATGGTGGTTTTTGACACTCTAAAGTTTAGGTTGACAGTGGATCTAATTGCAGAAGCTACATGAATAAAAAATGAGGGTGAGATGTGGTTTAAAAAGTTGCCTTTCACTTTTGATGCCCAGAGGTATCTGTTACCTAATGTTACCCCAGATTGGAGCAAAGGCATACTGATCCAAAATTTCAAGAATGAGTGGGTGGAACCCATTAGAATCTTGCAAAGCTATATCACCTGTGAAGGCAGATATGCCTATGTTTTCAAATACCATTTTAGGTTTTTGCAGCATATGGTTGGTGTATCTAAAATGAGCCTTCCCTTGTTCTTGCTCAAAAGTCTCCAGAAGATGTCCAGTAGAGTAAAAGACCATCACGATCATATTTCTCAATCTATTTTCCACCATGGACTGATTAAATTGATCATTAGTACTGTCCTGCAGAATGAAGGAAAAATTTGGGATTTCTTCCTCTTCTGGTCTTGTTTTCAGGTTAAACAAGAGGATCAACAAACTAAAAAGTAGGAAGACAAAGGGAAAGTACTAGTGAGGAAATTAGGTCAGAAGGTGAAATTTGAAGACAAGAAATAGGTTAAGCTTGAGGAACTCACCAGAAGAGTAACTGATATGGAAGAGGAGCAGAGGCGAGCCAAGAAGAAATCTCAAGCTCTAGATGGAATAGCATTGCTAGCTAAGGCTGCAAAGGACCTTTGAATTTGTTAGTCAAACAGTTATTTGTTATGTCTTTTTGAGAAACACTTTAGTTAGTTGTTTACTATTTTTGGAAAATATCATATTTTGTAAATTGTAAATTAGCTTTATCTCATCGAGTGGTTAGCTGAAGACAGTTAGGGTTTTAACCCTAACTGATTTTTGTTGAGGAATACTATTTAGATAGATGAGAAAGACAGAAGTAGGGTTCGATTTTGGGAGAACTTCAGGAGGTCTTCTAGACTTATTTGTGAGCTAAGTATCATAACTCTTATATGTATTTGATGACAGACTATGAGATATATGACACTTTTTACCCTTCAGTACATGTTTTGGATTCATATTTGACTTGTTTAGTTGCTTAACTGATAAATTCATTGCTGTTCTATGTTTGTATACTGGTGATGCTTATCTTTTATGAATGAACTTCAATTTTGTGTTCTGTTGGATACTTGTTGATTATATTATGCATATTTGTCTTTGCTTGCTTATGATTCAGTTCTTGTTTAGCTCATGAGTGTATTCCTTGTTGTTCATCAAATTCACAACCAAGAAAACAATTCAGAAACCCTAAAACCTAGTTTACTTTATTGAGTTTTATTTGAGATTGTGTTGGCTTGTTTCTTTTAGCCTTGGAAACAATTTCTGGCACAAACAATAGCCATGGTGGTCTTCATCCTTCGAGGTGGATCTACCACTTTCTGAATCTCTTTCTTCCGTCACGATGTCTCTGACCCTGGGAGCTTCAGATTTATTGGAGTGAATATTGAAATGTCAACATTTGTTCTTCAGAACAAGTCTCATCCTTCTTTTCTTGTAGGAGGTTGTACAGGACCTTTCCTATAATTCAAATACACCAGTTTCATGGTTAGAACTATTTCATAAAACATATGCATAACGAAAAATTCTTATGCATCATGCAACTATTTAGCAAACACAACATTCATCCATATCTCACAACTGTCATTCATGCAACTAGTCTATCATGCATAACACATCAGCTGAATATAATCAAATGTATAACAAAACAATATCATGAAATGACAATTGAATACTTATCTTTTATTCGTTTCGTGGGTAGAATCCTTCTTGATCCTTCTACTTCATCATCTTCTTTATTCATGACATCGTCATTTCTTATCCAAATGATAAGATGGATAAGAGGTTCTTCAAGAATTGAGTTCTTCATATTCCTCATTGCTTGAGGGATCTTCTTTAAATGGTGAGAGCTTGATCTTCAATTGCTCCCATCTTCTTCTTCTCTTCTTATGAGTTGAGCTTCTTCTTCTTCCCAGAGTCAACTAAAAGTAATCACTTCCTTCTGGTACACATTCCTCGCATGAATGAATCCCATGATCCTGGGAGGCTATTCAAGGTGGCTATCACCACTTCTGCATTCTTCACGTCTTATTTTACCTATTTCTTAAGGTCATCTTCTGATGTATGTTATTTCCTTCAAATATCTTGGTCAAGGAATCAAACATCTCTTTCAGTGTCTTTAGGGAAGACACTTGTGGTACAAGTTGATCCGTGACTGAATCAACAATGATCTTCTTGCCCTTGACCAAGTTCTTTTGGTGTAAGTCTTTGAGCCTCATCTCCCTCTAGAACTAGAACCTCTCTACTCATGTAGGTGTCCAATTCATTTTCTTTAGAGGGATCAAATAATTCCATGCTTGAAATTTGTCAACTTCACCAAGCTTATCATCAAGTTGATGAGAACCTCAAATGGAAATAGCAAAAGTTGAGATCTTACCGATTTGAGGTGTCTGTCCTGGTTTCGGAGCTGGATGATCTAGGGTTTGTAAGAGAAACCCTAATTTTCAAAACTTGGAATATTTGATATTTGATAGGATAGAAATATAGATCTCTTCAAGCTGAGCTGTCTAATGTACTCCTTTTCTAAAAATAGTGGAGGGAAGCTCTTGAAACAGGAAGCCCTAGTTTTCCAAATTCTTATGCAGAAATGTCTGTTACTATTTTTGCGGTATCTCTGAAATTACTACTCCTCTATGTCTAAAATTTCTTAGTGAGGTAGCCTTGCATGTACCTATTCCAAAACCATAGGTTTCATCATAATTGGTTCACCAATTGGGACTTATGGTCATTTTCCCAAGGTGACCTGTTACAGGACTATTCAGAACAACGAAGTTGTACGGACTGCCATGTGTCACTGTTTCATCTTTTGAGTCTGAACCTCGGACCAAAAATATTAAAGTCCTTTCCCTTTCTGGGACATCTTCCAAAGTTTCATTTGGACCTTTGTATCTCATGATATAACAATTCTCCCCAGGTGTCGTGTTTAGGGATGAATCTTGGAAGAGGCTGGAACCCTAACTTGGAGGCATCCTATCTCTTACAATATAGAGAATATGAGGCTAAATTTTGGATACAGTGTACATCATGATTTTTTATTTGGCCTCTACAATTTTCATCTCCCGAGACATCGCCAATCTCAGGATATAGTGAAAGTACCAAAACTTGGCAGTTTTAGTATTTAGGGTTTTTCTAACTTGGGGTCAAACTAGGGTTTGACTTTCCCAGAGTTTCACCCAACCAAAAATATTGATCCAGGTCTCCAAAATTCGACTTTGATGAGGATAGAAATACTATTCCAGGCTCACTCAAAAATTCTTCTTCTGCAAAAGCCCTAATTTCCCGCACCGAAAACTGAAAATGCTCAGAATTGAATTCTGCTTCGACAGAAAGATGCGCCCTTCAATGGAGAGTCAACCTAGCCTTCTTTTGCTGATCGATTGTGGAGAGAGAACCAAAAATTAAGAGGCCCTAGCTTCTGTAGCTACACAATGTCATCTTTCAGGGTGGCTCTGATACCATGTTAAATTTTCATATGCTAAGCTAGATCATTAGTATTTCATTTCAATTTCATAACAAAAGCATATAAACAAGATCACTAAAAGATAGATAAGCACAACCATACAAAAGGAACAAAAAGATTTATCCTGGGAAAACCCTAAAGGAAAAAACCCAGCCAAATATTCCTCAATATAGATGCCCCAAAATGTAAAAGATAAAACCAACAAGGAGATCAAAGCCTGATCCTCATCCTTCTCCAACTACTTCTCTCTCCTCCACTAATGCGCTACACAAGTGAGAGTGTGTGCTTCAAATGAGGAGCGCAACACCTCTATTTATATTCATCCCTTCACTTTAATTATCACATTCAACATGTAGGCTCGAGTTAATCATGTAGTGATCCAGTGGGTTATTCAACTTCAAACATTATACTGATTCAATATGGTACAAGGTTATTAATCTATGGTTTTAACTCATATGCTAAACATTATATGCGACCATCCCTTAACATTTGTGGCACAACCCACGTAGTTATTGCATGAGCCACGCAGTTGTCGCATGGTGCGCAGTTATTGCATGAGCCTCACAGTATCGTATGGTGCGCAGTTACTGCATGGTGCACAGTTATTGTATGAGCCGCGGAGTACCGCATGGTGTGCAGTTATAGCATGGGCCGTGCAGTTGTAACATGCTCACGTAGTTAGTTGGCTTGCGCACTGTCAAGAGGGACATCGAATGGTTCATGAACATCCCACGCGGTCACGTTTGCTGCGACCTGTATATATCGGTTGCTGCAACATTTGTGAAGTTAGTGAGATGCTGCAAAATTTGTGGAGTTAGTGGTGACTTCAAATGGTTACGTGTGGCATAACGCAGTTGCAAGTCATTGCCATGTGTTGTGAGTCAACATGTGGGTGGAGTTAGTTGCAACGTTTCGGGGATATGGAACGACGTGGCAACATAACGCTTGTGCAGTGATTTGGTGGTATTGTCTGGTTCAGTTTAGCATATGGTTGTAAAGATAATAAAGAAGATAACAGTTGTAGCGAAGAGAGGAACCGTTACTTACCCGGGGGACTGAACGCTTTTATAAACGCGTTTCTGGCCACCTTAAGGGGAAGAGGGTCTAGAGCATAGAGCATTGTGTTCCTGTTATGAGGGGATTCAGATCGAATTAGCGCATAGAGCTTCGTTTTTTTGTTATGAGAAACTTGGGGAGTTGCTACGAAGTGCCCAGATGCTGTTCTTTTGAAGTCGACATTCTCTATTATAATTTAGCTTTCTTTGCCTTTCGAAGGCTAATTGTAATTTTCTAGAAGAGAGGTCTTAAAGACTTTGTACAACATTCTACTTGCAGTTGCTGAAGTTGATTCAAGAACCATTTTGTACCATCTTAAAGAGATTAATTGGATCGGTACCCATTGGAGAGGGACCCAGAGACGTAGCCCAGTGAAGGGGGTGAACTCCATTATCAATTTATGTGTTTGTGGCTCTTTGTTTCAATGTTTCTCATTTCTGTTCAGTTTTGTTGTTTCCTTTCTTGTTTAGTTTGTTGTTATATCAGATTTCAGCATTTAATTAACTGTGCAAGCTATGTGATGAATTCAACAAACTGATTAATGCATTCTTTAAATAAACTTTTAATGCACTCAAGTTGAGGTCCGATGGATCATGTTATGGTATCAGAGCAGGTTAACTGCTTGTACAAGTTTGTGAATGCTTACCAGGTCTAGGTTAAAGCTTGGTGAAGGAGAATTAATCGAGCCAATATTAAGGAGAACATTCTCAAGAACCATGTCTTCTCCACGAGGGGAAGAAGAAGGACATACAGAACAGGAAAAACCTGTTATGTTAGAAACTGAGTTTTTGGAGGCTTTTATGAGCATGAAAGCCATGATGGAAATTCTACTCGATGAGCGAGCAGAAAGGAAGAAGAAAGAAGAAGGATCTTCATCCAAAGATGTAGAAGTGAAGAAGGAAGAAAAGGGTAAATGAGTAGGAGGTGATGGTGATCCTCCTGAAACTAACCAAGCTTTATCTTCTTCCCATACTTCTCATTCAAATAATGAAAATCCTAATATGCCTTATTTCAAATTGGATGTTAAATTTGAATTACCTATTTATAATGGAGATTTAGATGCTGAGAAGTTAGACAATTGGATCAAGCAGCTTGAAGTCTATTGCAGGGTGCAGGTCATTAATGATGACCCTTCTAGAATTCAATTGGCCACTTTGAGAATGAGTGGAATGGCTCTTACTTGGTGGGAGAGCAAGATTCAGCAAGATCTTCGAAAGAATGGTAAAATTATTTCAGTTTGGAATGAGTTCATTGAAGTATTAAGGAAGCAATTTTATCTTTTAGGTCACATGCAGCAACTGATAATGAGCTGGCAAACTTTTAGACAAGCTAAAGGACAAAGCATTCAAGAATATACTCATGAATTTAGAAAGAGGGCTATTACATTGAATGTTGCATTGGATACACAAGAAACTCTTCTTAAATATATTGGTGGCATGCATTCTTATTTATGACGTACTTTGTTGATGTTTAACCCCAGTAATTTGGATGATGTATGTGTTCAAGCTACACATTTAGAAGCTAGGGGTAAGCATGATGATGATTCATTTATGAAGAAGTCATCTAAATTTGACAACAAAGATAAAAGCAAAGATAAGGGAAAGGAAACAACTACCATCACAAAAGAGGGTGAAAAACCCACATGCTCACATTGTCAGAAAGGGCATGATGTTTCTAAGTGTTGGAAACTTCATCCGGAGTTAAGGACAAAGAAGTACGGAGGAAATAAAAACAAAGATAAGGATAATCAAGCAGCTACTGCAGCCATAATTCAGGACTTGGGATCTTATTCAGGTGATGAGACGAAGATCACAGCAATAGGGATCCGAGGTAAAGATAAAGGTATATCTCTTTCCATTGATGCAAGTTCAAGTTCTAATTCATGTGCAAGTACAAGTACAAATCTGCTATCTACTTCTATGCAAAGTGATAAAAGAAGAAGTGAACTGTTTCATGTTCGTGTCATTACAAATCATACAAAGGTTGATACATTGTTTGATAGTGGTTCTCAAGTGAATTTGATATCAAAAGAAGTGGTTAAGAAATTGCATTTAGTTACTATGCCTCATGAAAAACCCTATCCTGTTGGTTGGGTTACTAATGATACACAATTGCAAGTTACAAAGAAATGTGTTTTGAAATTTGCAATCACTGAAAAGTTTATGGATGAGGTAGAACTAGATGTAGTACCACTTGACATTTGTGGAATTGTACTTGGGAGTCCATATTTGTATGACCGGAAAGCAGTCTTTTATAGAGAGCAGAACAAATATCATCTCTTTAAAGGTGGTGTGGAATACATTGTACATGCACATCGTATGAAAACAAATCTATTATTAGTCACTACAAGTCAAATGAAAATGATAGTGAATGCTAGTAGGAAGTTTGCATTAATGGCTGTTAAATGTGAATCATTGGAAAGTGGTCATTTGGAACATGGAATTAAATTAATTAAAAGTGTTCCCGAGTATGGTGCCTTGTTACAGGAACTTGAAAGACTATCACTTACCAGAGATGTACAACATGAAGTGCAGTTGCAGCAAAGCATGACTTTCCCAAATTTTGGCATGAATATGATGATTATTCAAAAGACTGTTTATGATTATGTAAGGAATTTGGTGGGATTGTACACACCTATTCATACTTCATCTCGTCCTTGTAAAAATGTTGTAAAGGACTTTGATGGGAGACTACCAATTAGTTTGTGCTTTCAGTATATTGGGGTTCACGATGGGCTTCCTATGACTATTGTACATGTTCGGCACTTCTGAATATTGGGGCAATTTTGGTCAGTTTTATGGAGTCTTAGGGACACTAATATTGAAAAGAGCACAATGTATTGTTCACATATTATTGTGAAAACATGGGTAGTCAGTAGAACAGTCATTCAATTTCTCCAGACTTATTGGGATAAACATCCTAAGGATTGGGATGAACAGTTGCAGTACAAGCAGTGCATTAAGTCTCCTTTTGAGGCTTGTTTTTGTTATCTGTTGAGGTCACATGTGGACTTTTCTTTCAGCACAAAAGATGTTAGATTTGGACATCATGGTACAAACAAAGCAGTGCAATAGATAGTGCAAGAACTGCAGGAGACGAGCCAGGCAATTTGTAAAGCCAGACATGAAAACCATCATCCTTTTGAAGTTGAAAAGCAAGTTTGGTTGCAGATCACCAAGGAAAGATGGAAAGGATGTATGGAGATTGGAAAGGTGAGGAAGCTGTATCCTCACTTACTTGTAGAGTGATTCAATATTTTGGTGGTCCAAAAGCTCTCCAATGGGGAGGAATGATCCGGTGGATTATTCAACTTCAAACATTATACTGATCTAATATGGTACAAGGTTATTAATCTATGGTTTTAACTCATATGCTAAACATTATATGCGACCATACCTTAACATTTGTGGCATAGCCTGCGTATTTATTGCATGAGCCGCGCAGTATCGCATGGTGCGCAGTTATCGCATGGTGCGCAGTTATTGCATGAGCCTCGCAGTATCACATGGTGTGCAATTACCGCATGGTGTGCAGTTATTGTATGAGCTGCGCAGTATCGCATGGTGTGTATTTATCGCATGGTGCGCAGTTATAGCATGGGCCACGCAGTTGTAACATGCTCGCGTAGTTAGTTGGCTTGCACACCGTCAAGGGGGACATCGAATGGTTCATGAACAACCCGCGCGGTCATGTTTGTTGTGACCTGTATATATTGGTTGCTGCGACATTTGTGAAGTTAGTGAGATGCTGCAACATTTGTGGAGTTAGTGGTGACTTCAAATGGTTACGTGTGGCATAGCCCAGTTGCAAGTCATTGCCACGTGTTGTGAGTCAACATGTACGTGGAGTTAGTTGCAACGTTTCGGGGATATGGAACGTCGTGGAAACATAACGCTTGTGCAACGATTTGGCGGTATTGTATGGTTCAGTTTAGCATATGGTTGTAACGATAATAAATAAGATAACAGTTGTAGCGAAGAGAGGAACCGTTACTTACCCGGGGGACTGAACTCTTTTATAAACGCATTTTTGACCACCTTAAGGGGCAGAGGGTCTAGAGCACAGAGCATCGTGTTCCTGTTATGAGGGGATTCAGATCGGGTCAGCGCACAGAGATTCATTTTTTTGTTATGAGAAACTTGGGGAGTTGCTGCGAAGTGCCCAGATGCTGTTCTTTTGAAGTCGACATTCTCTGTTATAATTTAGCTTTCTTTGCCTTTCAAAGGCTAATTGTAATTTTCTAGAAGAGAGGTCTTAAAGACCTTGTACAACATTCTGCTTGCAGTTGCTGAAGTTGATTCCAGAACCATTTTGTACCATCTTAAAGATATTAATTGGATCGGTACCCATTGGAGAGGGATCCGGAGACGTAGCCCAGTGAAGGGGGTGAACTCCATTATCAATTTCTGTGTTTGTGGCTCTCTGTTTCAATGTTTTTCATTTCTGTTCAGTTTTGTTGTTTCCTTTCTTGTTTAGTTTGCTGTTATATCAGATTTCAGCATTTAATTAACTGTGCAAGCTATGTGATGAATTCAGTAAACTGATTAACGCATTCTTTAAATAAACTTTTAGTGCACTCAAGTTGAGGTCCGACAGATCATGTAGGATCGAGTAACACATGTAGGCTCAAGTAACCACACCGGGGTGCTAATTACCCACCTTTACAATTAGAGGGGACTACCTCATGACTCTTATTAGTTCTTCTGATTAGAAGCATCAGGGTACAAATTAATACAAGTGGTTCTCCCGGTAGGACCATCGGGGACCACAAAAGATACATATAGAATATTCTTCGAAGTTACAATATTTCAACATACACTTCATTTGATTTATATTCTTTTCTTCAAATAGCTTGGCCAAGGAATCAAACATATCCTTAGGTGTCTTAAGGGAAGACACTTGTGGTATAATTGAATCAGCAATGATCTTCTTGGCCTTGACCAAGCTCTTCTTGTGTAAGTCTTTTAGCCTCATCTCCCTCTGGAATTGGAACCTCTCCACTTATGTAGGTGTCCAATTCATTTTGTTCAAGAACCAGTGAAATCATATACTTCCATGCTTGGAATTTTTCAGCTTCACCAAGCTTGTCATCAAGCTGGTGTGATTAATCATTTTGAAATCAGAACCTCAAATGTAAATAGAAAAAGATTAGATCTTACCGATTTGAGGTGTCCGTCCTAGTTCTGGATCTGGCTAATCTAGGGTTTGTCAGAGAAACCCTAATTTTCAAAACTTGGAATATTTTAGATATTATTGGATAGAAATATAGACCTGTTCAAGGCAAGCTATCTAGTGTACTCCTTTTCTGAAAATAGTGGAGGGAAGCTCCTGGAACAGGAAGCCCTAGTTTTCCAATTTCTTCTGCAGAAATGACTGATACTGTTTCTGCGGTATCTCCAAAATTACTACTCCTCTATGCATAAAATTTCGTACTAAGGTAGCCTCTTCTATTGTATTTCCAAAGCCATGGGTTTGAGCAGAATTGGTTTCACCATTTGGGACTTATGGGACGTTTCCAAAGGTGACTTCTTTCAAGACAGTTCAGTATAGCGAACTTGTACGGACTTCCACATGTCACTGTTTCACCTTCGGGATCTAAAAGTTTTACCATAGAAGGTACAGTCCATTCCCTATATATAACATCTTTCGAAATTGTATTTGGACCTTTCTAGCCCAAGATACAATAATTCTCCCTAGGTGTCCTGTTTAGGGAGGAATCCAGGAACCCTGATTTGGAGGAATCATATCCCGTAGAATATAGAGAATATGAGGAGAAATTTTTTATACAGGGTACATCAGGATTTTATTTTTGGCCTGTGAAAATTTCAGCCTCTGATACGTCATCAATCCTGAGATATAGTGAATTTACCAAAAGTACCAGTTTTAGTATTTTAGGGTTTTTCAGGCCCAGGTTCAAATTAGGGTTTGACCTTCCCATAGTTTTACCCAACAAAAAATATCGACCTTGGTATCTAAACTTCTATTTTTATGAGGAGGGAAATCCTATATTAAGTTCAATCAAAAATTCTTCTTATGTAAAAAGCCCTAATTTCCCGCACCAAAAACTGAAAATGCCCAGAATCAAATTTTGCTTAGCAGAAACATGCGCCATTCAATGGAGACTTAGCCTAGCCTCCTTTTGCTGATGGATTGTGGAGATAGATCCAAAAAGTAAGAATCCCTAGCTTCTGTAGTTGCACAGTGTCTTGTTCTTATGTTAGCTTTGATACCATGTTATATTTTTATCATTTAAGCAATATGATCTTAGGATCTTATCTGAGAGAATAACATGCACACCAATAATCACAAGAGACAAGAGACACAAAGAATTTTCCTTGGGGAAACCATAAAGGAGAAAACCCCGCAACTTCCTCAGAGATAGAATGAGCACTGGTAGCAAAAGTAAAACCCAAAAACATAAAGGTGATCTCCGATAGCTGATCTCTCTCACTTGTGCCAGCACTTCCTCTCTCACTCATGCACCCCAGTTGAGTGAGTGTGTGTGTGATAAATAGAGAGTATCGCTCTCTATTTATACTCTTTTTTTCACTTAATATTTGACTCAGTTATGTAGGCTCGAGTAACCACAACTAGGGTACTAATGACCCGACTTACAACGGAGGGGACTTCCTCATGAATTTTAGTAATTCTCCCAATAGGAACATCGAGGTACAAATAAATATAAGTGGTTCTCCTAATAGGAGCATCAGGGACCAATGAAATACAATATATGGAAGTGAATACATTCCTAAGTTACAAATACATCAACAGGATATTCAAATAACCCTAGTTGCCCGAAACTGTGGGGACTTTGCCCCTCGATCAAGTAGGAGGGTTAACCTATATGAATTTACATGACTTGATTACATTATTGATTCTCCTGATAGGAACATTAGGGACCAACGAAATACAATATATAACATATACAAGTGAATACATTTGAAGTTACAAATACATCAACACTCCCTCTTAACTAGGGAGGTATTTTCTTGGCACAATTCATCATTACAAGTCTTCGTCACGAGATCATCATCATCATCACTGCTTCCACTATCTCGATCAAATGGTGCTATCTCTAAATTCTACTCATCATAGGAATTTCTACAGAGCCAACCCTTTTTAATGCTAGTTGTAGGCCAAGCCTCGAGGTAGGCCTTCATCTTCTTCAACGTTTATATCCGACCATGGGAGGCCCAGCTTGCCACCATGTCGGAAAGGCCCTCCCAACACTTATATCTGACCATGGGAGGAACACATCCAACATCCATGTCAAAATGGCATGCCCAACACTCACATCTGACCATGGGAGGCCCAACCTACCACCATGTCAGAAAGGCCTGGCACTCACATATGACCATGGGAGGCCCAACCTACCACCATGTCAGAAAGGCTCACCCAACACTTATATCTGACCATGGGAGGCCCAACCTTCCACCATGTCAGAAAGGCCCAGCGCTCACATCTGACCATGGGAGGCCCGACTTGCCACCATGTCGAAAAGGCTCAGCACTTACATCTGACCATGGGAGGCCCAACCTTCCACCATGTCAGAAAGGCTCAACACTTATATCTGACCATGGGAGGCCCATCCTACCACCATGTCAGAAAGGATATGCACTTACATCTGACCATGGGAGGCCTAGCCTACCACCATTTCTGAAAGGCTCTACACTTACATCTGACCATGGGAGGCCCAGCTTTCCACCATGTTAGAAAGGCTCTACATTTACATCTGACCATGGGAGGGACCAATCTTAACACCATGTCAGAAGGGCACATGGACTCATCACTTCCCCTTGGAAGAAACCTCGATCTAGAGAACACCAAGATTCTCCATGAAGTACTCAAACTTCACTTTGGCCAATGGCTTGGTCAACACATCAACTATCTGCTCGTCCGTCACAACATATTGGAGCTTCATTGATCCTCTCTACACCATATCCCTGATATAGTGATATTTGATCTCGATATGCTTCGACTTGTCATGGAACACCAGGTTCTTCGACAACTTCACACAACTCTGGTTTTCACAATATATACAAGTATCATCCAACTGGAGATCAAACAAATCAGATAGTAGCTTCCTCAGCCACACTTCCTCACAACTAACCGAACAAGTTGTGACATACTCTGCTTTGGCTATACTCAGTGCCATGCAGGACTTGTAACACCCTGGTTTTGACCCCGACTGCATTAAATGTATATGATGTATATATTGTAATTAATCGTGGTGTGGAGCTAAAGTCAAAAGCCCCACCATGGATTATCATTTTATGTGTCAGCGATTAAAATCGATGCCAATGGTATTTTTTTCTATCTAGGCACATTATAATTATGGACACCATGTACATATGCATTTTAATTAAAATACCCACAACCAGTTTTGTCGATGCAACATTAAAAGAGAAGGGGCATGATTTTCCTAAGGATAAAGGGGTGGGATATCTAACCCTTGGGAGCGATTGGGGAGCAGCCATGTGTCACTAGATCAACCCATCTAGCTGTCAACCACCTCTTTTGTCTTATTCATCCTCTTCGCCTGTCTCATTCACCAATCAAATTAATTCACCAGAAGTTGGTTGGGAAGTTATGACCTCAGGGAAGCATCTGCATGGGTAGCCGCCAGTGATTGGTAGCACTGTCAGTCCTTTGGCCACATGCATAGCCAGAGAGGTAGATCGCTTTTAGTTCCTCACAAGGGCAGATGGAACCTGATTCCACTCTCATGTAGTCATTTTTTCTACACTCACATAGGCAGAGAGTTCGACACAGGACATTCACCTTCTTCAATCTCCTTTCCTGATATTTTCTCTGTGTGTGTTTGAATTTCCTTCACGTCAGAAGGGGCTGTGTTCTTCATCTTATGCAGTCTTAGGGATAGTTTTATCTTCTCCAGGAAATTTGGGATGTTGTGAGTCATTTTGGCCACGTTAGGGCCATAAATGACTATGGGAATTGATTGTCACAGTCTGAGCTGTTTTAACCAATTGCCATACCTGAATCGGTCTCTAAGTGGTTCTACCTTCAATTCCAAAGCTGTTAATTGTTGTGTGCATACTGTTCCTAGCCTTGGGACTATTTTGGAGTGGAAATGGGGTCTGAGATTGCTTGATAAACCTAGTGTGTTCAGGAGCCTCATGGACAGAGCTAGAGGGCTGGCTTTCTTCTCTGCACCCCCTGAATAGCACTAGAAGGGAAGGCATAGTCCGAGGGACTGTGTAGCAAAGAAGGGGATGCTTCCTTCCTTGTGTTGCATGTGTGTGGATGTTTTATAATTCAGGCTAGTTTTTGTGAAGGTGTCCATAGATCTCCAGTGAGCTCACTAGCTTAGCAGCCAACCTTTCCAGCTCCTCTTTAGCTTGATAAACCCAACTGTGTTGGCTTGGATGATTTTTGTGTATCCTTGGCTACATGTGATCCTGCTAATGTTCCCCTTATTCCTTGTGGAAATCATGCCCTGATCGAGGGTGGTAGTGTTGATGATAGATTGATGAGCACATTGGCCTATGGTTGGGTGGAACGTTGCAATGACGTAGCTGGTTGTGGGAAAAGATTATTCTAAGATAAGTATTCTTGTGTTTAAATCCTTGCAGCTATGTTTGTTTGATAAGTTTAATATGAACATGTTAAATGCTGTGAATGAATGAATTTGCTTCCATTGTTTGATAATCATTTACACATCTATATATGCTTGTATTTCATTGTGTTTTATAATGTGTTCATGGGGCCTAATTTTCCTGGAATAGCTAGCAGTTATGATGAGTCGCGTCCTCTTCGCCGGTAAGAGGGTTGGAGATGTGAAAAAACTACTTCCTGCTAAACCAAGAGATCACACCTGATCCCATACTAAAGTAGCACCTCGAAGTGCTCTTCCTATCAATGGCATTGCTTTCCCAATCTGAATCAACATAACCTTCTAGGTTAATCTTCTGATTCGCCTCATACTTGAGCCCATAATCAACTGTACCCTTTAGGTACCTCAGAATATGATTTGTAGCAATTAGGTGAACATGTCTAGGATCCGTCGGGAAATGGCTCAATCTGTTCACAGTAAAGCAAATATCTGGTCGTATTCGTTGGGTACATCAAGGACCTAGTCATCTGATGATACATCGTAGCATCAACTGAATCTGATGAAGCATCACTCAATAGATTTTGGTTCGATGCCATATATGTGTTCATGGCCTTGCAGTCCATCATCCCGAACCTCTTTAAGATCTCTACTACATACTTCCCTTGTACCAGGGAGATTCCATCTGCATTCTGCCACACCTCCATGCCTAGAAAGTAGTGCATCATACCCAAGTCCTTCATCTTGGACTTGGAATCAAGATTCCTCTTTGTATCAACAATTAACCCATCCTCACCTGTTACAAGGAGGTCATCTACATACAATAGAAGTATTACTGGGTTCCCTTCTTCAACCTTGTAGTAAAGGTTGGAACCCGCTTTACTCTTGGTAAATCCCAAACTAGTCAGGAAGCTGTCAATCCTGTCGTACCTTGTCCTGGGTTCCTATTTCAAACCGTATAGGGATTTCTTCAATTTACACACATGAGTTTCCCTATCATGTGTCTCAAAACTGAGTGGCTACTCCACATACACTTCCTCTTCCACTACACCATTCAAGAAAGCAATCTTGACATCCATCTGGTGTATATTCCATTTCATTACTGCAGCCAGAGCAAGTACTGATCTAATGGAAGCGTATCTGGCTACAGGTGCAAAATTTTCTTCATAATCTATTCCTTCTTTCAGGGAGAATCCACGAGCCACAAATATTGCTTTATATTTCTCTATGCTGCCATCTGCAGCATGCTTGATCTTGAATATCCACTTGGAATTCACAACATACTTCCCCTCTGGTCTTGGGACAACATCCCAGACATCATTCTTCATTATCGATTGGTACTCCTCGATCATAGCATCCTTCTATTCTTTCTTCTCTGCTGCTTCTTCATAGTTGGAAGGTTCTTTATAAATGATGTCACATAATAGGGCTACATATCCATAGTAGGACCTAGTTATTTTCCTCTCTCTATGCATTTATTCTAGAGACCCATATCTTTCTACACCTTGGATAGCCTCTCATACCCATGCAGGTTTCCTCTTGTGAGGATTCTTCTCTTGGGGTGGATCTACAGGTTCTTGGGGTTCTTCTATTTCTTGATCTTGTTCTTGAGTTGCATCATTCATAGTTGTATCTTGAATCTTGGGTACTTCTATTTCTTCAGGGTCTTCAACAGGTCTCTTTCTGGATTTGATGTAAGTTGAGTCTTCGTCAAATGTTACGTCTTTGCTGATGTCAATCTTCTTGAATCGTGGGAAGTATATTCTGTAAGCCTTTGATCTTTCACTATATCCCAAAAATATACCCTTCTTCCCTGAAGGATCTAACTTCATCCTCTTTTCTTTTGGAATGTGTATGTACACTAGACAACCAAATATTCTGAGATGAATGACTTCTAGTTTCTTGCCGGAGAAGACTTATTTAGGTGTCTTATTCTCAAGTACTCTATGCAGAGTACGGTTCTGTACATACACAACTATCCTAGCATCTTCTACCCATAGATGCATGGGAAGATCTTGATCATGAAGCATTTCCCTTGCAGCTTCCATGATCGTTATATTCTTCCTTTCTACAAACCCATTCTATTGTGGATTATACGGAGTGCTCAACTCCTTCTTAATCCCCGAATCTCTGCATAATTCTTTGAATTAATTTGATGTGAATTCTCCACCATTATCTGATCGAAAGGTCTTGATTTTCTTTTCTGTGTGGTTCTCGATCAAGGATTTGAATTCTTTGAACTTGCTGAATACTTCATCTTTGTTTTTCAAGAAGTATATCGATGTCTTCCTAGAAAAATCATCAATGAAAGAAACATAGTAGACATACCCACTCAATGAACTCGATGACATAGGACTGCATACATCAGAGTGTATGATTTCCAAGATTCCTTTTGCCTTGCTTTTGCTACTTGGAAATGTCTTCTTTGTGTTCTTTCCTTTCGCACATCCTTTGCAGACACCTTCATGCTTTTCTTGTATTTCTGGAAGACATTCAACAACTTTGCTTACAAGTGGTAGTGCCCTATAGTACACATGTGCAAGCCTTCTATGCCAAAGTTCATTTGGCTCTACTGAGTCATGGACCAAGGCTTGTTCTGGTTGTCCCTTTATCTTGTATAAGCCTCCCTCTTGCTCTCTAATCACTACTGCATCATCTATAGTCTTTCCCTTTGGCCACATAAGGACTTGTCCATCTACAAATGCAACTCTTACACCTTTTTGCATCTAATGCAGATATGTAGAGGATATTTTTCTTTAGTCCTGGTACAAACAAGACATCCTTCATCTTCATAGACTTTCCAGAGTCTAACTTATAGGAGGATTCACCACTACCATTTATTGGATACTGGTAGTCACCCCCAAGTTTTACTTTATGGGGTGATTCATGTTCAGATAGTTTCACAAAAGATTCCTTGAATCCCTTCATGTGCTTGGAATCCCCAATGTCTATAAGCCAATCATTGCTTCCATGTGTGATAGTTCCCGCGAGGGCAGAAATTAGAACATATTTTTCATCACTTGAAGAATCATCACTTTCTTGTTTGATTCTCTTTATGGAAGGTTCATCATCCTCTACAGTGTGAGCATGATGTATTATTTTTTTGTCCTTCTTCTTGTGAGAAACATTCTTATTCTTGGGACAATCTCTTGCAAAGTTTCCTCTCGCATCACATGTAAAGCATATGTATTTAGATATGTCTTCGTTACATCTTTTAGGGTTATCTTTCTAGTGAGAATGCTTACCTTTGGGATGGTGATAGTCCCTCCTGATTTTATTGGAGTGTACTGTGAGAGCTTGATGTTCACTTCACATGTTTTCTTCTTCGGCTACTATTTGAGCTTCTTCTTGTGGGCATTCCTCCCACAGTCTACTGAAGGTGACTAGCTTTCTTCTAGCACAAATCCCTTGAATGAAAGAGTCCCATGAACTAGAGAGACCACCATTCAAGGTGGTCATCATAATTTTTGCATTTTCCACTTCTTCATCCACTGCTTCAAGTTGTTCTTTGATCTGGGAGAACCTTGTAAAGTATGATTGTATGGTCTCCGCATTTTGGATCTTCACATTCTTCAACAGGTTCCTCAAAGTCATCTTTTGATTTATGTTCTTTCCTTCAAATAGCTTGGTCAAGACTTCAACCATCTCTTTAGGTGTCTTTAGGGAGGACACCTATGGTATGAGGTGATCCTTGATTGAATCAGCAATAATCCTCTTGGCCTTGATCAAGTTCTTCTTGTGTAATTACTTAGCCTCATCTCCCTCTCGAACTAGAACCTCAGCACTGATGTAGGAGTCCAATTCATTTTCTTCAAGAACTAGTGAGATCCTATACTTCCATGCTCAAAAGTTATCAGCTCCCTCAAACTTTTCATAAATCTTGGTGTGATGCGACATATTAACTGAGAACCTTAAATGGAAATACAAAATATTTAGATCTTACCAATTTGAGAAGCTGAAAACTAGATCTGGAGCTGATCTTTGGCAGTGTTGGTTTTCTGGTTCCAGGGAAAATTAGGGTTTGAATTTCTTGAAGTTCTACCCAACCAAAAACCTCGATTTTGATCTATAAAATTTGATTTTAAGGAGGAGAGTAACCATATGTTGGGCTCACTAAAAAATTCCACTTATGCGAAAATCCCTAATTTCCCGATGTAGTGGTAGGTTAAAAACTGAAAGTGCTCAGAATCAAATTCTAGTTCAACAGAAAGATGCGCCCTTCAATGGAGAATCAGCCTAGCCTCCTTTTGCTGATGGATTGTGGAGAGAGACCCAAAAAGTAAGAATCCCTAGCTTCTATGGCTACATAATGTCTTCTTCTCAGGTTAGCTCTGATACCATGTTAGATTTTTATGATCAATTAGAAAATATGATCTTAGGATCCTATCAGAGAGAATAACATGCACAACAACCAATCGCAAGAGACAATAGACACAAAGATTTTCCTCGGGGAAACCACAAAGGAGAAAACCCTACAACTTCCTCAGAGATAGAATGAGAACCAATGGCAGCAGTAAAACCCAAAGAGAAAAATATGATCTCCAATAGCTATTCTATCTCTCACTTGAGCGAGCTTCTTCTCTCTCACCTATGCGATATAGTTTGGTGAGTGTGTGTCTCAAATAGAGAGGCTCACTCTCTATTTATACTAATTTGTGACTTGACAATTACTTACCAGGGCTGACTTCTCTAGGAGAGTCTAATAACCTTAGTGCTCGAAAATTGTGGGGACTTTGCCCCCCGATCAACTAGGAGGGTTAACCTATATGAATTTACATGACTTGATTACATTAATGATTCTCCCCATAAGAACATCGGGGACCAATGAAATACACTATATAAAATATACAAGTGAATACATCTCGAAGTTACAAATACATCAACATCATCATTATCACCATCATCATCATCATCATCATCATCATCATCATCGACATCATCATCATCATCATCATCATAATCATCATCATCATCATCATTGTCATCATCATCACCATTATCCTCATCATCATCATCATCATCATTGTCATCATCATCATCATTGACATCATCATCATCATCATCATCATCATCATCATCATCATCATCATCATATAATCATGATCATCCTCATCATCATCATTGACCTGTGATCATCATCACGATCATCCTCAACATCATCATCATCCTCATCCTCATCATCATTAGCATCATCATCATCACCATCATTATCATCATCATCATCATCGACATCATCATCACCATCATCATCATCATCAACATCATCATCATCATCATCATCATCATCATCATCGCCGTCATCATCATCATCATCATCATCATCATCATCATCGTGTCCATCATCATCATCATCATCATCATCATCGTGTCCATCATCATCGCAATCATCATGTATGCAATATGAAGTGGAAGAAACTATTAGGTAGTCAAGCACAAATCACTCATTCAAACATCAACTACTCAATGATTTAAAACCAAGAGGATACAATAAATGGACAAAGGCATCTAGGACATCCTAGGAGGAAACCAATGAGGACATTGCTATAAGGATGCCTAACACAAGAAGTGAATGGAATGATATGAAGTCCAACTTGAGAAGAAATGAGATATACTACATTGTCAAAGATGTCAAGTCAACAAGAGTGACTTAATGAATAGGGATAGCCTAAGTGGTAAGGATGTGCTACAAAAACATTTGTTACAAATTCTTGATCCTTTTATTCTTCAAATTCTTTCCCCTTTTATTCTTCATTGCCATCACCACTAACATCATCATCATGATCAATGTCATCTCTGTCATTGTCATTCAAAGTATGAATTCAACAGCCTTGGACTCTTTTTCCCTACACCAGAAGGGAAGAAAATCCCTAAGGGATTGTGGAGCAAATAATGGGAAGATAATCCTAATTATGTTGTGAAAGAGAAGAGAGTGTCATGGTAGACTAATGGCTGGATGAGTTCTTGGAGTGCTTAGCAATGCTAATATTGGCCTTGTGATGAGAGCAATGAAATGGGCTAAGTGAGAGTATATCCTTGTACAAGCTTCCTTTACCTTGGTGGCATCAAGGTCTAGCTTGTGGGTGGAACCAATAATTGTTTACTATGGTTAGGTGGTGAAAATACTCCTAAAAAACTAGCTCAACGGACTTCACTTGAAAAAAATAAGTATCCATAATCAACTTCACATGGAATGCTCATGTTAACATTTTGTTTGATAATGGGCAAAGAATGAATTTTAAAAAAGCACGTTATTTCTTTTGTTGATTGTATGTGCATACAAATTTGAAATTATATCGATGTTAGAGGTAGAAATTAGCATGGCAATTGATTATTAGAGAAGGGATTTGATTTTTTATGCCCCAATCTCCAAGGGGGGCATCTAGGTATGTCATAAGGACTAAGTAAATAATTTTTTTAAAGTCAAAACAAAGGAAACTTTCATAGGTGCAATATCTGACAAAATAGATATTCTATTTTGACTCACTATGTCACTTATCTTTTCCAACTTTAATATAGAGTGATTATGACTAATATATCTAGTCACAAGTTATTGAAAAAGGGATTCATTGAATCTGTAACGTCCCGGACCCTTCGACCAGCGAAGAGGATGCTACCACACTATGATATAACCTGGGAAACTAACCCCATGAAGTTTTACATAACTAAAAACTGACAAATTGAAATGCTTCAAAGTTGAACATGCAGAGATGCATAATTATTTAGCATACATCGGATGCAAAACCATACATTCAAGCATTCAACAAGTTCATCATAATTCATTAGACATCAAATATAATTGCAGAGATGGAATAGTCAAGGATACTTATCTTGTTCAGTATTCATCCCACAACTAGCTACGTCGCTACAATGTTCCACCCAACCATAGGCCAATGTGCTCCTTAATCTCTCAGCAACACTGCCACCCCCGAGTTGGGCATGATTTCCCAAGGAATAAGGGACAAGTATGCTTACACATAGCCAAGAATACACAAATAAACAAGACAACATAGTTGGGTTTATCAGGCCATCAACAAATCAGCCAAACCAACACAGTCCGAAGACCAACCACTGCATACGCGCAGCAAAACAAGCAGTTCACAGCTTGGGCAAGGAAATTGATTCCTGGGTCATTCTTGGCCCTGTCGTGGCCAAAATGACTTCATACAATCCACAACAACCAAAATGTAAGGGAGACCACAGCAAACCCATGAATCTTGGGAAGAGCGGCAGCAATCACAAATCAAGGGAAGAACAGCGGCCCCGATCTCACATTGTAGTGATGGGAAAATTACACAGCCCAAAATAGAAGAGGTGATCAGACTCTCAGCCTGGGCAGGGAAAACATATACACAAACCAAAAAATCGGTATGGAAACACACCCCCACAACAGAAATCATGAATGGCTCCTTCACAGGGAAATCATGGAAGAACGACTCAATAATAGCCACAGCAAGCCAAAACGAAAAAGAACCCTCATCAAACCACAAATCATGGGGAAAACAATAGCCTCGATCTCAACACTGAAACAACGGGAAATACACAGCCCGAAATAGACGAGGTGATTAGACTCTCAGCCTGGGCAGGGAAAACATATACACAGACCACAAAATCGCTATGGAAACACACCCCCATAGCAGAAATCGTGAATGGCTCCTTCATAGGGGAAATCATGGATGGCAGAAAAAGGCTCCCTAGCTTGCTGCATGAGGAAAAAAATGAAGAATCTTATCCTATGCGTGAGGAGAAGGGAGCGACCGTCTCTGCGCGTGGATGGAAAAAATGGAGGAATGGGAGAATGGAGTTGTTTGTCTCCCTGCCCAAGTGAAGTGAGAGTCCACTGGTGGAGTGTGTGTGTGGGAAAGGGCTGATAGTCTTGCCACACACCACTGCCCAGTAATAACTACCCCCAAATAATCAACAGAATTTTTAATGTGGAAGTTGACTGATGAGACAAGGAAAGGTGAATGAGTCAAAAGGGTGGGTGACAACTAAATGGGTTTAATAGCTGACACATGGATTTTCCCCATTGGCCCAAGGTTTAATAATTTCCCCTCCTTATCCTTAGGAAACTCATGCCCTTTCATCATGGTTTCATTGACGTAGCTGGTGGGGGTTCATTTTAATTAAAATGCATATTTGCATGATGCCAAAACTATAAGTTGCTGGATAGCACGATATACCATCGGCAACGATTCCAATCGCCAAAACATAACACAACCAAATCAATGGTGGGGCTTTTTTCCTTTAGCTCCACACCATGATTAATTACAATATATACATCATGTACCTTTTAATGCAAATGGGGTCAAAACTGGGGTGTTACATTCCTCTCCCCCTTTGAATAACACCGTCCTCGGTGTTCCAATACTTAGGAATACATATTCAATTTACACATCCAAAATTTTGCAGATCTGTCCTATGTTCAATTATTTACTTTGAACTTTCAAGACCAAGCCCCTTGGCTTCTACAAGCTTCTCCTGCTGGTTCTCAGCTTTCTGCTCATCCCCAAATCTAGGAACTATTTGGTTGCTACCCTCTTGATGTTCTCTTGTTGGGAAGTTCCGGCGGCAATGATATCCTCCGCATCTCCAACATTTCACTGGTTGCCTCATCTTTACTTGCTCAATCTCCTTTGAGTCTTCATGCCTGGAACATTTTTTAATGGATAGATTGGATGAATTCCCCATCATTAATCCACTTTCCTTCCCCTTACAGATTGCTCCCAGAAGGCTTTTTACCTCCTTTTGCAAACCAATAGATTCCTGCAAAATATGGTTGTTCATCTAATTCTGCCTTTTCTGTATCTTGAGCATCTCTCCAAGATTTTCTTGGGTCTTGGAAATTGTTTGAAGGAGACTTCCTGCCAAGTCCAATAGCTTTTGATCAGCTGCCATGATCAATGTGCACAACTGGATTTCTCTTTGCTCACCTGTGAAATGCATCATTGTAATTCTGTTAGACCAAGCATAATATAGGCATTAAAATTAGTCAATTAATTGCCCAATTGGCATGGCAGTCCAAGTCTTATCGGGGAGACTTTCATACTTTTCATGCCTTCCCAACAGGCACATGAGCTCATTCATGTCCATTCTTGGGCAGGGAATTATCTATTCCAGCATTCAGAATTTATTTTAAGAAAATAAACACATTCTATTTTCAGCCATACATGCACTCAACAATATTTTGTTTTCATAAATGCATAAGTATATGTAGATATATATATATAGTCAAAAAAGGAAAGAGTGAGCAACAAGAGTTTTTTTTTTCCTTCTTTGGCTTGTTCCATTCTGGAACCCACACCACCACTGTGGTTTTAACCAAATCATATACACATGTATATTTGAAATCAAGAATATGCAGAGAATCCAATACTTATCTATATTGTGCGTTTCCTCTCTGGTCCACAGGATCCTTCTTCGCTTTGCAAGCCTTGGGATCACCTATGGACTTGGATGTTAGGCCAGCATGTAGGATGCTCCTCAACACCAAATAATTAATGTCCAGCCAGTGCACCTTCGCGCCGACTGGGAAGGAACAATCAACCAAGCCAACGTAGTTGGGTTTATCAGGCCATGCACTTATATCAACAACGCACTTATATCAACAACAAACTTATATCAACAACACACTTATATCAACCATAAATGACCATTTCTAGGTCCAGGATCTACTATGGATCCCTAGGCATATAACAACCCTATTTTGGTGACATCTTCACCACATCCTTTTATACATATCAAGCACAGTCAAGCCAACCTATAGTTGGGTTTATTAGACCGTCGAGCCAAGCCAATACACAATTGGGTTTATCAAGCTACAGGAAATCAAGCCAACACTGTAACAACCGTTTACCCTTTTCTCTCTAGTGTGCAACACTAGACTGCATCTATTTAGCCTGACAACACAAGAAATATATGCAAACTCATCAGTGTTATTGCTCTAAAAACTGTAATCATGTTTCATATCATTCTCTATCAAGTATTGAGACACTATGAGTGCATCCACCCCCTAGGGTGTAGTCACTATTGAAAACCTTTTCATGACCCAACATCGGGAAAGTGTGCACCCCTTTCTGATGTGAGCCATGTAGGCCCTATGCATACTCAAACAATCTATCATAATGGGAATAAAATAAAAACATGCCCTACATATTGAATTTAACAATTAGACATGCATATTCTTAGCTAGGGTCACAGAACACTTATCCATTTGCAGATACAGTATTCCTTCATTAACGAGGAATGGGGCCTCCCTTCTCTGAGTTGACAATCCCTCGAATTTCCATCCCAACTCCTTTTCACATTTCATATTCACACATGTCTTATTGACATAATCCATACCATCTCACTCATGTTGCATACCAACATGTAGTGTAGATGAGACATTTCCTAAATGTCCAATGGAATTTCACCCGAAACCCATTTCTAAGATAGGGGAAAACCTCCCCATAAAGTTTGGCTCCTTCAGGCCATCACACATGGTATTTCTGCAATGTGTACCCTTGGCACATTCATCAAGTAGCCAAACAGTCAATCATTACCTGATAATACAATCCAAATTGATTGTTCCATAACCAAGCATGACATTAGTAATTATATTCAATAAGAATTTGCAACTCTGTCTACTACATAAATTGATTTGCTTAGCAATGAGGTGATCCTCATTTGTGGGTCTCTTATAAGTAGCACTACTATGCCCATTATAATTTTATGCTTACTAGCATAACATGAATACCAACTTACAATGCGTCCTCCTGATACAATTCTATGCAAGCCAATAGTGATTAGTAGTTGTCAGCAATTTCTCAAATCCAAAATTCACAAATTCAAATTTGACAACTCATTATGCATAAAAACTAGCTTCACCGCCATGAGACTCTTCTCATGAGGTTTGGCTCTTTCACATGGTAGATTCCAGCCTTTGTCATGGTCTTGCTCACATTGCTATGCCCTAGGAAATCTACCTGAAACTTGAACTTCAATCAGCCAAACACTTGGTAAGTCTTGATGCATATAACTTTTTCCATTGCTGCAACAATCACTGAAGCATTTTTCAGAATTATAAAATTCAATTACTTCCAGCTGTTAGCATATCAATATTACCCAAACCCATTTACTTCACGCAATCATTATCATACTTTAAATTACAGGTACAGTCACATCATTTATGCAATTCAAATGAAATGTTTAGATACTCCTTACTTCACAAGCGTATGATTTGTACCACCCTGCCCTTCCATAGAGCATTTCCGATAGGCAATTGATCATGACTACCCTCTTTATTCACTTACTATCCTGCATTTATAACAGCGCTTGAAATAATTCTAGAATTATCATCAATTTATCTTTTCAGCCATTAGTTAGTCATGATAACACAAGCACTATCTCGATGCATTCATGCAATGCATCACAACATTTGCTCAAGCTTTTCACATGCATCCATTCAATGCATAACTACAAGATTTATAAAATCTCTTAATGCATATCCACTCAATGCCACCTTGTATTGATTCAGGAATACTATGCATTCAACCATACTATGGCCTAACCATGGCTACCTCACATAGGATGCATTACTATAATCAAGACCACCAGTCCTCACTTGCTCTGGTTATTAAGTTCATATCAACATTCACACGGCAGGATATATTTCTATATGAATGTAGTATAATTTTTTTGTTGTTTTAACTAACCACATGGTATGAGACCTCTTTCCTTTACCACTCCATGCAATTGTCATAATTAAACCATTACCTACATGGATCCTACTTACACCCTTGACATTACCAGTTTAGTCGGTATCTTGCAGAGGATTGTAGATTTTGCTCTCCATATTCTTGATCATGGATTTGTTTCCTTATCCCTTTCTCCATAGGGTTGCTGGTCACCTTCATCAAAATCAGCAACATATTCAACCATGCTCATGTTGTTGTTGGTTTTTCCACCAATACCAACACCAATACAATATTTACCATTAGTGGTTCATTGTAAATGTATAACTCCCACTACTCTTACCAATATGTAATATCCTATGCACGCAAAGAATATCCTCATACATTTTATATACAAAATTTATAAAATATAAATATAGTTAGCAAGACAGGGGTTAAGGAATTTTCCCTTTCAAATCCCTCATCTTTGCATGGAACTCCTCTTCCACATAATAGCTGGTTCGTCTTCATGGTCTTTGCTACCTCTAGGCATGCAATTCTCAGATTTTCCCATATTGACAGCAACATTGTTTGTCAAAACAACCACTATTACTTTTTTGCTCCTCATTCAAACTCTGGTGTCTCTCCACTGCTCTCTACTGGATACGCTTTCCAACGCCTATCCCCATGCTCCATTCTGACTTTGGGCGTGGAAATCACACTACTTCTAAAATGACAATTTTCACCAAATCTTTGCATTTTTACACACAACTGTATTTTGGTCTGGGTGCCAACTTCAGCCACCTATAGGAGCAAATCTAGGAAGATTCAAATTTTTTTTTCTATCGGGCGAAGTTAGTGCATACAACGAGGAACACTCAATAACTTTGTGGATCTCATTTTCGATGCACCATTCATCTTTTATGAATTCTGGGTTTGACTAATTTGCCCAAAACATAGAATTTTATTTTCACCATAACGATTGTCTCAGGGGACGATGGGGGTTAAGGGGGAAATCTGGTGCATAAGATCGCTGCCATTTTTCTCCTCTTTAGCCCTGTAAATCCACTAAAAACTGCTACAAATCCCACTGAAAAACTGCTGAAATCCGCTAAGAAATCCCACTGAAAACTGAAAATTTTCCTTTGTTAAATTGGGTCTCTTCCCAACTAATCTTCCGATGTATCGGGTCCTTAGTAGACTAAGCTTCTGACGTATCGGGTCGCTAGCTGACTAAGATTCCGACACTTCGGCGGTTTGATATTCATCTTTCATCCAACGCTCATCGGCGGTCCAATCAACTAAATTTTTTTGACGTTTCGGGCCGATCCTCCTCTGGCTTTCAACATATCGACGGATCGATCCTCTAATTTTCTCCGACGTGTCGGCGGCCCAATCCTCTAAAGTTTTCCGATGTTTTCTGTACTTAGAAAAAATTTTGAAAATTTTTCTTCTTCCTTCCGTCGACGCATCGGCTGCTCGATCGTCTAAATTTCTCCGACGTTTCGGCGATCTTCAGGAGATCCCTATCGACACTTCGGCTCCGTCGACCTTTTCTCCGCTGGCGGCATTGAAAGTCCTTCCATCTAAATGTGCTGACGTTTTGGTAGTCTTCAGCTGAATCCTTCTGATGATCTCAACACTTAGAAAATTTTTGAATTTTCACCCACGTGGGCTCAATCATGTACTGTCTGTCGCCGCCGTTGCGGCTCAAACCTGCCAACCCAGCCGACATATCGATACCTTCATTATCTTTCTTCCGTCGCTATTGCGGTGCCTTCATGCTTTTCCATCTGCTTCATTGGCTCAGACTTCCTCTATCTCTCGCCGCTGCCGGGGTCTGTATCAGAGGGTCTTCCAACTAAGTCTTCTAATGATCCGACGGTCTTGACACTTAGAAAATTTTCTTGAAAATTCCTTCCAACCATCTCTCGTTGGGTGGACTTCTGCCTAGGCTATCCGATGCATCGAAGGATCTTTTGGATAATTCCTCCGACGTATTGGGTGAGCTTCAGCCTAAGCCATCCAATGATTTCACACTTAGGAAAATTTCTGAAATTTTCTTGTCATCTTCTCTAATTTCTCATTTCTCTTCTGCTGGGTAGAGGGAAACCTACCTCTATCGCTGATTCTCACAGCCCATGGAGGCCCACGCTGCAACATGAGCTATGATACCAATCTGTAACATCCCCAACCCTTCGACCAGCAAAGAGGACGCTACCACACTATGATATAACCCAGGAAACTAACCCCATGAAGTTTTACATAACTAAAAACTGACAAATTGAAATGCTTAGAAGTAGAACATGCATAGATGCATAATTATTTAGCATACAACAGAATCAAAACCATACATTCAAGCATTCAACAAGTTCATCATAATTCATTAGACATCAAATATAATTGCAGAGATGCAATAGTCAAGGATACTTATCTTGTGCAGTATTCGTCTCGCAACCAGCTACGTCGCTGCAACGTTCCACCCAACCATAGGCCAGTGTGCTCCTTAATCTCTCAGCAACACTGCCACCCCCGAGCTGGGCATGATTTCCCAAGGAATAAGGGACAAGTAGGCTTACACATAGCCAAGAATACACAAATCATCAAGCCAACACAGTTGGGTTTATCAGGCCATCGACAAATCAGCCAAGCCAACACAGTCGGAAGACCAACCACTGCATATGCGCAGCAAAATAAGCGGTTCACATCTTGGGTAGGGAAATCGATTCCTATGTCGTTCTTGGCCCTATCATGGCCAAAACGATTTCATACAATCCACATCAACCAAAACGTAAGGGAGACCACAGCAAACCCGCGAATCTTGGGAAGAACGACAGCAATCACAAATCAAGGGAAGAATAGCGGCCCCGATCTCACATTGTAGTGACGGGAAAATTACACAGCCCGAAATAGAAGAGGTGATTAGACTCTTAGCTTGGGCAGGGAAAACATATACATAGACCACAAAATCATTATGGAAACACACCCCCATAACAGAAATTGTGAATGGCTCCTTCACAGGGAAATCGTGGAAGAACGACTCAATAATAGCCACAGCAAACCAAAATGAAAAAGAACCCTCACCAAACCACAAATCATGGGGAAAACAATAGCCCCGATCTCAACATTGAAACAACGGGAAATACACAACCCGAAATAGAAGAGGTGATCAGACTCTCATCCTAGGAAGGGAAAACATATACACAGACCACAAAATCGGTATGGAAACACACCCCCACAACAGAAATCGTGAATGGCTCCTTCATAGGGGAAATCATGGATGGCAGAAAATGGCTCCCCAGCTTGCTGCGTGAGGAAAAAAATGAATAATCCCAGCCTGTGCATGAGGAGAAGAGAGAGACCGTCTCTGCGTGTGGATGGAAAAAATGGAGGAATGGAAGAATGGAGTTGTTTGTCTCCCTACCCATGTGAAGTGAGAGTCCGCTGGTGGAGTGTGCATGTGGGCAAGGGCTGACAGTCCTGCCACACACCACTACCCAGCAATAACTACCCCCAACTAATCAACAGAAGTTTTAATGTGGTAGTTGACTGATGAGACAAGGAAAGGTGAATGAGTCAAAAGGGTGGGTAACAACTAAATGGATTTAACAGCTGACACATGGTTTTTCCCCATTGGCCCAAGGTTTAATAATTTCCCCTCCTTATCCTTAGGAAACTCATGCCCTTTCATCATGGTTGCATTGACGTAGCTGGTTGGGGTTCATTTTAATTAAAATGCATATTTACATGATGCCAAAACTATAAGGTACTGGATATCATGATATACCATCGGCAACGATTCCAATCGTCGAAACATAACACAACCAAATCAATGGTGGGGATTTTTTCCTTTAGCTCCACACCACGATTAATTACAATATATACATCATGTACCTTTTAATGCAAATGGGGTCAAAATCAGGGTGTTACAAAATCATCTTCAATTATATGCATTGCTTCCATTTTCAAGTGCCTAAGACTATTTTAAGAAGAGTTCTTCTACAACCTTCCATGTGGCATTTTGTCTAGTATATTTATCAAGATTGTTCCACCAATTAAAAAATTCACCATAAAAATAAATAGTTTCTCCAAATGGATGTTTTTCATTTTAGTTTTCCATCCTCAACCATCCCATGTGATCAATTTCATCTTTATCTTTATCTCCTCTAAACATACATATTACCATTGGTTTTTAATTGAGGTCTAATAAAAACCATTGACTTCCAACCTCACAATTCTAAAATTGATGATCCCAAATAGTGATTTTTTTCTAGTATATTCTCTTGTGTTTACTCTTGTCAATGACTTTTCAATCACTTAAATTAAACCTTATAGTCAAAAGTTAGACTAATTTTAAATTAGCACACCTTTTAAAACCTTGATTTGGAGATTGTGTTGTTGGCCAACCTTGCACATAATGCAACTCTAAAATTTTAAACTATAGTAGATTGATATGCCTTCTATGCAATTCCACAAGTTTAATCAAATTCTGATAATCCAATTAAAGATATAGTAACTTACTCAAAACTTGTTGATTTTAGGCCTTCAGGGAGAGTGAGATTGTACACCCTACCACATGTCCATTTTTTGGATCTACTTCTTCAATTTGGATCCATAAGTTATAACACTATTGTATTTCTTATTTCCAATGAAACTAATGGAACTCAATTTGGATTTCACTAGAATCATGCATGAATGTTTTAAAAAGAACACAAGTTTGAGACTAGTTTATGACAACATTACCAATTTGACTATTTTCATGGACTTGTATCCTTAAGGATAATATAGGATGATATGGTATGATTCTATAGGGACTGACCCAACTTAACCAAAACAAATATATATTAACAAATCCTGGCTCATTATGTATAATAACATCAGTCATATATTTTCCAGCATATAATGTTATTAAACTGGTCTTATTCCTAAATTGTATTAACATTCAAAGGTTAATGGCTTGTATTTACACCTTTGGTTTATAATTTATTATAATGTATATATATATTGTTAGCACCTCATGCGTTTGCATAACTTGTGCATTTGTTCATGATGCATTAACCTTACTCACTGGGTCTTAGCCCATCCATGGCCATAGGATTGCTTAGAGTGCTAACTTCCATTTTACCATTCTACTGTATGTAGGCGAGGCCCCATACAACATGGATGTGGGGACTTTGGTTGTTCCTAGAGCTACCCCTAATTACACTTTGGGAATGGTTTGGAATATGATAATCATATGGGTTGCAAACTACAAAGTTGGGAACAATTGATGGTAGGTAATAATTTATTACTTGGTAGGTGGATATGCATACTCCTTCCTCCGCCTAAGCATAAGAAATACATATCGTTTAATTTATCATATTGGTTTTTGCCAATTTGTTCACAAAACAACCCTTTGAAGGCTTCATTTCCCATTTGCATCACGAGGAGGAGGGTTTGGGGGTTTTGTATTCATTACGCTTCATTTTCCATTTGCATCATGAGGAGGAGGGTTTTGGGGTTCTAGATTCATTCCATACCTCCTCTCTGCTCGACCCATGCGATTTCATAATGTATATGTCCATTCAGGGTTTTTTCCCACTTCATGATACCACGTTCAGTAATGATTTTACTGATTGCTATAGAACAAAGTGTTAACAAGGGTGCGGGTGTTCAGATCATGGTCAACTCTACTCAGGTTTGGTAGACTCTTGGCTTGGCTTCCATTCACAATTTATTTATATATTTGATTATTATCTACACATTCTATTATACGAATTGTAATTTGTTTTGTTTAAAACATTTGTGTTGCTTGCAGGGTTGTCCCAAACTTGGGCATGGATGTGCCTCCTTCAACGTTGTCTTATATTTCTTTCTCTTGTCTAATGCAAAACACGCTTAGATAGAAGGTGCTAAGAAAGACAAAAAAGTCAGAACCCATCTTACTGCTGACGCGATGGAAGCATTAGAGGAAATTTCAATTTAAATGGGCCTTCCAAAAATAATACAAATTCCATGTCATCATGTATTAGCCAATCAAAATTCTTTAAAATTCAAAAAGGGAGCACCTCATAAACAATTTTTTAATATAAATTTGGGGATAGGTATCATAAAAAAACTACTTTTTTTGTTCGTATTTTCGACATATCTCTTTGTGTTTTTACTCAAATTTCGATCAGGAGAGCTCGTTGGATGTGGAATTAAATTCCGCATCCAACGAGTACCCACTCGGCATACTTTTGACGGGCCTCGCTACCCCAAAAAAAAGAAATACCTGAAAAATGTGATGATGACATCATCATCATGGTTTTTCAGGTATTTCTTATTTTTCAGGTAGAGGGGCTCGTCAAAAGTATGCTGAGTGGGTACTCATTGGATGCGGAATTCAATTCTGCATCCAACGAGCTCTACCGATCGAAATCTGAGTAAGAACACAGGGAGAAATGTTGAAAATATGAACAAAAAAGTAGTTTTTTCTTTTTTTCCTCCAAAATTAATAAATATTATTTTATTATTTTAACTATTATTTTATTAATTTTTCTTAGGAGGCCCATTTTGAGTTGAAATTTCCTCTAATGCAGAGAACCTTTGGTGCTGTGTTCGATCCTAGTATTGGAACTCCAATTCCCCCTCGATTCATTGAAAATAATCGTTCAAAGAACGCTAAAGATAAGTATTAGTCCTTTCGTTTTGATGGTTTAAATGAAAATTCAAGTTCAGGGTCTATGATTACCAGATTGAATTCACAAATAGAAGCCATTAGCTAGCCAAAATTTATATTTTTAATGGAGTAACTGGTGTAAATTTGAGAATTTTTTATTGAGCTAGGGCATTGTATCGATTAGACCCTAAGTTGGAAAAACTGAACGGTTATAATATATTTCAACCCTTATAGGGAGGCCTTTTAGATTTAGACATTGTATCTACCAAACCCTAAGTCGAGGTCCCGTGATTTTAACAAATAAACTCCAATTCAAGGTCCTACGACTTAAAGTTAAATGGAAACCCCTTTACAATGGAGGATTTGTGTTGCATTCACTAGGGTGATATAACACCATACATATATGGATTTACTGTCTCATATCTAGTTTATCCCTATTCGATCTACTAGTTAAGGTAAGCTTAGCCAATACACATACTCTTTCTACATGGATTTACTGTACTTCATCAACCTGTAATATAGATAAGACTATTTATTACAAAAAAATAGTAGAGATAATTATTACACTGAGTGTATGGTATATATAGTATAAGTAAAATGTTGTGAATGGTGTCTATTAGTAACCATTATCTCGTACTTAGTCAGCTTGGAAAGTATTAGGCAGAATACGTACATAGAGCTTAGAACAGAGTTTAGTTTAGCTTACCTGCTTGGTCTTGTAGAAGTGTTATTGCCATTATATTAGGTTCATAAAGGCTAATCAGTACCAGTGTAATTTCCATATTAAGAAAAACACTATGATCCATTGTAATCTATAAGTATTAGTATAGCTTATTTTATAACCAAGATCTAATCTCACCCATTATAGTTATACGACTCCAATTATTATGGAAGTTAAGCTATATGGTCACTGTGATTGCCAATGTAAAAAGCATAAAGGTGATGCTTAGTCTTATACATAAAGCACATCTCTTACTTGTGTTAATTCAATAAGATCTACGAAATTAACATAAAAAAATATGATCACTTATACATACACATTGGCCGAGTAACTGATTTTCAATTCATGGGTGAGCTATATGTAAGCTTAGTGATAAGAATACATGGATTAACTCATACGATACCAAAGGTAATAGTAAATATGAATAAAGATAGTAGTTTAATTTATCTATACTTAGTTTTATCTTATATGAGAGTTATGGTTACCATATGAACACTAGATCAGAACATGTAGTACTATATCCATTAATTCCTTTATATGAGTAGAGTTAAACAAAGCTTAGTATTCTAAATAATCATGATTAAGCTCATACGTATAGTTGTAAGCCCTCATGGCTCTATCAGTATTGGTATAGCTTGAACTTTTACTTTTATGTTTCCCTAAGTAATATCCATAATATATTGGTATAACTATTACCCCAAACGTCTCAAAGCCTTATAGTACTCTTCATAATTACTGTGCTTTATTTTTAATAGAAGTAATCACATGGGTATAGTACTTCTCTAATCAATGATACGAGCTTTCTCCTTGTAAATAGATGTGGTTTCTTTGGTGATGCAGGGTTGGTTAAATGATGCATAGTGTAAGATCCGCGAGTAGATGAAGTGCATGGTAGTAGATTGAGTAGAGAGTGAGCTTAGAATAGGGTGATTTTTATAGATAGGATGCATTGTAATAGATATTATAGATTGTGTATTGGTATTTATGTTTATTTATATTTATTTAATTTTCTTTATTTATTGGTTATTTAGTTGGTTGATTTAATAGATTATTTCTAGATATATCGTCTCTAGAGATTGATGATAGTTGATTGATGTGCATGATTATAATTTAATAATGTATCGTAGAATATAGATTACTACGTGTTTTCTGGATCTAATTGATGATGGATGTTGGTATATTCTTGATTGATTGCCTCGATGATTTGCTTATATCGATACATGATTATTTTGTTCACGATGCATGCTTGTCGATCAAATATAGAGGACTAAGAGAAAAGTGACGATGTTTCTAGTTTCAATAGTTTATTGGTTGTTTGATAGCATAGTAATATATTTTTATGATTGATTGGTGTATTGATACTTGGTTGTGGTGGTGTTTTATCTCTCTTTATTTTATGTGGTTTTATTTTGTTTCATTGATAGGATCTATTCCTTTCTATTGTATTTACCTTAGTAACTGATAATGTAAACTGTATGAAGGCTTCGTGTTGCATTCACTACATTAAGCAAATCAGATGCCACTTTGTTAATGTAATTCACTTTGTTAACGTTAAAGTTATATCATTCATCACAAGCACTGCTATACTATCGGCATATCATTTTGTCTATTAGTTTGCTACCAGTATCATATAGTCATCATTTCTTTGATGTAACCCTAGCCACTGAGGATATTCAAAATTGTTGCTATAAATGTTTGAACTGCGAAGACATTAGGGCACCATTCCACTGCTGAAGGTTTGGGACTAAGTGCAATGTGAGGAGGCCAAACAAGGGGTTGTTGTTATGTTACGGAAGAGCCCAAACATGTCCTATATAGGACTGTCAATTAGCAGTAAGAGAGAAAGAACTTTATATCAGAATTCGGGACTGGTGTATTGGCAGGAAACCACGAAATGTTTACGAGCTGAAAATTCGAACTGTGTGCTTAGACTGTGTATGTGGATGAAGCTCGAACTTTTTAAGCAGTAAAAATATCAAAATTTAACCTCAAAAACAATCCTTTTCTTAGACTGTAGTTGCTGCAAAATAATTTGTGGCGTTCCTTAGTTGACTTCTCTTTCTCACCTCTGAATATCATACCAACCTTATTCCTCCACTGTGGCTGTTACAGTTCACTGATCTATCCAAAATTCAGATCTATGACACTTCCACCCGAAATTAGATCTCAGAGCAATTTTTCTTCACACGAAAATCCTATTTCAAATTAGAACATGCGATAGGGTATTAATATTGATTTTCCATGAAAGTTTGGAGCCAACCTGTCGCTATTAATTTTTTAATTATAAAAATATTTTTGGAGAACATTAAGGGAGCCGACTTGTCAAAAACTAAATTAATTTATCTGTTGGGAATTTCAATAACCAATGTTTCCAGGTTTAAAGGTCATTAAAACACTTTGCATAATTATTTATTTGGTCATTCTTTAAACTATTGACAGAGACGACTCATAGATGTATTTGTGCTTGGATGTTATGGATTTGAAAAGAACATTAAGATGTATTTTCAAGTCATCTTCAAATGACCACAGTATGGGTCATTTGACTCATTAGCTATCCTAATGCCCACATCCAAAGTCCTTGTGCTTTTTCATCTCTTGCCATCCAATATACACTTGCCATTTTCATGCTTGCAAGCTTATGCTTGCTTGGCATATGTCTTATCCATTCATGCTGTCTAACCATGCTTGATATTCATATCCACTTAGCCATACTTCTTTGTCATCACCCTTCAAGCCATTCACTGCTTGCTTGTCTATTTCCATGTCACCATGTCATCCAAGCCATGTGCATTTTCCTTGTCCATGAGCCATATCATCTTTCCCATTGTCTTCTATGCCAAGTCATGTTTCATGCTTCTTTGTTCATGTCACTTTTTCCATTCACACCTTTGTTGTCATTTATACTTGCTTTTCCTTCATACTTTCTTGCTTGTTCTTCATACTTGCTTTCCATGCTTGTCATCATCAATTTGACCTTTATCATTAATGTTGTCATCAATGACAATCATAGAAAACTATATTCATCAATATCCCCCTTTGTCATTGATGCCAACCAACCAACTTCTTCTTCTTCCCCTTTGACATTAATGACAAAGGGTTGATTAGCCTTCAAGAGCTTCACAATGTCCAATTTTTTTTTCTTCTGAGTTTATCTGCCTTAGATTTCACAAAGATGCTCCCCTTGAATGATATGTTGTTGTAATTTATTTCCATCTTTTATTCAATTTGCTGTATCTTTCCTTCTACCCTCAATATCTTAGACCAATGTATACCAATTGATGCTGAAAGCATTTCCAGTTGTTCTAACTTTGCTCCCAGGATCAGCTCTCTCGAGAGGCAATTCTGGTTTTTTTGTCGATAAGATTAATATTACAACATAGTAAAATTTGACATTAGTTGAATTTATACGTTAGTGAAATTAAAACCCGTGCACTGTACATCTTTCTTTGCCACCCAATAAATGGTTTAGTTTAAAAATACAATGTATGTTAACGGGGACTTGGTTGGTTGGTTGGTGAAGAGGGGGTATGTATTGTTACTCTCCCCAGGGACATGTTCGCCCATTTTGGTTCAACACAAACACCCAACAAGGGCATTTAATGTGGTTGGGACTATGGGCAAGTCTTGGGCGACTCTGCTAGAATAGATACTCCCCAATTGCAATTTTTTAGCCAAAGGGTGGGTGCTCTTGTAGCATATGAGATGTATTTGCTTCATTGTAATATCCCATATTGGATAGTGTCGTTTCTCTTGACCAGAAGCTTTCAAAATAATACAGTGTATAAATTTTTTTACAATTTTCATGATATGCTATGACTAAACAGAATAACGACTAGGCATTAAAAGTTACAGGGTTGAGTAAAGTAAAGCTTATGTTCTGTGGTCAGTTGTCATGTAGTCCCCAATGCCATTAAGACATCAATGCCACTCTTTTTCCTTAAAATTGCTTTGTGTTTACTCTAAACAGTTATTTTCCAATATCACATTGCCCTTGAGGACCACAGTACCCCTGACCACAGTACCCCTGAAGCCTCAACTAACCTGAGAAAGAACATTCAAAGTTACATACACAAACACAAGCATATCACTTTGATCTTGACAAATCATTAAATCAAAATATTAACTTATTAAAGAACATAATTGCTTGACCCCTGTGCCTTGGGTATCCCGAAAACCAATATCTGGCCCTGCATGTCAGCAGATCTGGATATTTGCTAGGTTGGTCCTCCATAGTATCGAAGCAGAACAATATATGAGGATGTTGCACCTGAACTAATGAGAGAATTTTTTTGAGATGATGAATTTCGTCCTAAGTGGGATGACATGCTTCTCTATTCAAAGACTTTAGAAGAGTGCTCGCAAACAGGAACGATGATTGTCCATTGGGTCAGAAAGGTGTGTAGCAGAGAATGACATTACTCTTGGTTTTTCTGATGTTTTCTTTCATTTTTTATATTTTAGTTGGTGTCAAATCCTGTAGTTTCCATTCTTATGTAGTTATCAAGATTATTCCATTGGTCGTCGAATTTGGGAGTCTGGAAAGACATATACTTATGTGTGACAAAGGTATGGCTCTTCACTGTTTGATAATCGATTTACTTTTAATTTGTTGTAGTTGACATTTTGGTGTAAATATACTGTATGAGATGCTTCATAAAGTGGTTGAAGGGGTACATCAAAGTTGGAGTTCTAGTTGAGAATCTTTTAAAGAGATATGTTCCATTTGATGTGATCCCAATCAGCTGCAGGTAGTAATAAGGATAGCATTTTTGTTTTCTTTTCCTCATGTTTTGGGGTGTCTGGTCAAGGATTAAAAACTCCTTTTTCCTCAGTTCCTTGGTGCTTGAACAAATACAAGAAACATTTGTGAAAATATTTCTATTTGGTCCCTGATGCAGTTGCAACCTGAACCAATTCCTATTCATCATTATGTATATCCTCCAGGTTGCATGCTTGTTTTTTTATTAATATGATTTTTATTAAAGGGTATTTATAATTTTATTCTTGATCTTTGATTGGAAATAACACCTGCTCTATTTAGTTGGAGCTCAGTCAAACGTCTTTGTTTGTTTCTGAACTTGTGTATATTTGTTGTTTGTAGTGCATGCTTTTAAATTTTCAATCAACTATAAATATCACAAATTAACTTTTAGCCTTTTGTTTTCATTTGTGTGCCCCAGTATTTCCAAAACTTAATCCAATTGAAGTGCCATTTCCCTATTAGGCATGATTATTAATACCAATTTTAGTTTCTCCTATAAATTTTTGAGCAAATGTTTCATTGCTTGCTATGCCTACAGACCAAAAATGTGATGGCAGTTATGTGAATGCTCAAACGAAGCCTAGGTATTATTACTGCCAATTTTCGGTGTACCTTCTACAATCATGAGTATATTTTTTTCCTGAGGGTTGAATGTATCATTCCTTGCCATGTCTACATGGAAAAGGGGACCAAAAACATAATGGTAGGTACATGCATGCTCAAGTGAAGGCTGGTCAGGTTGTGATTCAGTGAGAATGTATCTACAACCTTTTATGGACTCTTCCAGAGGATAGTAGTTTGTCTTGGAATTAGAGCTGCATTTTTGTTTTTTCAGGCAATATAAAATATTGTCAAGTCAGTCACAAGGTGTAAAATTTCCACTTAGCTCACACAAATTGGGTTGAGAACTTTTCATGAGTGTGCAAGTCTAAATATTTTGTCAGTTTTTTAAGGAGCTTACAGTTTGTGTTGTTTGCTTTTTGTCTTGAAATATCACTTGCAAAACAACTATTTTTTCAGAGTGATCATGGGTATCCAACATATACTATTTCCTTTTTTATTTTTTGAATGTATATTCGACTCGGATTGGCTCCATCATAAACTTCATTGTTATACTATTTTAATAAATTTCACAGGTGGGTTAATGTAGTAGGCCTGAACAAGAAATCTCTTAGTGCAACTCAAACTGTGGAGGTTCTTTGGATATTCATATTACATTATTACAATGGTAGGAATGCATGTTTGCTAAAATATATTCTCTTTTGTTGATGATTAATACAAACTAGTTAGTATATTGGCATCACTGACAAATTCCAGCACAATTTTCTGTGTTGGGATTTAAGTTATTAGATGACTGGTGGCTAATATTTAAAATAGAGATCACTCCTGGATGATTTTACATTTAATGGAAATAGAGAAACAACTTACCTTAATAAAACTATGTTGAATTTACAATTAATGGAAATAGACAAACTACCTTAAGAAAACTATGTTGACTGATGTCACATCCAAGACAGCTGAAACAAAAGTATTTACCAAATACTAGTGAAAGTGAGAATGATAGTGAGAAGGGATATTATAATTGAAGTGCTAAGAATAGTGTTTGCAGAGTAAGCAATATCAATGGGTTCAACAAGGAAAGCACTTGTTGCAGTAGTTTAAATAGTCAACTAGCCTTACAATGATTTAAACTGGGAAGCCATATGAGCAATTAAGACAAGAGATGGAATTGTAGGCTTGATGCTTTTCAGTTTTCTCAAGAGGTTAGTGTGTGGTGAAATAGATAGTGTTTATCTAAATAGATAGTGTTTATCTATCTGAGTTGAGTAGTTTGAAATGAAATTATGCGATGAAGGTGATGGAAAAATGTTCTCTGACAAGTGTGAAAGGGAAATTCTACTCTCTGGATCATCCTTTTTGTTGGACAATATTCCATAACCAAACATGAGAATTTTTTTGTCTCAAAGAGTTTGTATCTCTTTGAGACAGATAAGTTCTCCTTTTCAAATATATTAAGAGGCTAGTGTGTGTTGATATAGGTAACTACTTATATTTATGAGATGAGAATTATAAATTACAATTCTGCGATGAATGTGAGGTACAAAGGTTCTCTGGAAAGTTTGAAAGAGATATTCTACAATCTCTGAATCATCATTTTAGTTGGAAAGCACCTTTTTTCAACAAGAAGCTTGGTTGTCTCAAACCTTTGTTAGGAAGATGCTTGTTACATATTTATCTTATACAGGTCCATTCCCTGGTCTAAAGTCGAGTAAAAAGATGTTATTGTCAGTCAACTGACCACAAATAATCGTCAAATTTCTATGTTTTCCATATATAAATATCAATTATAACTTATAGTTGAATATATACTAATATCATTATTTTGGGATATCTTTCTTTTGTTAATCTCTTGCCTTTGGTGGCTTTGCACTTTTTTTTCTTGAAACTTGTTCTAAATAGAGTTTTTACTACCTATATATTTGTGAAAGAAAAAAGTATATTGTGTATCTATTTTCCTCCTACATAATAAGGAGCCATGCATGATATTTACACAAGGAGTGTCTGAAAAAAATGGTTGGAAGAGCATAAGCTTTGTAGTGTGCATGCTCTTTACATAGAGGTGTCTTTCGAATATGAGTGAAACTACAGTAGTAATGTCAGTTTTCTGTGGTTGAATATTTACAATTTGGGACATTTGGATACTTGTCTACTAGAATATATCCTGTTTTGGTTTAATTGCGTTAAGAGTTGGCTTGTGTAAGATTGTACTAATTCTTAACATGTTCTCAAATTCAAATAATGCGAATCTATTTCAATATACATCCACATAATACATATTACATTGTAACACACATTTTTATGGCATTCCTCTGTACTGCCAAGGTAATTGTTAGTTTAAACATTGTGATATGTTCGACATTACACCTGTTGCCGATTGAACATGGTGATACCTTCTAATTTTTTGCCTATGTTTCAGTCACTGCATCAGGAGAGCTTGGTTAGTTGGAGAACCCAATACTGAGGCTATGCCATCTCATGGGGGTTCTATTACCCTCTAGATGAAATTAGCCTCTCATTTTATTTGAAGATCATTTGTAAAGGGGTGGTTGTAATATTAAACTGAAGTTCGATTGAAAATAAAACTCTGCTGATTCACAGTAGCAGGTTTCTTTGAATTGACATCAGTTTTTTCACTAAAATATTTCTTATTAATAGAACCCAGATGTAGGAGATGTTAGTCTAGCCGGGTTTTCCTAGAACCAATGTCGACTAATAGATGTGAGGAGGGTTTAGTAGCATGTGAATATTCCATCAGATGTAATGAAAACCCATTAGTATATATAGAAGGGAAAATGCAAATTGATGGAAAGAATATGGTAAGGGTATAAAATGAGGAATGTCCACCACATCTAGTCCATAGGGAAGATTCGAACATTATTTAAAAAAAAAAACATTTTTGTTGCTATAGCGATGCTAGGCCATAGCAAGTTCTGACGAACTTGCTATAGCAGCAACGGATATTTCCGTCACTAGTATAGTAAGTTTGCAGAAATTGCTATGGCCCGGCATCGCTATAACGATAGATATTCATCGTTACACCAACAAACATTCGTCACGACACCCTTTTTTTATTTTTTTAAATATTGAATGTCGTCGCTCTAGGGACAAACTCTTCGTCGCTACAACAAAGAAGTTTTGTCACAACCCTTGTTTATTTTTTTAACAATATTGCATAGTTTCACCGTTATAACGACGGATTTTCGTCGCAATTTTTTTGGAATATAGTTTCATCACAACTAAGGTGGTTCATTGCTAAATCTTCGTCGCAATAGCGACGCAAATTTGTCGGAATAGAGGCCATTCATTCATCGCAATAGCGACGCAAAGTGTTGTTATAGCCACGAAAAGAAGGGGTCATGTTCGTGGCTATTGCCATAAGTGTTGCACATTATAGTAAATTTCAACTCAAAATGGGCCTCCTAAGGAAAATTAATAAAATAATAGTTAAAATAATAAAATAATATTTATTAATTTTGGAGGAAGAAAAAAAAACTACTTTTTTGTTCGTATTTTTGACATATATCCCTGTGTTTTTACTCAAATTTCGATCGGGAGAGCCTGTTGGATGCGGAATTTAATTCCGCATCCAAAGAGAACCCACTTGGCATGCTTTTGATGGCCCCCTCTACCCCAAAAACAAGAAATACCTGAAAAAAATGTGATCATGATGTCATCGTCACATTTTTTCTGGTATTTCTTGTTTTTGGGGTAGAGGGTTCCCTCAAAAGCATGCTGAGTGGGTACTCGTTGGATGCGAAATTAAATTCTACATCCAATGATCTCTCCCGATCAAAATTTGAGTAAAAACACATAGAGATATGTCAAAAATACGAACAAAAAAAGTAGTTTTTTTTATGATACCTACCCCCAAATTTATATTAAAAATTTGTTTAAGAGGTGCTCCCTTTTTTTATTTTAAATCATTTTGATTGGCTAATACATGATGACATGGAATTTGTATTATTTTTGGAAGGCCCATTTTAAGTTGAAATTTCCTCTAATGATAGCAACGATTTTCCATGGGAAAAATGTCCACATGTACTAGTGCTATAGTGCAGGGGAAAGCCACCCGAAACCCACTGTCATGGTACTAGGATCCAAACATGGTTGAAACATGACCTCTAATTAGGAACACTAGGCTCCACAACCGACAATATCCCACTTGTATACTGATCACAACAACTCCATCGATGATGCACTTGTTGGACTATGATCCAAACCCTGGAATTGGAAAATTAATCATCTTCACCTTCATGCTTAAAGGCCAATTGAAATTGAGTAGGAACTCAATTTCTGTTTGGTTACTACCTTTTCCAACATGTCCACAAGATTTTGGCTAGTATGTATCTTTTCCAACTTCAACAATTCATCTTCCATAATAGATCGTATGAAATGGTACTTGAGTT
This sequence comes from Pseudotsuga menziesii, assembly GCA_001517045.1. NCBI lineage: Eukaryota > Viridiplantae > Streptophyta > Pinopsida > Pinales > Pinaceae > Pseudotsuga > Pseudotsuga menziesii. The sequence goes on from LPNX010301972.1 coordinate 64,365, forward strand.
GTATATGTTTAGTCTTAGAATGGAAGGCTGAATTATTTGGAATATGAATGGAACTATGGATAGCACTATACAACCTATTATTCTCCTATTTCTTACCCAATTCCTCCATGAACCTCTATGTCCAAATCATCTCTTTACTAGCCTATGTAGCAACAACATACTCTACTTTTATTGTTCAAAGTGCAACAACATTTTGCAGTTTTGAAATACAACTTTCTGTTGTTCCACCTACATCAAAGACATATCCTATGGTGCTCCTTCTTCTATATTTATCACCTTCCATATCGACATCAACATATCCTTGTAGAAAAATTTCTGAACCTTCAAAACATAATGCATGAGTTGTAATACCTCTCAAATACCTGAGAATCCACTTCACCATATTCCAATTTTCTTTACTTGGATTTTTCATATACCCACTAACAACTCCCACTACATGTGCAATATCTGGTCTTGTGCATACCATGGCATACATCAAGATGCCAACTCCTGATGAATAAGGAACCTTGGACATGTATTCTATTTCCTCCTATTTCTTGGGATACATATCCTTACTTAGTTTTAAATAGTTTTCCAATGGTTTACTATCTGGTTTTGCATCATGCATTCTAAACCTGTTAAACACATTTTCTATGTACTCACCTTGGGACAACATTAATTTTCATTTGTTCTTGTCTCTTGTTATTCTCATACCAAGGATTTACTTTGTAGCACCCAAATCCTTCATCACAAATGAATTAGCTAATTTCCTTTTGAGCACATTTATATCCTGCATGTTTGACCTTACAACAAGCATGTCATCCACATGCAATAACATGATAATGTATCTTCCATTACCTAGCCTCTTGAAATAAACACAGTGGTCAAAATGAAATCTACTATAACCTTGTTCTGTCATAAACCTATCAAATTTGAAATACCACTGCCTTGTATCTTGGTTTAGTCCATACAAGCTCTTCTTCAACCTACAAACTAAATTTTCCTTCCATTTGACCTCATACCCCTGTGGTTGTTGCAAATAAATATTTTCCTCCAAATCCCCATGGATAAAGGTTGTTTTTACATCTAACTGTTCAAGATGCAAATATTCTACTACCACTAGACTTAAAATAGTTCTAATTGAAGTCAGTTTAACAACATGAGAAAATATTTCATCAAAGTTTATACCTTTCTTCTGTGCAAATCCCTTTACAGCAAGTCTAGCCTTGTACCAATTCTTGCCTCCATATTCTTCCTTCAACCTGTAAACCCATTTATTCTGCAATTCTCTTACATGCAGGAAACTGAACCAAATCCCAAGTCTCGTTTCTTACAAATGAGTCAATATCCTCATTGATTCCTTTCTCCCACTTCTTTCTAGTTTCAACATGCATTGCTTCTTGATAACATCTTGGTTCACCAGAATCAACCATCAATGAATAATATAGTGAAGTATTGTATTGTTCATGGGGTCTAATTAACCTGGTAGATCTTCTAACACTTACAGGAGTTTGAGACACCTGATACTGTTCTTTTTTTTTGGCACCTTTGGAGTTTCATTTTATTTGATTTCATCAAGCACTGTGTATTATCTATTTTCCTTTTCTCTTTATTTCCCTGCAAACAATCTTTGTACATGAACTTTTCATTGAATACTGCATCTCTACTCTTAATTATTTTGTGATTTTAATAAAATATCACAAGCGATTACCAAAATCATCAACCTCGTATCCAATAAAGGTACACTTCTTATATTTAGCCTCAAACTTTGTTCTATTTTCTTTATCAATAGGGACGAATGCTTCATAACCAAAAGTTATCAGAAATGAGTAGTTTACCTTTTAACCTGTCCGTGCCTCCTCTAGAATCCCACCATCCAAAGTGCTTGAAGGCCCTTTTTTTATTATTAAGTAAATAGTAGTATCTACAACATCTTCCCAAAACTGTATTTGAAACCCTGCATGCAATCTCATACACCTTGCACGCTCCATGATTGTCATGTTTATCATTTCTCACACTGGTGTTCATGGAATTGTCTTCTCTCTACAAATCCCATGGTATGAACAATAAATATCAAACTCCTTATTGTAGTATTCACATCCATTATTTGATCTGAGACACTTCAATCATTTTCATGTCTCATTCTCAACCAAATCTTTCCACTTATTAAAAGTAGCAAAAACATTATACTTCTGTCTAATGCAAGAAACCCAAGTTTTCCTAGTTGTATCATTAATAAAAGTAACATAATAATCAAAGCCACCAAGAGATTGTACCTGATATGGTACCCATACATCTGTATGCACAACATATAACTTTTCACTCTTGTTCTGTTTCCCAACCCTGATAAATCTGACTCTCTTTTGTTTTCCATAATCATATTTCTCTTAGAATTGCAAACTCACCTGCTTCAGATATGGAAACAACTTCCTTGAATGGAGAATATGCATCCCCTTCTCACTCGTGTGGCCAAGCCTATGATGCCACAATGTTGTATCTATTTCTATTTAAGATACATAGATAGAAGAGTCAATATTATGAGGACATAATTACAATGTACCTATCTTATCTCCTTTTGTGATTTACAACAATCCTTTAGTGACCTTCCACCACATTTTTCCAAATGTAGATAAACAACCCTTGCCTTCCAACTGCCCTGTTGAGATTAGATTTATTTTCATTGTAGTAATATTCCTTACATATTTCAGCAACCATTGGCCTCCATTCTTGAATGTTATCCATACCTTACCCATTCCAATAATTTTACATTGTTCATCATCACCCAATAAAACATGTCCAAAGTCACCTTAAACATAATCATGAAATTATTCCCTATGGGATGTAGAATAACATGAAGCCCCTAAATCTACCTCCCAGTAATCACTAGTATTATCTAATGCAAGAATCAAAGCATATTGTAGCACATCAACTACTACATTTTCTTCATAAGTAGTCTCCTGTTGTCCATCTCCTTTATTCTTGAGAGATCTGCAGTCTTTCTTTAGATGTCATTTCTTTCCATATTTACAACACTCTATCTTTCCTAGTCTGGAATTGGATCGGAATTGCCTATACTTTCCATGATTAGATAGGATATTTCCTTCCTCTATTTTCCCTTTCTCTCCATGGTTCATGCATTACCTGATGTCTCACTTGTTCTTTTTCTTTTCATTTTAACGCTAAGAATAATGCCAACAACATCATCAAATTTAAGAGTATTTGAACAAGAGACAAAGTTAATTACATGCATGACCGATCCATTCCAACTCTCTGGAAATGAGAAAAATATTAGAAGATCCCTAACCTCATCGTCAAATTTCACTGACATAGAACTTAGCTGATCAGTAAGCATATAAAATTCATGTAAATGGCGAGCAATAGACCCACCTTTTGACATCTTCATATTAAATAAACGATTCATTAGAAAAACCTTGTTGAAGGTCGAGGGGTTTTCATAGAGTTTATATAATGCACTCATTAGACTCTTCATTGTCTTTTATTTTGAAATATTTAAAGTCACCGATGAAGCTAGGCAGAACCGTATTGTTTTAGAGCCTTTCTGTTAAAAACCTCCCATTCTTTGTCCTTCATAGTCGTCAACTATTTTTTTTCTTCCAAACAATAGGAATAGATCCTTCTGATACAAATAGTCCTCCATTTTCATCTTCCTTAACTGGTAGTTCTAGTCATTAAATTTCTCGACCCTAAACTTTCCTTCTTCCGCCATTGTTGCCACTTGAAACAGGAACCTTTCTTTCTTGTGGGTTTATGTGCGAAATAGGATTTTGGCTCCTATACCAATTTTTAGAAAAATAGGATCACATAGTAATAACATAAAGAATATTTATATATAAAACACAAAAACACAATACAAGAGAGACACCGATATAATGTGGTTCACCCAATATGGGATACATCCACACAAAAATTGCCAACCCTTTTATTATACCATCCAACAAAATTAAGGGATAGAACCTGCACATCCATTGCGATTCCTCTTCACTCTCTTATAGTACTGTCTCATAATACAATACCCAACAGTATTATAATTCCTCATACAAAAGAGGGTTTCCTTATAGGGTCAAAATCCCTAACACAATTTCTACTGTCATATTTGAGATCTAATGAATGACTCAGATTGACTACGAAATTACAACATTTTACAAGTCAATTTTCTTGAAATTTTTGCCACCCCCATCGACCCCCCATGGATTAAATAGTCCCACACCCCCATGTCATGGTACTGGGATCTATACATGGATGAAACATGACCTATAATTAAGAAGATTAGGCTCTACAACCAACAGATGGGGATGTCCTTCTTCATTTTAAACATTTATGGTCCTTATGCGGAGAGAGATCCTTAGTGGAATTAATTTTCAGGAAATATTTTGTAAAGTATAAGAAGGTGATTAATGGTGGATACCTAAATTTATCTCTTGGGGATACTGAAGTCTATGGCTCTAGGATTAGGGTAGATCCTTTAGCCCTTTTATCATACCATCCATCAAAATGAAGGGATACAACATGAAACACATCCAATGTGCTTCCTCTTCACTCTCTCACAGTCTCGTCTCACAATACAATACCTAGCCATAATACAATTCCTCGTACAAAAGATATTTTTCCTTTGAGGGATAAAATATCTAACATAATTTCTACCATCATATCTGAGATCTAATTGATGACTTAGATTTACTACGAAATTACAACATTTTACAAGGAATTTGATTGAAATGTTTTCCTCCCCAATGGAGACTATAGTGGGGGGGAAATCCCCCCCCATACCCACCATCATGGTAATAGGATCCAAACACCGTTGAAACATGACCTCTAATTAGGAAGACCGGGCTCCTGTTGGAGAAGCCTAAGTCGACTAGCTGACTAGGTCCTTCAGTCAACTAATTGTAAAACAATAGATTAGGTTGACCTCATTGGTCATGTTGGTTAGTTGAATTGAAAAGTAGTTTGGTAACTGATTGTAAATTTTATATATAGTTCGGTTGGATGTATGAACCCCCATGTGTTCTTGAATAAGATAAACATTTGTTATTCTGTCTACCATTCCTTGTCTCTTGTTTATATCATTGTATTTATGAATCTGTAATACGTATCATTGGTAACCTTGCAATATGGTTGATTACAAAATTGGTTCCATTGCTAGTGGTACATGTATCAGATGAAAATGACTATAAATTGATGATATCAGAGCACGAGATTAAGGATTGGTGGGAGCGAAAAATAACGAACTACCTTCAAAATTACACTAGAAGAAACAAGCTGACTATTTCTTAAGCAAAGGAAAATTTTTTCTCTGAAACACATGAAAAGTTTGTCGAATCCCTCCCTTATGCACTAAAGAAGCTCTGAGATGAAAAATCTGGAAGATGAAAAAGAACGACAATTATGCCAGAAACTGACCAGAGGAGGCCGAACAAATTTGTTGGAGTGGTTCGAAATAATTTCTCACGACTTCTATGAGGAACGAGCTATCGAGGAACGAGTCTCTGTTGATAACATTAAGGAGAGATTCTACAATGACCTCACTGAACAATTTCTTTGTTTGCTACCGACACTTTTGTTCATATTCCTGATCGACAAAGGTGCATGACATATTGTCAAACCTCGACCACTGTTGCTAACGCCACCAAGGAATATGAACTGGGACGCAAAGAAAAATGAGTGGGAAAAATTCGTACAAGAGAGAGATTGGGATTATTTCCTCAATAAATGAATAGTTGCACCCTATCTTACTAAAAATATTTCAGGTCACCAATGGGGGGGGGTAGTTGATCACGTTCTGGTAAAGTAAAGAAATAATCTTCGATCAATGAAAAACACGACATGGTGAGCAATGGAAAATCAATACAAAAAAATGACAGACGTAGAATAAGGACACACAAAAGCACACCAGATATTCATAAGATCAAGGGAGAAAAGAGAACGAGGAACCAGGAATAAATAAGGGAGCAGGTTGTTGTACTCTATAAAGAAGGGAAGACGAGTACTGTGACAAAAACATAAGAAAATCCGCCAGAGTCGAGTCATGGCCAACAAGAAAAGGACATTGAAAAGGACCTGTCACCTATGGAAAAAGACTTATGGATATATCAGAGTAGATCTCTGCAATTAACTATACCCGAACATATAATACTGCATTCCCCACTACATATTACTCAGAGTTCCCAAGTGCAAGATATTATTCAAGAATATTTAGGATTACATGTTGGCCAAGTAGGTGTATGGAGTTGATGGGATGATGAAGGAAACGAATTCGACTAACTTTTAATTCATTGACTGCGAGAAGGGAATTGGGTCAATTTTCAAGCCTATTTCTCCAATCGTAGTTTTCATCTACTTTATTTAGAACATGGAGGAGCGCCCCCCAACCAATTCCAACTTCATATAGTTCACCATATTATTCAGTATCATCGGTAAGAGAAGTACCCTAGTTTGAGTAAAAATTTACTTGGGTATCAATAGAAGCAATCGACATAAAACGACTTATAACAGTCAATGGAGAATTGTTTGATATAGAAAATATTACTGACGAAAATAAAACATGTATCGAAAATAGCTATGAAATGATATCAGTTATAGGAAGTGACCCACCGCTACCATTGACAATAGAAGACAAATACACTACAGATATGGCGCACTTAACCACTCATATTCATCTATATGAGGGAGATGAAGAACCAAAACGACATTGGTTTGTCTGTGAGTCTATATGGGAGGCCAACGCCATCACCAACGAGGATTGTCAAATGGAACAATTTGCTGGTGCTCTTCGAAAAAGAGCACTCACTTGGTACATGACCTATAAATAAAAAATACCAAATGCAACAAAAGGTCAAATTAAACAACAATTTTATGTATTTCTTTAAAACTCCTGACGTAAAGCATCTTCCTGCTAAAAAGTTGATAACCATTGCTCAGAAGCTGATAGAAACACTACGAGAATACAATAAAAGACTTAAGGAATTGCTGAACCAATTAGAATATACCATTGATGAACAATTATTAATTCAGTGGTTTGTGGTCGGATTATTACAGAAAATCGGAATGCACATCCAGTTAGACAATTTTAATACATATGAAGATGCAATAACAAAAGCATTGCAAATTGAAATGGATGAGGATTATCTTATAAATACTGTCGATTAGCGGATTGAAGAACAACTCAAAAATATGGAAAAATATATACGAGAAATGACAATAGACCATACAAAAAAACTATTGTTGACAAAACAATCATCGATAGGACATCCAGTTCATTCAAACAAAATGTTTTTGCGACATATTACAAGAGCTTGACAATCGACCATACAAAAAACTATTGTTGGCAAAACAATCATTGACAGGACATCCAGTTTGTTCAAACAAATTTTTTTTGCGACATCTTCCAAGAGCATGACTTACACACAACAAAATATTGCCCATATAATACAAAGAATGAACAATATTGATGGTGCACAATATGTGAAGTCAAGATCCATTCTACAACAGAGTGTCTGTTGAATTTAAAAATAGTCAGAATTACCAAGTGGTATATCAGACCAATGCTATCAATCAAAACAAATAACACTGACAACAATGATAAAAATGGCAATAACGACTGAAATGACAAGAATAATTATCAAAGTTATGATGGTCGGAGATACGATCGTTGGAATGACCACTACAACTGATGAGGAGGATTTCAAGGTCGAGGTCGATATTTTGGAAATTGGGAGAACCGATCAAGTCAACCCATCCAGTGTTATACATGTCTTAATGAGGGGAATCGACATGCGTAATGTACTCCATACAAAGAGAATACTGATTTAAAAATTTGTACAATTCATGGAGTAGGTGGTCACTTTTTGGAGGTTTTCCCTACCATGCTAAAAAAGATAAATAATAAAAATAATGTTAATGTCTGGTCTAGTGTTCTTAAATATAATGTTATTCAAACTAAGAATCTACAAATTGTAACCAGACAAGGAATGAAAATTGGCATTGATAATAAAAAATCAGTAAAATAAAAATTAAATAAGACTATCCCAATCCCACTGACAATGCAAAAATATTATATAACAATGCAACAATAATTTGTGAAGAACTAGAATCACGAGAAGAACATGACGAATCTCAACAAGAAACTACTAACGAACTAATCAAATAGATAACTAAAGATGAGTTTGTTGCAAAGTTATTAGATTTAATGTACAATCTTAAAAATACATCTGGTGAAGATAAACAAGCTAAAAGTATACATAGGCTAAACCGAAAAGACAAAAATGATACAGACGCATTATTCGACCTAGAGATCGAAGGCTACCATGTCCGACAAGTTGTTCTTTACTTCAGATCGTAGGTAAATATAATGACTAGAGACACATGGGAACAACTTGGAAAACCACGATTACATGAATGAGGCATATATCTAAAATTAGCCGACTACGGACTAATCGAACCAATTGGGGTATGGAAAAATATCGACACGACCATTAAAGTTATATCAATTACAGTCGACTTTGAAATCATTAACCCCAAGGAAGGATACAGTTCCTTCCCTACTCTAGTAGGTCGACCATGGGAAGAAAAATGAAAACATCCATATCACTCGACAAAGAAAGAATTAAACTTAAAGGAAATGGTTAGAAAGTCATCGTTCCAATTAATCCATCCTAAGGAGAACCTTGGATAGAACCCATCAACGATGATGACGATGTTTGACAATTGTATCAAATACAGAATGACGAATATTATACTGAACCTAAAGCATACGAATAAATCCACCTCAAGAATCCTGATTCGATCAGATATAAATTGGATGTAGAGCTGTACAATTGGAAACTAGAAAATTACTAATTACAACCACGATAATGCTGGACGATCCAAGCTATTCCTGAAAAGAAAACCCCACAGTGCTTTTCTGTCACTACAATCCCAAATATCTTTGAACGAAAAATTAGAGAATATATCAATCCCACATCTACTAAGACATAAAGAGCGGTAATCATCATTAATTCATGTCGATCAATTTTCTAAAACTATAGGTGAACAAGTCTGACTCCATAGTCTAGTAGAAACATTTATAGGTCAAGCTGCATGGTGGTGGGACACACACTAGTCAAGATTACAAACTTGGACGACAACATCAACAATTGAAAGGTTCCGAGGGAATAAACTAATAAGACAATAAAACATTGCAATATTCACACATGGGAAAGACCCTGAGAAACATATTGATACATGTGAAAACGAATGGAAAAGATTAGGTTATAAAGATGAGTGAGTCCGATCTCACTTATTTCCAAACACACTAGATGATCTACCAAATAAGTGGTACAAAATGGAGGAAATGAGAGGAGAAACGTTCACATGGAACGAACTCAAAGAAAATTTTCTTAATGACTTCAAATTCTCGTCCTAGCATGAACTATTGGTCCAAGCAAGTAAACAGATAAAAACCTTTCTACAACTGACAAGCAATAAATTAGCAACAGAGAATCGACCTTTCCGACAGAATGCTACATGCCACAATATCTGGTCAACTGAAATCCAGCAACCGATAAGATTTTGATTAGAAATGGAAACAACAAAAGGGAAAAGTTCCCAATGGAAATCCAACCATCCACAAACTTCAAAACCGATTAGAACAATATTTAAAATTTAAACATCAGAGGAAGAAGACCCTGAAATATTGATAGCGGAAGAATTTCCACCAAAATTTTCACAATTCAAAGAAGGTAGTCGATAGATCAATGAAAGTAAAGAACCATAATGGATGGAAGCAAAAGTTAATATAAAATAAGTCGATATATCTAATGATGATAGACCTAAAAATGCAAATATAGGAGACTACTAGAACGAAGAACAAATGAGAGAAATCGTCAACTTATTAAAATAAGTTCAGGATGTTTTTGCTTGGGACTATAAAGATCTAAAAGGATTTGTTAAGGAAATGGGCAAAATGAAAATCGACATTGAACCGGAGGTAAAACCAATAAAGAAATGACCATTCAAACTCACACATAAAAACAAAGAAATAGTAAAGAAAGAAATCGACAACATGCTGTCAGCCGGAATTATTTACCCTATTGATTAGTCGGAATGGGAAATTCCAATGGTGGTCCAACCGAAGAAACATGACCTGAAACGACTAAGAATTTGTCTCAACTTTCAGGAACTTAATAAAGTAATCCTTACAGACCCATTTCCGACCCATTTTGCAGATGAAATTCTTAATGAAGTTATAGGCCATGAGTGTTATTCATTTACAGATGAATTTTCAGGATATAATCAAGTACCCATTTCTAAAGAAGATCAAAAGAAGATGACATTTGTATGTGAATTTGGATCATTCACATAAAAAGTCATGCCATTTGGGTTGAAAAAATCTCCAACTGTATTCTCTAAAATTGTCATCAAAGCATTTCAGGAATATTTCTACAAAACAATGGATGTATATTTCGACGATTGGACAATCTACTCTATGCTGAAAAATCATTGTAAATGGCTAAGACTTATGCTAGAAAGATGCCAACAAATTCAATTATCTCTAAATATTAAGAAGTGTATCTTTGCAACTCCAATAAGAATCCTGCTGGGACATGTAGTTTGCAAGGAAGGCATTAAAGTAGACTATGCAAAAATTGAAATTATTCTCTACTTAAAACCACCTGTAAATCCTAAACGAGTAAGAGTTTTACTTGGACATATGGGATATTATAGAAAATTCATTCGGCATTATTTTTAAATCACCTACCCACTAGAAGAACTAGTAAATGAAAATCAGTAATATGAGTGGACCGACAAATGCACTGCATTGTTCGACTCTTAAAGAAAAAATTAGTCGAATCATCCATACTATGATTTCCAAATTGGTCCATTAAATTTCATGTACATATCGATGCACCCAGAATAGAAATTAGAGCAATATTAACTCAACCTGGTGATGATGGAATGGACCATCCAAACACATACAACAACTGGAAATTAAACAAAGTTGAGAGGAAATACTTGACAATAGAAAGAGAGGCACTTGGAATGGTATTCACACTTCAAAAATACTGACATTATTTACTCGCTAATCCATTTGTGTTCTACACACACCATCAGGTATTAAAATAATTAGTAAATAAACCATTACATTACGGAAGAATTTGTCGATGGTTTCTATTATTTCAAGAATTTGAGTTTGAAGTCATAGTTCGACTAGGAAAAACAAATGTCAGACCCGCCCACTTGTCTAGAATCGACAGAGGTGAAGAATCGACCAAAATTCAAGATGACCTACCAGATGCCCATTTATTCCAAATTGCAGCTGTATCTTTCGACTTAGTAGAAATTGCTCAATTCCTAGAGGAAGGCCAAGTGCCAGAAGGAATGAGTGATAAGAATAAGAATATCCCAGCGATGAAAGATGCACCCTATACCATAGTAAAAAGATTTATTTACAAAAATGGATTAGGAAATGTCTTACAACGATGTGTTCTCGACCACGAAAGAGAAAGTATAATCAATGAAGCACACTATGGTCCAACTGGAGGACATTTTTAGGCTGACACTACAACTAGAAAAATCCAAGAGTTGGGATTATGGTGGCCGACCATACACCAGGATTGTCGAGAATTTGTGAACAAGTGTGACTGATGCCAATGACTAGTTCCACCCCTACCAAGCATTGAAATTCATTTAATATCGGTAAATACAAGCTTAACATTTAAAATTTGGGTGATTGATTTCATAGGACCATTTTTGACATCAAGAAGGCGAACAAGAGCATGATATATCATCACAACAGTTGAATATGTTACTAAGTGGACATAGGCATAACTAGTCGAATCTTGCTCAAGTGAGATAACCGCTAAATTTATATATGAGAACATCGTCACAAGATTTGGGTGTCCATTGACCTTGATCAGGGGTCACATTTTTTAAACAAAACAATTGCATCCCTGAAAAATAATTCATGATCGAGCATAAAAAATGTACATTGTATCACCCTCAATATAATGGTGCAACTGAAGCTTCTAACAAAACATTAACTAAAGGCTTAACAACAATATGTAACACTGACAAAGATGACTGGGACGACAAGATACCTATTTTTTTATGGGAATACAGAATGACATACAAACGTTCGACAGGTCAGACACCATTCCGACTTTTCTATGGAGAGGAAGCACTTGTACCCTTAAAATTTTGTCAAACTACCCCTCTGATTGCTGAGATACTACACATTAATGTCGAAAATGCCAGAAAATAAATATTAATGCAATTACCAAACTTGAAGAACATCGACTAATCACAATACAATACCAAGAAATCCAAAAACAACAACAAAAATGCTAGTACGGTATAAATATCAAAAAAAAAATCGTTGGTTGGAGACATTGCATTACTGTACAATAGTCGAGTAAAAGGAAAACCTAGGAAACTACACACTGAGTGGATGGGTGCATACATTGTAGAAGAAATCAACACTAACAGATCAGGCTGACTAAAAACACTACAGGGGAATGTATTTTGGAAATTGGTCATTGGGTCTCCACTAGAACGATACAAAGCTTAAAAAAATGACTCTGTAACTATAAACAATTGGAAAAAAATAAAAAATATAAAAATATAAAACAAGCACAAGAAAATTTACAATGAAAAGAATCAGTATGATATGATCCTGGATCAATTCTTTCGACAAGGCTGAGGCAGCAAGCATTAAAAAGAAAATTGGTAGATACAATCATCGACGTGAGCAGAGCAGGCATGAGGAATTCTGATCACTTCAACACTTTCGACACGATCACGATCCAGAAATACATTGACATAAATAAGAAAAAATGGTCCAATAAAGTCATCATGAACACTGACACCTAGAGCACAAAAGCTGACATGCCTCAAAATAAACAAATATAACCTGTACTTTGCAGTTAAGTCCACCACCAATACCAGAATTAATACCACCAATCACTACACCTTCTCTTACCAAAAACAATTCTTCTATAAATACTGCATTGGAAGAGACTAGGATATCATTCTGTGAAGAACTTGAACACTAGAGCATATCTTACCACCTTCTGAACTAGAGCATTCGACTGATGAAATGACACAGAAGAAGTCAACTGCAACTACTAGGCCCGTGACAAACAAACTTAAATAGTTGGAAAGATCCAACACACCATTAGAAAGTCGATTGCACAACATTCGCAACGCCAAAGTGGTCGAGCATTAATTGAAGAGGGTGTAGAAGGAAATCAAAGAATGGGGATCGAAAATAGGTGGTCGATGGAGAGAGGAAGCTTAGAAATTAAACACTAGCACAATCCTTACCTATACGAATGCACCGTTAATGGATAGCTTCGTAGGGAAAAAAGAAGTTATTGCATAATTCATCATCAGTTGATACCATAATGGTAAGTTCTACTTCGACACACTCATTGAAATTATTGGCAACCTAATTCATCAGATCATAGGATTATCAAGCAAAGGAGAACATGTACCTATTCGATTAAATCCGACCCTAGTCAAAGAACTAACCAGTACACCATCTAGGAAAAATTCAAGAGGAATAATAGTTAACCAAATCATCTGTGGCACACAAAATATAACTGCAAAAATGATCTCAATGGATCTCACAAATATGGGAAGAGGTTTTGACCTCAAACTCGACATGCTCGACGTAGTCCAAAATGTGGAGACAACAGAGAAATTATACTGCTAGGCTGGCCACTTAGCTAAGATTATTAAGCATATTTGTGTAAAATGCCAAAAGGAGGGCGCCCACATCCAATTTTTTTCACAGATAATATGGATAGATATGTACCATATTCGACCAGTTAGAGATAAGGAATTCATTGCACAAAATCAATCATCCATTTGGAATTTCAAATGATTCGATTCAAATGGTTGCCAACTGGGAGAAATGACAACAAAAATCTGGTTAGATACATGGTTTGAGGTCTTAAAAATCAAAACAACTAGATGGAGGGTACCCCAGAATATCCGACAAAGTCTACCATTGACGACACACATCCAACTTGAGTTGGAATACACATCGGTCTGGTACTTACAAGGTGTTGGGGGCACAACAAGAGAACCCTACTTCTACCCTTCGGTTGATGATATTTTTGATGAATTAAGTCGACAATCAAAGAACATATTGTATATACCCCCCATAGCAAAAAGAGTCGATCAACCCATGGTTGAACCTTTAACCAATGTAGAAAAAGAAGAAGACTATGAAATTCATGTACATCTCAACACATTCACTCTTGGCTGTGACAACACTGGTGACATCAACTCACTGGGGATTTCATTAACAACCTCACAACATACACAAGAGTAAGCATATCATATTGATGAAAGAACTAAATCTGATACTCCTCTTCCAAAATATGCCCTCACTAAGAAGGATATTTATTGAGTGGCCGACAAATTGTTTAAATCACGACAGAACAAGAAGAGTATAGTAAAAGTAAAGGGGAAACACAATCTCATTCTTCAGGAGCCAACTGAATATGACAATGTAGAATTATTTGATAATGTAACTCAAATCTTAGAGGATGCAACAAAAAACAAAATCCTAGTCAATGAACAAATAGGCAAATTTATCATAGAGGAGGATCAACAACCAGGCCGACCAGACACAACCCAAAAGAAAGTTAGGTTTCCTACGACACCATCTGTCAATATCACCCATAGTTCACCACCTCCATATCCGACCCAAGTTTCCTAAGAATAAGTTATACCGACTTCGACAACCACCACATCCATATCCCCAATTCATCGATATCTCCAGAAATTACTAGCACCACTAGAGATCGCATTCCAAAAGATAACGACCTCCAATAATTGATCATCACACTACCATCTCTCCTCATCGATTGAAAAAAACTGACAATTAAAAGACATGTCTTAGTCAAGGAAGCACTGCAGTCCACCTTAACCATTTCCGAAATTGATGGCATTCCACATTCATCCATCTCGAAAGCACAAGTTGTTGGATACATTGAAACTATCCTACAAAGAAATCCTGACTCAACCAACAACATTATAGCAGAGAAAACTTCTTTGTTTACCCCCCGACATGTCGACCAACCGACTGCATCACAACACACTCCACTTATTGAACCCTGCACCACCGACCCCATTGTCTAACCCACCAATACTATATTGCCACCGACTTTCATACCGACTGTATTACCACCGACTTCCACCCAACCATTACCACAGGAGTAAATAAGATTACTAGTCAATCCCAACTTACATTCTTCATCTATTGCACCCCTTCCACTATCATCACTTATCACCACAGTTATTCCCACCAATATCTTCAATTCCCCCGATATTACCCACAAAAACTACCCTAGTCTTGTTGCTACAACCCCAGTTACCGAGCAAATCTAGAAAACCATTAGAAATTCTATCGGAACAACTGAAAGAAACTGACAGATATATTAAATAATATGAACGGCGAAAAAGGAAACAGAGAAAATAAAAGAAAAAATATGATAAAGAACAACAATGACGACAACAACATCTACAACAGTTACAACAACAAACACCCCTATTAGTTCATATAGATTATCTTGGTCCAGTAGTTACATTTAACTCACATAAATCCAAAGAAGAAAAACTGGATCTATTGACAGATGCAATTGATAGGGAATATAAACATTGAAGAGTGAAGACCAAAGAACAAATTAAGCACATAAAAACATAGCAAAATGTATTTTCATCCAAGTGTGAGAGCTTGGAACAACAATTTATCACAATTCCAGTAGGGACAGACTCTGACAAGCACCTCAACAAAGCATACCTCATTTTTGAAAGCGTTGTGTCGACATTCCAGGAGCAGTTGAAATAAAGGCAACAAGAGCAGGCCGAGGAAGCCACTTTTTAACTCAAAAATCAATCTAAAACATTTACTGAAGCCTACAACTTGTTAATAAAATATGTTGCAGAATATTCTCTCACCACTGATGTCTTGCAAAACTGGTACACCTACTATGGTTATGTGTTTGAAGAAATGCAAAACACCCGTGAACTCATCAGTTCACTATAGAACTGTCGACTAGTCACCAATGAAGAAATGGTGCAGACCATTGATGACCAACTCATTTTGGAAACTAATAAACTTGAAAAACTAGAGAGACATGAACATCAATGGATCAACCAGGCCCAAGCTAGTCTATCCAATATTGACAAAATCATGCCACATCTGTGGCGACTGCTTTTCGTTGTTGAGGAAAAGATGCAACTCCTAGGGACCGACATGATTAATATTATAGCCTTAGATATGCATAAAAATATGGAGAACTTGTTGAGTCTCACTAATCTTACCATAGACATACAAAATTCCCTCCATGCTTGGGAAGAATTCCAACATCAATTATCAATATCCACTGAGGCTATTGTAGAAGCGTGTGTTCAACAACAACCATCCACTAGTCAGAACAACCTATAACGAAGAATAATACAGGATCGTAGCTACTCAGAAAAAAATATTGTCATCTCTCCATTCTTCAGGGCGGAGAAATATTTTGAGATGGGGGAGATATTGGAGGAGCCTATGTCAGCTAGTTGACTAGATCCTTCAGTCGACAAACTATAAAACAATAGACTAGGTCGACCTCATAGGTCATGTCGGTTAGTTGAACCGACAAATAGTTATGTAACTAATTTTAAATCTTATATATAGGTTGTAGATCTGGATAAATACTTGGTTCGGTTGGATGTATTAACCCCCATGTGTTCTTCAATAATACAAGCATTTGTTATTATGTCTACCATTCCTTGTCTCTTGTTTATATCATTGTCTGTATGACCATGTAATATGTATCATTGGTAACCTTGCAATCTGATTGATCTTCCTATATTTTGGATGAAGTCCCTATCCATTTCCATATTAGGTCTAGGGAGGTTCCTACCCTTTTTAAGATTTCACTGGGTCACAATGGGAGGGTTAAGAATCTCCCAATAGCTACAAAGGGGAAGGATGTGGTATGCAATCTCATATTTCTATTGCACAAGATTTTGCTCGAGTGGAACAATCTACTGGTAGGAAACAAAAATTGACGGGGCTCTTAGAGAAATGAAAGACCTGGGAGGGGTTCCTCCATGAAAATTCTTTCATTCAATTTATTGAGGTTTGGAAAGCCCCTCCAAAAAATATTCCCTCAATAGGTTGGTGTTAACAAATCAACCAATGATGATTTTATTGTAAGGATTTTTTTGTTAAGGGTGAGTTAATTACAAATGCATTGGAAAGACTTTTCAAAGACTAGAATTTTGTGGCACAAGATGCAAAAGGACACTCTGGAGGTTTAGAAATCAAATGGAATCCTAGGTTTATCAACACCCAAAGCTCATTAGGATTTTATTTAGGTTTGGGGGTGGATTTTTTCTTATTAGAGATGGTGTTAGAAAAATAATATTGTAGAGAAACAACATAAACAAGATACAAATATTAGACACATAAAGACAATAAAAGAGAGACACCAATATAACATGGTTCACTCAAGATGGGATACCCCCACACATAAATTTCCAACCCTTTTATCATACCATCCATCAAAATTAAGGGATTCAACATGCAACACATACACTGTGCTTCCTCTTCACTCTCTCATAGTCTCGTCTCACAATACAATACCTAGTCGTAATACAATTTTTCATACAAAGGATGGTTTCCTTCTAGGGATAAAATCTCTAACATAATTTCTAACATCATATCTGAGATCTAATGGATGACTTAAGGAATTTTCTTGAAATATTTTCCTCCCCCATGGACCCCCCATGTAGACTATAGTGGGGGAGAAATCCCCCCCATACCCACCGTCATGTTACTAGGATCCAAACATGGTTGAAACATGACCTATAATTAGGAAGATCGGGCTCCACAACCAACAATATACCACTTGGAGACTGATCACAACAAGTCCTTCAATGCTGCACTTGTTCGACTATGCTCCAAACCTTAGACCTGGAAAATTTCTCATCTTCACCTTCATGCTTGAAGGCCAATTGAAAACGAGTAGGAACTCAATTTCTGTTTGGTTACTACCTTTGCCAACATGTCCGCATGATTCTAACTAGTATGTATCTTTTCCAACTTCAACAATTCATCTTCCATAATAGATTGTATGAAATGGTACTTGAGATATATATGTTTAGTATTAGAATGGAAGGATGAATTCTTTTCAATATGAATGGAACTTTGGATGTCACTATACAACCTGCTATTCTCCTACTTCTTACCCAATTCCTCCATGAATCTCTATAGACAAGTTATCTCTTTACTAGCCTCTATAGCAACAACATACTCTACTTTTATTGTTCAAAGTACAACAACCTTTTGCATTTTTGAAATCCAACTTTCTGTTGTTACACCTACATTAAAGACATACCCTATGGTGCTCCTTCTTCTATCTTTATCACCTTCCATATCTGCATCAGCATATATCCATGTAGAACAATGTATGAAACTTCAAAACATAATGCATGAGTAGTAGTACCTCTCAAATACATGAGAATCCAATTCACCATCTCCCAATGGTTCTTTACATGGATTGTTCATATACCCACTCACAACTCCCACTGCATGTGCAATATATGGTCTTGTTCACACCATGGCATACACCAAGCTGCCAACTGCTGATGAATAAGGAACCTTGAACATGTATTCTATCTCCTCCTATTTCTTGGGACACATATCCTTACTTAGTTTGAAATGGTTTTCCAATGGTTTACTAATTGGTTTTGCATCCTGCATTCTAAACCTATTGAACACCTTTTCTATGTACTCACCTCAAGACAACATCAATTTGCATTTTTTCTTGTCTCTTTTTATTCTGATACCAAGGATTTACTTTATAGCACCCAAATCCTTCATCACAAATGAATTAGATAATTTCCTTTTGAACACATTTATATCCTCTATGTTAGACCCTACAACAAGATGTCATCCACATATAATAACAAGATAATATATCTTCCATTATTTGGCCTCTTAAAATAAAAACAGTGGTCAGAATGAAATCTACTATAACCTTGTTCTATCATAAATCTATCAAATTTCAAATACCACTGCCTTAGAGCTTGGTTTAGTCCATACAAGCTCTTCTTCAACCTACAAACTAAATTCTCCTTCCCTTTGACCTCATACCCTTGTGGTTGTTTCAAATCATAATATTTTCCTCCAATCCCTATGGAGAAAGGTTGTTTTTATATATACTGTTTAAGATGCAAATATTCTACTACCACTAGACTTAAAATAGTTATAATTGAAGTTATTTTAACAACAAGAGAAAATATTTTATACCTTCCTAATGTGAAAATCCGTTTACAACAAGTCTAGCCTTGTACCAATTATTTCCTCCATAATCTTCCTTCAACATGTAAACCCATTTATTCTGCATTGCTCTTTTACCTGTAGGAAATTGAAGCAACTCCCAAGTATGGGTTCTTACCAATGAGTCCATCTCCTCATTCATGCCTTGCTCCCACTTCTTTCTAGTTTCCACATGCATTGCTTCTTCAGAACATTCTGATTCACTACAATAAGTCATCGATGAATAATATAGTGAATGAGTGTATCATTTAGGGGGTCTAATTAACCTGGTAGATCTTATAACACTTATAGGAGCTTGAGGCACCTGCTACTATTCTTGATTTTCAGGCACCTTTGGAGTTTCATTTTCTTTGATTTCATCAAGCACTGTGTATCATGTGTTTTATTTTTCTCTTTCTTTCCCCACAATTGATCTTTGTATATGACCTTTTCATTGGATATTGCATCTCTACTCCTAATTATTTTCTGATTTTCATAATCCCACAAGCGATAACCAAAATTATCAACCTTGTATCCAATAAAGGTACATTTCCTAGATTTAGCCTCAAACTCTATTCTATTTTCTTTATCAATATGGACAAATACTTCACAACCAAAAGTTACCAGAAATGAGTAGTTTACCTTTTTAATTGTCCACACCTACTATGGAATCGCACCATCCAAAGTGCTTGAAGGCCCTTTGTTTATTAAGTAAATAGTAGTATTTACAACATCCACCCAAAACTGTACGAGAAACCCTACATGCAATCTCATACACCTTGCATGCTCCATGATTGACATGTTTATCCTTTCTGACACATGATTTTCTTCTCGTGTTCATGAAACTATCTTCTCTCTAAAATCCCATGGTATGAACAATAAATATCAAACTCCTTATTGCAGTATTCACCTCCAATATTTGATCTGAGGCACTTCAATATTTTTCATGTCTCATTCTCAACCAAATATTTCCACTTATTAAAAGTAGCGAAAAAATCATATTTCTGTCCAATGCAATAAACCCAAGTTTTCCTAGTTGCATAATTAATAAAAGTAACATAATAATGAGAACCACCAAGAGGCTGTACATGATCTGGATCCCATTCATTTGTATGCACAAGCTATAACTTTCCACTCTTCTTTTGTTTCCCAACCCTGAGAAATATGACTCTATTTTGTTTTCCATAATCATATTTCTCATAGAATTGCAAACTCACCTGCTTCATATATGGAAACAACTTCGTTGAATGGATTATCTATATCCCCTTCTCACTCGTGTATCCAAGCCTATGATTCCACAATGTTGTATCTATTTCTATGGAATATACAGAGATATCAGAATCAGTAGTACAAGGAAATAATTATAATGTACCTATATTATCTCCTTTTTTGATTTCCAATGATCCTTTAGTGACCTTTGACCACATTTTTCCAAATGTAGATAAAAAACCCCCGTCTTCCAACTACCTTGTTGAGATTATATTTCTTTTCATAGTAGTAATATGCCTAAAATATTTCAGCAACCATTGACCTTCATTCTTTAACATTATCCATACCTAACCCATTCCAACAATTTTACATTGTTCATCATCACCCAATAAAACACGTCCAAAGTCACCTTAAACATAATCATGAAATTATTCCCTGTGGGGTGTAGAATAACATGAAGCCCCTAAATCTACTTCCTAGTAATCACTAGTATTATATAATGCAAGAATCGAAGCATCTTGTAACACATCACCTACTACATTTTATTCCTAAGTAGTCTCTTGATGTCCAACTCCTTTATTCTTTAGAGATATGCAGTCTTTCTTCAGATGTCATTTCTTTCCATATTTACAACACTTTATATTTCCTAGTCTGGACTTGGATTGGCCTTGCCTATACTTTCCATGATTACCTAGGATCTTTCCTTTAACATGCCCATATAACCATCTTAAAAAAATGGATAAATTTTTGTTTTCACATAAAATAAATGCCATAAGTCATAAGTCATAAACCATTTTCTATCATATATTAACCAAGGACTTCATGCTTCTCACCCAACTTGTTTTATGGTTCTTCAACTTAAAAATGATACCTTAAACCCCACAAAAATACCAAGGAAAATACTTTAAAAATAAACTTAAATATTTATCCTAAACCTTTATGAAAATACAAATCCAAAACCTTAACTTAAAAAGTCTTCCACAATGGGAAGCTCCTTCCGCAAATTTACTTCCGTAATGTGGATTATGGGTTGCGGGAAGCGCTCAAGTTTAGTTACAACTCTCCCTTCTGCAATCTTACTTTTGCAATGTGGATTACGGATTACGGTAAATGCTTAAAACCTATACAAATTTCCCTTTCGCAATACGGATTGCAAATTGCAGAAAGTACGTAATTTTCTCTACAACTTTCCCTTCTGCAATCCCTCTTTTGTAATGCGGGTTACGAATTGAGGAAAGTACTGAATTTTATTTACATATTTCCCTTCCGCAATGCAAATTGCAGATTGTGGAAAGTAATTAATTCTCTTTACAACTTTCCCTTCCGCAATCCCGCTTTCGCAATGCAGATTGCAAATTGCAGAAAGTACTTAATTCTCTTTACAACTTCCCCTTCCGCAATGTGGATTACAGAAAGTACTTAATTTTCTTTACATCTTTCCCTTCCGCAATCCCGCTTCCGCAATGCGGATTACGACACTACAACAAATTTGACTTTTAGGGGTGATTGTCTTCTGCCTCCAAAAGTCACTTTTGGGGGTGGTTTTGGCTTTGGAAGCTGTATTTAAAAAATTGCCCCTAATAGCACTAACGCTAAAAGTTTTGACTTTAGGGGTGGTTCTGGAAGAGATCAAAACCGCCCCTAAAAGTGACTTTTGGGAGCGGTTCTGACCACCACCCCCAAAGTGACTTTTTTGGGGGTGGTTCTAAACCCCCCCCCTAGAACTGAATTTTAAGGGTGGTTATAAACCACCCTCATGGACACCTATGGGGGCGGTTCA
>LPNX010301972.1:86669-343158 GCA_001517045.1 Pseudotsuga menziesii
AGGTGGTTCGAAACCCCCCCTAAAACACTTTACAAACCACTAGGGGCAGTTATAAACTTCCTCATAGGTACCTATGGGGGAAATTATAAACCCCCCTTGTAGGTACCTACGGGGGTGGTTCAAAACCCCTCTTAAAAATATTTATTACAAAACTTTGGGGGCGATTATAAACCCCCCTCGTAGGTACCTATGGAGGAGGTTCAAAACCCCCCAAAAAACTCTTTACAAACCTTTGGGGGAGGTTATAAACCCCCCTCATAGGTACCTACGGAGGTGGTTCGAAACCCCCCCTAAACTCTTTACAAATCCTTGGGGGCGGTTATAAACCGCCCTTGTAAGTACCTACGGAGGCTGTTCGAAACCCACCCTAAAACTCTTTACAAACCTTTGGGGGTGGTTATGAACCCCCCTCATATAAAATTACAAGGGGGGTTTTGAACCCCCCCTCACATACAAGGTTAGTTTTGAGCCTCCCTCGTAGTGACATATGAAGTCAGTTTAGAACCCCCCTCGTAGCCATAATAAATCATAGTAAAATATATTTTATTTAAAACATCAATATTGCAATATCAATAGGGCACGAAGGAATCGAACCTTCAACCTCTTGCTTGTAAAGCAGGTGCTCTACCATTGAGCTAGAACCCTTTAATAATTGGGGAATGGGGAAATATTAACACCAAGATTGCATCATTTGTAATTCTAAGAAAATACTAATAATCCCAACATTGTTTCTGACTCAAGAGACCTAAGAAAGTAGTCTGAATGGCTCTGACATTATTTAGATATATACTAACCACTTCAAATCATATGGATCTGATCATAGAAAATTCAAAACCCTTTTCATTGACCCAAAAACTAACATGGTCTACCGCCCCCCCCCCCCCCCCCCCCCCTCATTATGTAACTCTTTGTTCCATCAATAATATACGATACATTTCTCAGAATACAAAGGTCTTCTATGAATAAAACTGTACAAATGTGAGTGTTTATGAAATGACAAAACAATTACCATGAAGGATTTAAAGTTTAAACATGTGGGTTCATTAAAAGTTTGAACTGTTGCATTGAAGGAGTATTCTTATAGCTAGTTATTTGAAGCTAATTTCAATAATAGTACCCCCTGTATATCCATTTCATTTCTGATATGTATGAAAAATAACTTTTCTTACTTTGTTCTCTGACTAGCTAGAAGGGTTTCTATGTTAACAACAATTATATTGTTTATGTTGGGATGAAAAATTCAATTCCTTTTTAGTTACTTGTACTGCATGCATTTCTATCACAAAAATCATGACCTTGCCAACAATAATGATTTTGGCTAGTCAGTGTTACTGTTATGAATTGTATCCATCATACATTCCACTTCAACTGTGGTTAAGAATATTATTCAATTATGTGGATTATCCTTGATGAAATTGAATTATATTTTTGCTCATTTGGTGATTGTGTTGTTGGATGCATATTTTCAGCAGTTAGTGGGTATTAATACTGTGACGTATTACTCCTCATCTATCATGGAGATGGAAGGATTTTCCTCTCATAGGACAACCTTAATGTTGTCATTAGTTGTTGTCGATGTTCCTTTACCAGTTGATCATAGGATATGTTTCCAAAAATGTCATGGTTGTTTGGAGTTTATTTAAACTAAAGTAACACATCTTCAGGAGTGTGCCCAACAATGAGAATCGCCTCAGGTGTATGCTAGCTCCAAGATCAAGCATAAAAACCTCATTTCCATATTTTAAAAGAGAGACTTTGGGGGGTTGATAACAACAACATAGGTTAGATTCAATACAGATCTGTGACAAAGATCTTAACAATTGGAATACACTTATATTTCCCTAAAGAGTCCAGGAACATTGTTTTGTAGGCCTTTACTCAAGGTCTTATGTTTAAGCCAGGTGCAGTCCACTTCTGGTGGGCATTGAATATTGGGTTTATTCGATAAAAGCAACAACCTCCATTGAAGACCTCTATTCATGATAATAATGAATGTTGAGTCACAAGTGATATCACAGATCATTTTATTAGCATCATTGGACAAGATCAAGATAAGTAGGTGATCTGAAAGCAAGGCTAAAATTTGGTTAGTGAGGTTACTTTGGGAGAGCTAAGCCATTAGGCTTTAAGTTTTTATGGAGGATTTTAGGATCCAAAAAGGAGACTCCATTATGATTCATGGATATGGTGGACATTTTCATCTTTGAAAAAATATCAGTATGTCATTTGAGCAGAGGCAACCAAAGCTAGTTCTATCTGGCCAAGAATTAATAACCTAAAAAATACAATATGAGAATACATTATAATTTAATACAATAGGGATATTGCCTAAAAAATCAAATTAACATATTAGAATACAGTATAATTTAATGAACTAAAGGCCAAGAATTAATAACTGGAAAAGCAATCACAACTCTAGCTAAAACAATGTGAGATATAGGATAGTGTAGTAAGACTCAGGTCCTGACCCCTTATCAAACTACTTCAGACATAAGTTGGAGGACCAAACCCTATGTAATCTTGAGCTCATTGAATGTGTCCCTACTTGGAGGAATAATAGGAGGGAGAAGAATGGATTTCAAACAGATTAGATATATATTTTCTTTTAGATTCCATTTTGGAACAGAATGTCAAATTTATGACTTGGGTAGGTAGTCCTTGTGACCACATACCTATCCTTCTTTAACTGGATAAAGGGGGACAAAAACCCTACCCAATCTGATTGCTTATCTAATAAAAAAGAATTAGGTATAGGTTCTCAGCCTTTGGGAGTTAAACCTAAAGGTTTTCCTTACAATGGGCCCCTCATTCCATCAAGCATGGCATAGAACATGGGATTTTAGCTACCAAATGAATTTTCACAAGCTTATGGGTGTTCAATTGCATTGAAAAACCAATACAATTATCCCAGAGGAAAATCAATACCATGCTACTGGTAACAGTATAAGCTTGGAGGAATTTCAAACACACAACACAACCAACAAATTAGTCTAAGAGGAAATAGGGAAAATATGTAAATCCCGAGGATTCTCAGTCTTGCTTCCTGACTAGTAGTGCATTTGTGGGTCAATCATTCATCGCCATTGTTATGAATAGAAACCCTTGGGTGAATGGAATGCATTTGGGTGGACATGTGATAATTTCTAGGGTGGTTTGATCCAAGAGAAAGGATTTTTCGAATAAAAGTTGCACTAAACACCTGTGTAAAATAATAATTTACCCAACTAAACACCTGTGTAAAATAATCATCATCACGCATGTCTAGTTATTGAAATTGTATTAAATCTATGGTTTAATTTGTTATAGGCCTTCCAAAATAATGTAGAAACAATGCATCTTGAATGGATTAAATGGTTGGATTTTTATCTTTGCTAGAAAAGGCATGACATGCTCTTCCAACTCACTGACCCATTTTGTAGTTGATCTAGTTGTAAGAGCCCCTCTTCGTAGTGAACTAATTAAATCACATGAGTCTGGAAACCCCTTGAATAATTCCTGCACAATGTCGAAAAAACCATATCTATTTTAACAAATTTTAAGTGACCCATAATCTTCTGCATTGGTATTGACAATGAATGGAAAGCATATCCAGGTTTTCAGCTGATAGAAAAAAATCAACATACTTATAACAAAGCCAGAAATGAAAAAACCATACATACACAGGTAAGCATTTCTCAAGCATTTGTGAATACATCTATGTTGTTAATAGGATGGTACATGCAAGCAAAAGTATCAATACTTTTTGAAGCAGACAATCTAATCCACAACAATTACAAAGCATATGAGCGATCCATATACAATACAGATTGGAGAAAAATAAACTGAATCCCATAATATATAGTCACGCCAAGATTTATAAAGGGAACCAGTTCAAGATTATTCCACAATAAATAAATATGCAATTGATCCCTGTGCAACACCTTTCCATATATGAAAATCACAAAACAACAAAAGAATACATGGCTAATATATTGAACCATGCATATTCAATACTAAGAGAAATAATTAGGAAATCAGAAATGATTAGGTGTCCATGATTTCAATGGAGTAAAAATCATTCACTTGTAACATGCAGATTGCAAAAATGAGCAAAATCTGGCAATCTTATTCATGGCCAAGTTGTTTCTTTGAAAATCGATCAAAATAGTAAAAAATATCAGTGAAGGATCATTTTATAATTTGTCATCTATGTTGGTTAAAGTTTATAAGTAGAAGGTGTTCCCCCTGCAAGTTAATCTATCATGTTGACCACCATGGTACCGAGTTGATGCCACACATATCGAACTAGTCATGCGTGGAATTTCAAGAAAGTTCTAGAGGATCCAAATCCTAACAACAATTGGGAATTGAGGCATGCAAACGTTATTATCCTAACCTGAGATAACTATCATACTATGTGAAACACTGGGATGCTAGGAAAGGATAGGGTTCTGTTAACTCCCATTTTGTATGGCTGTCCCACATGTGATTTTGATCACACTCTTGAGAAGGGTGACATACAAATAATGCATGGTACAGTCCTAATGTGAAGATATGCTAAGGTTGAGCTTTCCCTTTCCCATAGAATGTTTCTTCCCACAACAAATTACATAACCCTTGGAGCGTTGTTATTTTTGTGCATCTTTGCCTGTCTTGAGGCTTTGGTCAATGTTTGAAGAGAATACTCTGATTCTTACATATTTACATAATTCAAACAAGAAGGGTAATGGAACATGTCTCAGCAGGAGTATTCAGTGTGGTTGATGGCAACATGAAATTATGGATTAACAATAGTGACATCCTCATCTTTAGATCTGGGCATTAAATCAAGCAAACCTAGGCATGATTCAACCCTTAACAATGGTGAATTTACAGTATTGTTAAAGTATTTGGGTAAAATATGTTGATGAGAATTAGTATTATTAATTATGAGAACTTCTCATAATAAAACAAGGTGTGGTCGAACCTAAAAAAGAAATCCGAGTAAAATTTCAGGTTAGAACTGTGCACCAAGGGGCAGTTTTGAGCAATAAACATGCCTCTTTTAGTTCTAGGCAATTAAGACAACCCTTGGACAATAATTTTGGGTATGAACAACATCCCTATAAAGGGTCAACTCACCTTTGTACACTTGTTTGTTGTTGGAGGATGACCTCTCATTTTTTTTGTGGAACATTTAAGCTTGGAAGCATTATGTATAAGTCCAACACTTGTCCCTTCCAATGATTGTATGGATCAGATTTGAGTTTGGAGAACTTTATATCTTGTTAATTCTCAACATTAAAACAAGAATTCATAGCATTTCTAATTAGAGTATAAAATCATTCTTGTACTTATTTTGCTTTAAATTGTCAATTTTGTAAACATAAAGTTGACTTCACATGAGAAAACCTACACCTACTTTGCTTTAAATTGGCAATTTTGCAAATATAAAGTTGATTGCAAATAGATATACCTATACCTACTTTAAACCTACAACTCAATATCAAAAAAAATATGTTGCATTTGCATCTCCTAGCACCAAATTGGAGGGTCCAACCTCAATAAAATGTCTCATAATCCAAAAAAGGAATGTGAAATACATACACTTTATTAAAGGAACCAATTGCCCTAAAAATATATGGATTTATTGAATATGTCAAAATAATGTTGATAAGTTTCCATTAACTACTATGTTTCCACCCATCCATAACAATGGAGCCCTAACACCCTAACATCCCCCAAGTTTTGTTTCAACTCTCTTCATTTGCTAGATAATTTGAGCCACTTGGTTTCAAAGTTGTGATATCCTATGACCTAAATCAGTTTTCATGTGGAGAAACATAATATGTCCCTAAAGCCAAAAAATGAGTTGCATGGATATGTATACAGATAAATCAAATAATCAGAAAATTTTGAATATGATAAAGCTAGAATATGGCATATATATGCAAAAACTAAAACCATGAAATACAGAGAACTGAAATGCCATTCATGAGTTTGAATAAGAAACATATGGATGTAACTTATGTAAAAGAACCATAACATATAAATAACCATATACACAATGTCTAATATCAATAAAAAGTATAAAAGCACAATTTAACAAGTACCCTACAATACCTCATGCCAATTCTGAATCAGAGCATCTAGCAGAGCCCAAGCAGGGCCACGATGGATAGGAACCGATCCAGGATGATCCTGAGCCTGCAACCAATGTATGAGGACTGACCTCTAATGACAGAGACCCTCCTGGCATGGGATCCATTTCTTCAGCTACTTTATATGACATTGTGTGATGGCGAGCTGGCATTCATTAAATATTGGTTTAATGCTACAACATACAAATTATTAGACTGCTCAACTTTAATGGCTCTCATTAATTCTAGTCCCGCATGGAAACATTTTTACTAGACGAACAAAAATTTTCATTATCGCCCCTATGCTTGTGGATGTTGTTGTAGAAACCCCTTTTTGTATAAAATGCATGTACTATATTTGTATTGATACCAATCAAAAGCATTTTATTCAAGGAACCTATATAACTAAGTAAACAAAAAAACAGGTTTATAAAGTGTTTTAAAATAGTAGATTATTTGAGGGGGGCATATGAGAGAATTGCTTTCAACAGGGAAAAAGGAGAATATAAAATCGCTAACATAGTTGATTCTGTACGATATATTGCAAGGAACAAAAGAAATTGACATAAAGGAATCAATAAGCCTGAATAACACTACAGTTGATTTAGAAACATCAACGATGTCACTGAAAGCAATATAACAGTTATCAAAGTGCAAGCATATTAGGAAAATCTTAAACAAAAATAACTCTAAGTAGAATACATACTAATTTATATTGGATATTATAAGGAAATGGCCACAAAATTACTAGAACGGTTTAAAATATCTCCTTATTATAATGAAGAAAATTCCAATATCACTAACCATGATTTCAAAAAGTGGTAAAACAAACTACCTGTTCAACTATGCATGGTTGAAGTAAAAAAACTACCTATCATTAGAGGAAATTTCAGGTCTAAAATGGGCCTCCTAAGGAAAATAATAAAACAATAGTTAAAATAATAAAATAATATTTATTAATTTTGGAGAAAAAAAAGAAAAAAACTACTTTTTGTGTTCATATTTTCGATATATCTCCCTGTGTTTTTACTCAAATTTCGATTGGGAGAGCTCGTTGGATCATGTGGAATTTGATTATGCATCCAACGAGTACCCACAATGCATACTTTTGACAGACCCCGCTACCCCAAAAACAAGAAATACATGAAAAAACGTGATGTATTGGGAGAGATCGTTGGATCATGTGGAATTTGATTATGCATCCAACGAGTACCCACAATGCATACTTTTGACAGACCCCGCTACCCCAAAAACAAGAAATACATGAAAAAACGTGATGTATTGGGAGAGATCGTTGGATCATGTGGAATTTGATTATGCATCCAACGAGTACCCACAATGCATACTTTTGACAGACCCCGCTACCCCAAAAACAAGAAATACATGAAAAAACGTGATGTATTGGGAGAGATCGTTGGATCATGTGGAATTTGATTATGCATCCAACGAGTACCCACAATGCATACTTTTGACAGACCCCGCTACCCCAAAAACAAGAAATACATGAAAAAACGTGATGTATTGGGAGAGATCGTTGGATCATGTGGAATTTGATTATGCATCCAACGAGTACCCACAATGCATACTTTTGACAGACCCCGCTACCCCAAAAACAAGAAATACATGAAAAAACGTGATGTATTGGGAGAGATCGTTGGATCATGTGGAATTTGATTATGCATCCAACGAGTACCCACAATGCATACTTTTGACAGACCCCGCTACCCCAAAAACAAGAAATACATGAAAAAACGTGATGTCATCATCACATTTTTCATGTATTTATTATTTTTGGGGTAGTGAGGTTTGTCAAAAGTATTTATTGTGGCTACTCGTTGGATTCAGAACCAAATTCCACATCCAATGAGCTCTCCCAATCGAAATTTGAGTAAAAACACAGGGAGATATGTCGAAAATACGAACAAAAAAAGTAGTTTTTTTTATGACAAATATGTCAATTCAACCATTATGGTTGACTCATTTTATTGAAATTCTATTGGTTCTTGAATTCCAACTCACAAGAACTTATTCTTGGCGCATTTTCTTATAAGGCCCATTTTAGAGCCCAAATTTCCTCTAATGTGTACACTTGTTTGCTATTTGAGCCCATGGAATCTAATTTACAACCCTACAACTTTTGTTATGAGTCCATGACCCTATGATCCCCATACAGGATAGAGTATCAACGATTGGCTGTTTTGGTTTATGTCCACTACAATCTCTGATTGCGGGTGACATAGATTGTTGTACGTAAAACAAACTCTAAGGTTGTTTCATTAGATGTTGGAATCATATGTATAAATAAGGTCTAGTACCTCTTATATCTCATCTACCTTGAAGATTAGAAGTGTAGAATATTGCTTAAGAAAGATGGAATTGAAATTAGGAGAGAAGTTTCAAAGAAACATTAAGGTGAAAGGATGGGAATTAAATATCTCGACATTAAATACCTACTATCTTGTTCAAGCATGAGGTGAAGTTTATTAACCTCGTATTAATAAACTGGAGTGTTGAAGATGTAATTTTCATTTTGGAAATTATTACTATTAGTAGTTTTGGCTCTTAGAAAGCAATATGTGAAATTCGACAAAGTGGGGGTTCTTGGGTGTGGTTGGGCACTAATGTCTCTAGTGAGGTAGGTTATAAGTGCAATGTGTTGCTTCCTCTAGCTCCATGGATTGGCTCTAGTTACAATTCGGTATTGTGAAGCGTGTATCTAGTTTGAGTGTTGACTGGTTCTTCTTATTTTGGTCATGGGAATTGTTTTACATTAGGGGTAGAAGTTGTTTTAGTTTGGCATCATAAACTCAATTATACCACCTAGGTAAATCATCGATGGAAATACGTGGAATCCCCACAGTCAATCGATGTAGGTTCTCCTCAATCTCCTCAAGCTCCCCATCTGCCTCTAGGCGATAGATCACCATCTCTCGAACTGCTCCTCGCGTCTCGATAGGTGAGGCTCCAGCTGGATAGGAAGGCCCAATATCTGTACAACTTTTTTTCACATCTTAGCATTACACCATAAAAATTAAATATAAAATTAAAAATAGAGAAAAAACATGGATAATGGTTTCTTTCTTACCTCGGTCATCCCACTCATCCCCCTCTGCGAGTGGAAGGTCAGGATCCTCTCAGATGTTAGTCCCTGCGTAGGCGTAGTCCTCTACCATCAAAAGTTGGCTCCTCATCCAATGAAAAAAGGCTGGCCCGTAGGTAACTCTAGGGTCTCCTACACCACCATGGCATCCACCCACCTACTCATCCATGGATCCTCAACATCCAGTCTTCTTAGTGGAACTTGAGGTCTCATGAATGGGACCCTCTCCAGGAAGAAGGACACCATTGTCACCCCATAACTGAATTGATTCAGCTCTCCCCTCCTTCATTTGGTCAACTGGTCTTTCAAGCTAACCAATAGACTCTCGCTCTAGTTGAAGATAGTGGGAGCCATGCACTCTATGGAATATAGCATGTGCACCCGTGTGATTAGGTGACCCAACCTAGTGCTTGTAACCTTCTCAATGGTGAAGGCCACTGTCCTCAATGGTCTATCTATGATCTGCTTGATGGGAATTTTCCCACCAAATGAATGAGTCCCTATCGAGCAATGGTCATCGATCAGGTCATCTACAGATCCCTCACCACCTTGTGGTTCGGTCAATGTCACTGGTCTTCCCCTACAAGATGGACCAATCAAGAAATAAATGCCCTCTACATCTATTATCAGAGTGTGAGTTTCCACTACAAAGTGCCGCTAGTCAGGATCCCACATCTGTATCATGTGCTCTAGCAGACACACATATGCTCTCATCCATGGTATCTGTAAGAATTTGAGAATCCCACATTCACGGAGGGCCCTCAAAGTCACTGGATCGTTGCTTGCTTAGAGGTCATCCAATTCATTTTTCCTCTCTTTCCATATAACCATTTTGCCTCTAGTTTGTCCTGCAAAAAACATTCAAACATTTGTTAGAAGCAATTATGAATCATTTAAAGAATGAAAGACAACTTAAAATTGACGGTGTGTTGATTTTTTGGGATCCCTAGCTGCTTGTGCACTGTTTGCAGTAGAACATGGCGTTGACACCTTTTCCCTTAGTTGACAGAGCGCCCTAAGCGCCCTTTCCTCTTTTGAGGGATGCGCCGGTGCATCTCCTGAAAGGGAAAAAGGTGCCAGCCTGTATGCGCTTTGCCCCTTTGGGTATTTTCCCAAAAAATAAAAAATTGACCTTGAAAACAAGAAATCCACCAACAAAAATGAAGGGGTAAGAATTAGTTGTTACCTGGTTCGAGTAGAGATGGTCCACAGCTCCTAGAATCTGCAGTTGAAAATCAACTCTTTTTCACCAATTTCACTCTTACTATGGTAAAAAAGTCACAATGGTAAAAAAATTACTATTTACCCCCTTTTTAAAGTAATTTTGGTTTTTATTTTCAATATTAAAATCAAAATATTTTAGTTTTAGGGTTTTTACCATTTACTTTCTGTAGTTTTTATATGAAATTGATCCTAACTTGATTTTGGAAGATTCCAGGGCATATTTACGAGGTGTTATGGCTATGTTGCAAGTTTCTTTTGTCATTTTCACACTTCAGGCTAAGATGAAAAAGTACCGAGAGTTGTTTATACCTTTGACATGCTCATTAAAAACAAGTAAAAGGGTATAGAGTATACTTTTTATGCTTTTTGAAACTCGTTAAAAGTGGTTTATTAAAAAGAGGATATCTTATGGAGTCATATTTAAGCTCTTTTCAGAATCCTTAAAATACGAAAAGATTTTCGAGTGAACTTGTTTTCTTCACGCTCGTAAAAGTACATGAAGAGTCATCTTTCCGACGATAGTGTACCCCTTTTTCGATTCGGATTGACTATTACAAAAAATGAATACTCTAGTTGACTTCAGTTAGAAGAGTTCTATTGGGCATTATTTTATACTTTTTTTGGGCCCCAGGTACTAAAGCATATGAAAAAGGACCTTTTGGAGTCTCCTTCTGTCTTCGTTCAAAATCTATAAACATGAACAATACCGAGTTAGATTTCAATGGACTCGTTAAATTAAACATTAAGAGACCCTCTTTTGGGAATGATCCTCTCCTTTCTCGGGTTTGTAAAACATATGAGAATGGACTCATATTTTGTTGAGCTACAATGAGTGTTTGTTACCATATTTAAACACGTAAAAACAAAAAGAGGCACTCATCCTTCGTGATGGTGAAATTAAGATAATGGGGAATATTTTTTCATTTGTATCAATGGAAGCTCACTGTGCACCTTTGAACATGGCACCTATCTATATTTGTATTTCTGAATAGTTGGGTATTCATCTTGTCTCTGAGTCGATCTACTTTCGTGAGTCACTTGAATCCTTTGATTCAATTCAAAGAATGCATCGGAATATTCTTGCATTACATCTAGTTTTCATCTCATCAAGTCATTTGTCATGCCACAATTTGTTCAAAGGATGTCTCTTTTGCAATCCAACTCATCAGTTACTTTACCTTCCTATAATGTCGGTCGTGTCTGAGTTAGTTTCATGGTTGTTTCATTACTTCAAAATCAAATTTTGTTCCATGTTTCGTGTCGATGATGAGGGAAACATCATGGACCTCTTTCGACGAGTATGTTCCTGTCGACTCCAACACATCATCCATCAATTAGATTTAGAAACCAAGTCAAGTACCTTGATGCCTGCATGCCTCAATGTTAGGTTTCCTTGCTTTTGATAGTAGGTTTTCATCAATGACCTCTGATCGAAATATTCTATCAAGTGTTCGACTTCAAAACCCTTATTCACACTTGGGAGAATGTATTGAGATACCTTGGGGATCATTGACATGAATGATGATTTCCCTCGCACTTGTTAACCATATACATTAATGACTGTTAATCAAGTGGTTTCTACCATGTTCGACGTCAAGACATCTTTTCACATGGCTAGAATCGTATCATTTAGGGATTGGAATGAAGACCTTGAGTGGCTAGGAAACCATCTGCTTAATTTCCTATCCTCAAGTTACGATGGAAGATTATTTGAAGTCATGACATGGATCCACATTATATGTTTGGTGGTTGCGTCCAGTATTGAGTTCCGATAACATGGATCTACTTTGTTTCATAGCCACGTTCCTCTTTCCACATCATTGATCATGGATCTACAATGTACTTTTGGTATCCAT
This sequence comes from Pseudotsuga menziesii, assembly GCA_001517045.1. Lineage (NCBI taxonomy): Eukaryota > Viridiplantae > Streptophyta > Pinopsida > Pinales > Pinaceae > Pseudotsuga > Pseudotsuga menziesii. The sequence goes on from LPNX010301972.1 coordinate 98,948, forward strand.
GGTATGGTCATCTTCATGGATCTACAGTGTATTCTTGGTAGCCATGACATAGTCATCTACATGGATCTGCACTGTATTGGTCCGCAGCCATGATTGAGTCATAAAAGTGAGTTACTGGGCTTATGTGAGTTGTGAATTCGTCTCTCTTTGCCTCTGATACCAGATTGATATCTAACAAAGTATTTTACCTATCACATCCTTCTAGCTTCATACTTTGCGGGGAATTTTGTTGCACCTAAAATATCCATTGATGCATGAGCACCCTTCAAAGCACTTGGCTAGGGATTCTTTTGGATGTTTTTTCCCACCCTTGAGTAGGTTGGCGCACTTTCTCCCTTATGACAAAGATTCAGTGCATGTTTCTCATTGACATCAGGTGCCTCTAGTTCCTTTACCCTGTTCACAGGAAGCATCATTGCCTTTACCCTCTGTGCAAGAAGCACCGACAGAATTAAAAGGGGTAAAAAGGAATATTCGAGAAGCTTCCATGCGAAATCTCTTGTGGAGGAAGTTCCTATCAGTTTGGGAGAGTTGGTACTTGACCTCCTCTACCTTAGGGATCATCCCCTATCCCTTTCCTAAAGAATCTCATCTCATATGAGCCTCCCTGGGCCTATAGAAGAAGGCTTCATGGACTATGTGAAGAGACACCAAGAAGAGCATCCTCATGTTGTTGGATTGGAGTCTGGTATTGAGGCAAAGTTTAGTGAGTTTGTGTGCAAATATCTTTGTGTGAGTGTGGAGTGTTGTGAGTGTGTCAAATACCATTGTTGAAGAGAAATCTATCAACGACAAGGCTTTGGTTGTAGCTTTACCTTCTTATTTTATTAATACAGAAGTGTTCCCCTTTCCCATATTTGATTTGTGTTAATATCAGTCAATTATTATTAGATTCCTTGATCACTAATATGGATTGTTCATCTATTTGGTTACTCTCATCTTGTTGTCTTTTTTTCCTAATGATTTTTTGCAGGTACTATAGATCGCATGAAGAGCAGTGGAACGAAGACTAGAGCTTTCAGATCTGAGGTATAAGAGTGATTTTATTAAAGTAGATTAACCATATAGGGAAAGGATATACTGTTGTGGTGTTTTGTTCTATACTTGTACCATATAGGATAGAGGAACAAGCGGTGTCCGCATCGGTTGAAGAATTCCTGCAAACAACATTTGCACTTCTCCTTCAGTAGACCTCTTTTGTGATAATCAAAGTACAATTAAGATATCCAGTGATCCAGTACAAAAGCATCAAGCTAGTCACATTGAGGTACACACCCACTACATCTGGGAACTAATGCATAGTAAGGATACCATTCTAAATTACTTCCCTACATGGGAGAAAATTGGAGACATATTCACCAAATATTTCATTGAAAAGAGATTTTTCTATCTCATATCTCTTCTTGGTGTAAATGTTTGATTCAGTTATTTTTCCTAGTTTTGCTACTCATTTTGAGGGGGGGGGGGAGGGTGTACCATGAGGTTTTCCCTATTTCTTCGGTTTATTGAGTAGCTACTTTTTTCATTATATTGTATGGGTGACCTTTGGTCTTAGTTTCCAGGCCCCAAGTTGTCGAAGTTTGGATTAAGAGGGGATGCTAGGATTAATTATAATCCTCCCTTGACTACCATAGTCTAAATGTCATTTCCTATCTTAGGAATCTGTTTCCACTTCACTAGTGCCATGGGGAACTCATCTAGGGCTCACCTACCACTTGATGTGCTAGTTTGAATGAGTTTAGGAGCTCCAGAAGACAATCCCTATAATTTAGGATCCCAAACAGAGTCATGGGTGTCCCATCATCATTTCACCATAGTTTGTGTTGAGTTATCCTCAGATGGGCATCAGTTAGTTCATCTCCAGTTAGTCTAGCGCCACATTTGCATAATTTGAGGAGGTAGAGACTTTTCCTACCTACCTTGTTTAATTAACTAACTAAGAACTGATTTAGTTGTCCTGAGTTTCATTAGTGAGATGCCAATGGTGATTTTCCCACATTGAATTAGCACTAGAGTCAATCCAAGTTGGTGAATTCGAATCCTACCTAGTGTATTTGAATTCTTCATATTGTATCATTATTGTATTACACAGAGGCTAATGAATATTGTGGTAATTTTATGTTGACTAATATTTGTCTCTTGGTTGTTCAATTTCACCACGAATGTTTGATTGGTGTACATTGAATTGCTTCTTCCTCCTTCAACCTTCTTTCAAAGTGAATTCATTTAGGCTTGAGGATCCTAAGCTTTGCTAAATTAAACAGGGAGAGCCCACATAGATCATACTTCCCATGTATAAACTAGTGCATGGAAAAATAAAAAGGGTATTCCATTCCTAGAGAAAGGAGAATTGTGTTAAGGAGAGAACTGCTATTGGGAAGAGCTAGGAAAAATCCTAGAATGCAAGAAATTGCAGAGTTGTGTGTTATTTTGTGTTGTTGACAATTTGAATAATGATTTAGGCATGAATCGCTTTGGTAAAGCTCCTAGGTGTTGAGTAAGCAGTGATGAGTTTCATGGTGGCAAGAGTTGGTAGTAAACTAGAGTGGGAATTATGTGGGTTGGCTTGGAATTGGCTATAGTTTGCCTCCTTGATGCTTGTAGACCTGCAATAATCCTTGTTTTTGGGAGGGTGATTGAATGCTATTTCCTGGGTTTGAAAGAGATTTGGGTAGAGAGCAAATTCTCCTGGTGAATTTACAAGTCCCAGCTTGGGGGTGGTCTCTGAGTGCCAAAATAACATAAGATGGGTAGGGAGATATGGTTGGGAGGCGTGTGGTTGCCACAAAGCTAGTTTCACATTTCAGAGGATTTAACAGATAAGTGTTCTATTAGAAATTCAATTGTAAATAAAAATTAAGATGTTTGCTTATTAAAAGTTGTTATGACATTTTTATTTGAATATGCTTTCAAAGTAATTGCTTAAATTTATAATGTTATTAATGAAAATTCTTATGATTATGCATTCCTAATTGTTAATCTACAATTGTAAAATTTATTGTAAGTTTAAGGTTTGAATTCCCCATGGCCATAATGTTGCCCTCAACCACTTATTTCTTCACCCAAATATTATAAATCTATTCCATTGACCTTTAACATCATGGTTGATGGGAGTTCAACCAAGAAGTGGCTATATTTCCCTGATATTTATTATTGTTATATACAAAAAAATTGATTGTTTCCATTTGAGTTTTGAAAATTAAGGAATATGGATTACAAATGAAAATTCATGTGTAGCTTAATTCAACTTCATGTGTATGGAAAAATTGTGAATTTTAATTTAGCCATATGCTTTTAAATAATCTATAATTTGCACGGTTAAAGCTAAAATCTATGAATACCAATTCTTTCATCAAAGTAAAAATTGGGAAATTTATTCTTGGTGAGAGATAGCCATCTAAATAAAAAAAAGCACAATAATTAATTTTTTTTTGCTTATGAGTAATTGACTTGATCATGCAATGGTTTATTGCGCATATCTTAATTCTTTATGGAAAAAGACGCAGTGTTTGAACCATTGTTGTTTAATAGTTACATAATAAAATAATTATCCTTAGTTTCGAATGGTATTATTATTTCTAAAAACCACAGGCTGGGTTTGCTTGATTTAGTTATTGATTTCTAAAGTAAAAACCAAAGGCAATCTGCTTATCTAAAGTAGTTTAAATGATTGTTTTGAAGTTGGGATTATCGTGGTTTATTTTTACAAAAAATACTATGAGCCAAGTTTATTTTATTTTATTTCACAAGTAATGGAATTACCATGGATTAAATTAGAGAGAAATTTACTTATACATTCCATAATTTGTATAAGTATGATGGAATATTAATCATTTTGTGTAATTAATTTGATGGAATATTAACCATTTTGTGTAATTAATAGATTGGAATATTACTTTCTATATTTTGGATAGTTTGGTAATTGTTTATTGCTCAATTATAAGTGGGAATATTAACCCTCTTGCGCAAATATAGTGGAATTTTATCTTCCATGTTTTTGGAAAAATTGATAATTGTTAGTATGTTTAATTTATGTTTGCAACCTTATTGCACATTTTTTACTGTACAAATTTTACTAGGAATTTATAACATAATGTTTTACTTAGCATTTTCTGCTATACAACTTTTAATGTGCATTTTCAATTAAATTTTTAGGAATGATTTTATATGTAAAAGTTTGAACATATTGATTTTCAAAGCCTTAGTTGTTTTTTATTAGGTATGATCATATTAACGGAGAATCTAATATGTGAATTATAAATGGTGTAAAATTTTATCTATAATTATTATGTGATACACTTAAATACTTATGTTTGTGAAAATATGCATTAAAACATTTTTTGAGCATATGTCTTTACAAATGTATCTCAAGGAATATCCTATTCTAAATGTTTATTTTTATTATGCATTTGTTACAAAATGCATATAGCCATTATGCATGTGGCTATTATGTATATATGTTTCACTGAAAAAATAAAGAAAAATAATAATGTGTATTAAGTATAGTGTGGCACTGGGTATGTTACAAAATGGTATTCACTGGGTAATGTTTTGGCATGTTTTATGCTGGGTTAATGTATAAAATTCCCTGCTGCAAGGTGAATGCTTGGGCTTATTAAAAAATTTCCCCAATGAGCATAATGTTCATGTAATTTAGGTTTGGATGCTGAAATCTTGTTCCTTGTAATGTGCAAGTTGATATGTGAATGAAACGCATAAATTAAATGTTTACTGAATGTATATTACTCGTGGTTATGAGGTTTAATATCAAAATTGGAATATTATTGTTGTTCCCAGTAGTTGATTATTTCATAGCACCATTTTCAAATCCTTGTAGTTGTTGATTTCCTATGTAGTGGGCATGTAGAACTACATGATGGAAAAAAACCCTGAGGTATCTCGCTTCATTGAAGAAGTGGTTTTTAGGTGACTAGAGGACAATAAAATGGCCATCGGTTAGGGATGGAACCCAAGGAATTTTTCCAAACATTGAAAGACATTCATGACGGTATCTTGGAAAATTTTGCAGTACATGGAATAACATAACTAAATTAACCAACAACTGACGCATAACCTAATGCAGATGGATGAAAAGGTGTAGTAAGTATCTTTTACGGTGGTAAAAGAAGAAGATGAATATTTGGTCAGGGATATCTTTGATAGATACAAATTCTCTCAGGACAAGGATGTGTGTGAAGGGATAACACATTCCTTACACCATTTTCAGGTTGGTTATCATTGGAGCAAGAGACTTAAAAATAACCGACATGACCATTATTCTTTATAAAGGCATCAAAAGAGAGAAAGAGAAAAGGATATTTTGCACGGTGAGCTTAGGAAGCTTATATCTCCCTTCTTTGATGGTAAGAAGTCTGGTGAAGTGGCTGAGATGTGGTTCCTAGAGATGAATAAGGTTGCATGATTACTTAGATAATCGAGAAACCCACATTTCCATTTTTAATCTTCAAGGTAGAGCATATTGACGATGGAAGTAGCTGAAGTAGGTAGAAGGCTTGAAAGAAAGATAATTTTCATGGAGAAAATTTCAGAGGCTATTCAAGCAAGAGTATTTATCCCATCAATATTATGATAAGAAAATGCAAGAGTTCTTTGAACTCATTCTAGGAAATAATTCCATGGAATATTATGAAAATAATTTCTTGGAGCTTCTAGGTTATGTCAATTTCAAATGGGATGAGAAAGTTAAAGTTCAGTGTTTCCTTAGTGGACTTGCAACGTATTAAAGAGCCAGAATTACATATGATGAACCTCGTACACTAAAAGAATGTGTTCGTAAGGCTAAGTTCCTGAATGAACAAAGTAAAAACAAGAATGAAGTGCACAAGGTAGGGAATGGCAAATTGAAATAAGACAATATGTGAAGGAAAAATAGGTTAGACCTATTGATGAAAATAAGGAAAATTTTATTATTTTCAAGTAGCCAATTGTACGAATTGATTCGAAGGTAGTGGAGTTAGTGGGGAAGAGACCTCCTTTCCAATTGAAATGTTGGAATTGTGAAGGAGATCATTATGCCAGAGATTTCCCAAAGAAAAGAAAGAATTCGAGAGCCAACTCATGCAATGTGAATAAATACTTTACAATGAGAGATGTAGGTGGAAGTGTACCTCGGTTGTGTCTAGCTTTGAGTAATCAACAATAAGACAACTTGTGCATTGGAAATAATGATGAAGATTGTTAGGGATAGGGCCATAGAATGGGAAAAGGACCAAAGGATCCCACACAACCCTAAAGTAGCGATCATAATGTTAGATAAAATATTGGACGTGGGAAGAGTATCCCCATCTTGTTTTGAAAGATGGTATAATGTAATTAAGTCTGAAATATTTTGTTCATGTGTTTTGAACAATGTAACACCGAGGACGATGCTGATCTTAAGAGGAGGGGGAATATAATGTCTCCAACTAAGGCCCCTGGTTGTATCACGTAAATATACAAAACTGGCTTCGATGGAGGAAACATGCTAAAGAGATAGGGGATGGGTAAATTCACCATGGGAGAAGTAAGGGGGTTGAAGGTGTCCTAGGAGGGAGACCATGTTTAACCCTTTTATAACCTTTAAGTCCCTAAATTTTATACTAAGTCATAAACTCATTTAAATGACTTTAGTTTATATATTTTAAAATCATAATTATTATTTAATTATGGTTAAGTGGGGATTAAGTGCAATTAAGAAATGTTTTAGTCTTTAATTAAAAATGAAAAGTGTGTCTCATGGGAGAGCCCATGTGGATCATACTTCCAATGCATAAACTAATGCCTGAAAAAATAAAAAAAAGGGTATTCCATTCTCGGAGAAAGGAGAATTGTGTTAAGGAGAGAACTTTTGTTGGGTAGAACTAGCAAAAAGCCTATAATGAAAGAAATTGCAGAGTTGTGTGTTAGTATGCTTGTGCATAATTTGAATGGGAAATTAGGTGTTAATCTCTTTGGTGGAGCTTTTGAGTGTTGAGTAAGCAGTGATGAGTTTCAATGTGGTACCATTTGGAAGTAAACCAGAGTAGGAATTGTGTGGTTTAGCATGGAATTGGCTATAGTTTGCCTCTTGGATGTCTGTATACCTGTAATAATCCCTGTTCTTGGGAGGGTGACAGAATGTTATTTACTAGGTTTTAAAGAGATTTGGGTAGAGAGGTGATTCTCCCGGTGAATTTACAAGTACCATCTTGTAATACCCTCCATTTTATCCCCTAGACATATTATTATTATTGTTTTGTTGGGCATAGTGGCATAAGGTGCCTAGACTATGGTTTGTATATTATTACTATTTTTATTATATTGAACTTATAAAATAATTAATAAAAAAAGCAATTGTGCAATTGATGCCATGAAAAAGAGTATGAAGAACCATGATGTTGCGAGCAATGGGTTGTGGAAACATGTTTACCTATGTGTGTTGAGCTTATGTTGATGTTGTATAGCCTTCTTATGTGCTTGATGTACCCTCTTGGTTATGTACTCCCACATACTATGTTACTCGGTTTTATTTACCTTGAGATTAATTTTTATTTGAGGAGTACCTCTCTCACCTAGTGCACCCTCATAAGTTGGATTAGTGTTCCTCTTGGTGTAACCACTTGATGTGCAACTCCTATTTGCTATTTTTGGAATGTAAATATAATTATTATGTCCCTCTCTCTCCCAATTTGAATTTCTCATGAAGGAATTCGATTTGCTTGCGTTGGAAAAAAAGTTACTCTTGTGTGTTGGTACATGCTTTTGCTCTGATGCTTGTGTTTGGCACTAGTGATTTTGATTTTGCTGCTCTTGGTATGAAATCCTTGTTGAGCCTGTTAGCACTATATTGAAAATGGTGAATTTATCAATTGAAAGGTTTGGAAATAGTCATAATTGAAAATTTTGGTGGAAGCGCCCTTTGGGTTAATGGTTAGTATGATCTTTCATTTTGGGTCTTCGAATGAAAAGAGGGATGTGATCTATGGTTGTGGATTGTTCTGCGTTTGAAATATGCAAGGAATAAACTGAGGTTTTGGATTTGTTACATCCATTAAAAAGGTGCAGATTTGAAGAGTTGAGATTAATAAGAGGTAAGATCAATGACGATGAAGCATTCTGGGTATTGAACATGCTTGCATGAAAGGAGTTTCCAAATTCATGGAATGAGTTAACAGGTGGAAATTTTGGATGGATAGGATGAGAGCGGATATAGATCTACAGTCGGGAGCAATTCCACGGATTGAGCTAGCATGGAGAAAGTTGAATTTTGAATCCGAGGAAAGTGGTAGGAGCCACGTTGATCGATGATTCCAATAGAACTCAGGTTGTGATCGATGGATACGGTGCATTCCGCAAATGGAAGTTGCTTGATCAATCAGTTCTGAAATGATTTACGGAATGCTAAAGGTTTCCACAATTGGATGGTCGTGATGAAGGCAAGTTACAGATCAAGGGCTAGTATTGATTCCACTGAATCAAGTTGTGCAGGGAGTTAGTCTCAAATATTTGTGTTGATATTTTTCACTTAGACGGTTTAGATTTGAAATAAAAGTAAATCTACTGTGTATATTACGGGAGGTGCACCATGCTTATTATTAATCTTGTATATTGATCTAGGAACCAAGCATCAATCTCATCAAAGATTAATCAACAAATAACTCATGAAATGGTGTAATCGGTCTACAGGAATAGTAGCCGCTCTGTATTCACATAAAGAATGAATGATTACAATTACAATGTCATGATACAAGCATGAATGAAGAGACAATTCGAATTCCTTAGGAGGTCATTTGAATTGAATGAGTGAGTCTAGCTTAACTGACTGTAAGCCATTGGTTCACACTCAGTTAACCACTGATCAAAACCCTAATTGACTCAACTAACCCTAACTGAAGTCGGAGTGCAATAAATGACTGAGTCTCACCTGAAAGAGATCAGACACATGTCACAGCTCACCAACCATCAAGAGGTAGTGCTACACTGACTCCAATGAACCCCGATGAGGTTAATTGAAGTTGAACTGCACATCAAAAGTTGGTGGAGGCGCCCCTGTTGACTCCAGTTCATTAAATAATCAATAAATAATATATTTAATGAGAGGAGGTGCCTTAATTGACTTGTTTAACTAATTATAACCACCAGTTAGCAATTAGGTGCATTAATATCACTCAGATCACCCCCAGAGTGCTCCAGTTAGCCTCCTCGAATGTAGGAGAAGGCTAAGTTAGCCTCCTTCACTGAAGGCAGGCATGGGTGAGACTGTATGATGACATTTAATGCTCCACTGATGTCAATTAATGTCAATAATACTTAGGATAGTGGTTTAACTAGGCCAATTTGAACAAAAAGAGTGTGCATGGTGGTAAATGTCTCCAACACCCCCCCTTAAGCTATACTCAGGAGGATTTAGAAAACAAAATGAATAAAAATGCTAGGGCCTTGACAACTAAGGCCATAGGTCACCCTGTACAATGTTGAAACTGAAACAATGCATAAAACAAACTAAGTGAGGAAAAGAGGGAAAACCCAATCGAAACCCCCCCCCCCCTTAAGCTGAACACTGAAAGTAGTCTGAATCACCATGACGAACTCACCCCCAACAGTGAACGGAGGTAAGTGAACTTCTTTTCTGAAAATCTCTTGGTGAAGATGTCTGGAATATGCTCATCAGTCGGGTAGTATTGCAGAATGATGGTCCTATCATGCACTAGCTCCCTGATATAGTGCATGTGGATCTCTACATGCTTAGTCCTCTGCCTGGTAACTGGATCCGTGGATATATTAATAGCACTTTGATTGTCACAAAAGAGGACATTGGACAAAGTACTACCAAGATCAAACTCTAAAAGAATGCCTTGCAACCAAACTGCTTGGATGCAAGCATTCACCGCTCCTCGATACTCAGCCTTTGCTGAAGATAGTGCTATGGCAGCCTAATTTTTGCTTGACCAAAAAATGGGGCCACCACCAAACATGAATACATATCTGGAAGTAGAATTTTGATCAATAGAATCACCCGCCCAATTAGAATCTGTGTATCCAACCAGCTCTAGCTCAGAGTCTGCAGCATAGTGAATGCTGTAGGTCCTGGTTCCCTGAATATACTGGAGGATCCTCTTGGCTGCATTCCAATGAAGATCATGAGGCTGCTGCATATATATTGATACAGAATTCATGAAATAACAAATATCAGGCCTAGAATGTGTCAAGTACAACAAGCTACCAATCAGTTGTCGATAGATAGTGCATTCCATGGGAGGTGTGCTTTTTCCTTCTTCAAGGTTGATCCCTGAAAGGAAAGGGAATGGTACAGGACTACAATAAGCCATGTTAAACTTAACTAACAGGTATGAAATGTATTTTTACTAAGTGACCATAATCCCATTATAATTTTGCTCAATTTTGAGCCCCAAACATTTTTTTAGAAGCCCCAAATCACTCATTTCAAAGGCATTGTGGAGAGCAGTTTTGATGGCTGAAATGGAGGCAACTGTGCTACCTGTGATCAGTAAGTCATCAACATATAAAACAATGATAATTAGATGACCATAATACTACTGCAAATACACATTTGTATCTGATCTACAACTCTAAAAGTTTTGTGAGAGAAGGAAGGCATCCATCTTGGAATACCACTCTCTTGGGGCCTGTTTTAACTTGTATAGTGACTTCTTTAGCTTGCAAACCAAAGATGGATCAGTGATGTATCCCTTAGGCTGCTTCATGTATATCTCCTCATGAATATATCCATGCATAACGGCTTACTTAACATCCATGTGATGCACTTCCCAGTGCTTGGATGCTGAAATTGCCAAAACAAGGCGAATGGAGTCCATTTTTGCAACCGGTGCAAAGGTCTCATGGTAGTCCACACCTTGGACCTGAGAGAAACCTTTTGCTACCAGACTTGCCTTATATTTGTAGGTGATTCCATTATCAGCAACCTTGGTCTGAAATTCCCACTTGCATTGAACCAATTTTCTTCCCGAAGGAAGAGAAACTAGCTCCCAAGTAGTGTTTTTCTGAAGAGAATTCATCTCTTCATCCATGCCAACTTGCCATATCAGATCCTTCCGAGCATGATAGTAGGATTTTGGATCTGAAATAATCATAAAATATCAACTTTTGGACAACAAATTATCAGGACAAGAGAGCGCAATACCTCCTCTTTGGAAATCAGACCGGGTTCTCCTTGGATCATCCGGATTTCCAATGTTTTCTCCTGCGGATGAGAGTGTTTGTCGGGCCCATGTAGGAAGATGATTTTTCACTTCAGGTTCTGATTCAGAATCTGATGATTGCTGCACACTGATATCAGAAATTAGAGGATCCAAATCAGGGTCATCACCCCCAATTCCATCATCGAAATATTCGGTAGAATAGGAAGGAAATTCAGCAGTTTTCTCCTTCACTAGTTCCACCTCTTGAAGAGGCTCATCGAACTTGACACTTCTCTTGATGATGATCTGTTTGGTATTGATATCCAGCAGCTTGAATCCTTTAGATTCATTAGGATACCCAATAAATAGACAGTCTATGCTTTGAGGTTGCAAATCCCTTCTCTTATCAAGCGGAATCCGGGCCCATGCAGTGGACCCAAACACCCGTAGGTTCGACACATCTGCTTGTGTCCGAAGTATGCTTTGAAAGGAGTCTTTCATTCAATGGATGAGTGTGGAACCCTGTTATGAATTTATGCTGCAGCATGCATGGCCTCATCCCACAAATTTGTAGCAAGCTTCTTGGATTCCAACATACAGGTGGTCATCTCCTTGAGTGACCAATTCTTCCTTTTCGCTACTTCGTTTTGCTAGGGAGTGTAGATAATTGAATGTTGGACCTGAATACCACTTTGGGAGAATATGTGCAGCAAATAATTACTGACATACTCCCCTCCATTATCAAATCTCAAGATATTGATCTTAAGCCCAGAGGCATTTTCGATTAAGGCCTTCAATTTAGAAAATTTTTCACATACTTCTGACTTCTTTTTGAAAAAGAAAGCCCATGTATACCTTGAAAAAAATCAATAAAAGGAAGAAGATACCTTGATCCATTCATGGATGTGATAGGCATTGGACCACTGATATCATAATGTATCAGCCCCAATATGCATGTAGCTCGGTTTGCCTTCCCCCAATCGAACTTGTGCTCAGGGTGTTTTCCAATCACATAGCCCTTGCAAATTCCCGTGGTTGCCTTGATGACCAGGAGGCCTTCAACCATGGAGTTTTTCAGTAATTGCTACAAATATTTGAAATTAATATGGAGAAACCTCTCATGCCATAGCCTACTAACCTCATTCCCATGAGTTAGCAGAGCGGTGGGCTTTGCATCGGCAACAAAGTGAGAGAACTCATAGGCTTTTGCATGATGGTTTGCAAGGCCTTTAGCAATGAGTTTCCCATATGCAATTTCTGTTATCTCAACATCATTTGGGCTGAAAGAAACTTTCTTAGGCACTCCAGTATATGTCATCTGATAGACACTAAGGATATTTGATGCCAGATATGGTACATACAATACATTTGAAAAGAAACCATTTTCAAGATCAACCGTACCTTTTCCTTCTGAAATGATGGTGGAGTCATCTCCCATGTGGATGGGAATGGATTTGCCGGTCTCCAAGGATGAAAAGGAGTCTCTTTCAGCCATCATGTGGTTTGAATCTCCTGAATCAATCAAGAGTGCTTTGGACTTCGAAGTGCTTGCCATGAGGGCATGTCATTTTTCATGCTGTGGTTCCCAATCATGTTGATCTCTCCTCCGAAAGCTTTCCGGAAGATCGATGTGATTCCTCTCAAGGGGAGAGGTTGCTTCATCAAGCTTCTTCTTCATGTACGCATGTTCAGGGTGGAAGCCCTTCCCACAATAATAACACTTGAATTTTTCCTTGCCATTGTGCCCTTTTCCTTTGTTCTTCCTTGAGCTGGAAGACTCATCATGCTGCTGGTTTTCAACTCTAGGTTTAGGAGCATCAAATTTAGTTTTTTGATTCTTTTGCTACTTTCCTTTACCCTTTATATCTTTGGGCCCCGAGACATGGAGGGCTTGATCACGGGAATATTGGATGATCTCCATATGGACAAGCTTGTCATGTTCACTTGTTAGGGACTCAATGAAGGCATTGAGTGTAGGCATCTTCCATCCAGGGGTTGTGAGCTTCCTCGCACGGAATGTAGAAACAAAAACTGAATATTCAGCACCAAGTTTGGAGAGTATGGTGAGGATGAGCTGATCATCCTCCTTCTCCACTTTGCATTGCTTCAAGAGTAAAACAGTATGCTTGAACTTTGTGAAGTAATCATTCAGAGTCTCGAAATTGGGGGGTTGGAGAGACATGAGTTCATTTTCGAGTTGGTAAACCCTCAAGTCATAATGATTTCAGTATAGAGTCTCCAATTTGTCCCATATTTCTTTTGGAGTCTTCAATCCCACAATATGGAAGTGAAGGTCTTGGGAAATAGAGAGGCACAAGAAATCGAAGGCTTCATCCTTCTTGTTCAAGAATCTTGATTTTTCTATGGCAGATCTAGGCTCATCTTCAGTGTCCATGGTGACTCTAAAAAGTCCTCTGGAGCGTAGCTGAATATCCATATCACCTTTCCATGAGTGGAAATTGTATGGAGTCAAGAGATCTACTGAAGAGGACATCTGGATGTGCTGGAGCAAATGCTTCACTTGTAGAAACCTGAAAATAAAAATAGAAAGGGAAATGTAAGGTCAGACATCCTGCACATTTTAGGCTTTCATCACACCCAGCATAGTCAATCAAGCAAGCTTGATCAACAAGTTCTTTACTTGGGGTATTAAGTGGTAAGCCTTGGATTCTGGTGTAGTGCTGGATTTTTGAGCTATTGCTCAAATTTCACGCATAAATATGTCAAAAATATTGTTTTTGAGAGATAGAGCTTCATCCCGCCGTAAGCTCTGATACCATATTAATCTTGTATATTGATCTAGGAACAAAGCATCAATCTCATAAAAGATTAATCAACAAATAACTCATGAAATGGTGTAATCGGTCTACAGGAATAGTAGCTGCTCTGTATTCACATAAAGAATGAATGATTACAATTACAATGTCATGCTACAAGCATGAACGAAGAGACAATTCGAATTCCTTAGGAGGTCATTCGAATTGAATGAGTGAGTCTAACTTAACTGACTGTAAGCCATTGGTTCACACTCAGTTAACCACTGATCAAAACCCTAATTGACTCAACTAACCCTAACTGAAGTCGGAGTGCATTAAATGACTGAGTCTCAACTAAAAGAGATTAGACACATGTCATGGCTCACCAACCATCAAGAGGTAGCACTACACTGACTCCAATGAACCCCAATGAGGTTAACTGAAGTTGAACTACACATCAGAAGTTGGTGGAGGCACCCCTGTTGACTCCATTTCATTAAATAATCATTCAATAATCTATTTAATGAGAGGAGGTGCCTTAAATGACTTGCTTAATTGATTGTAACCACCAGTTAGCAATTAGGTGCATTAATATCACTCAGATCACCCTCTGAGTGCTCTAGTTAGCCTCCCTGAATGTAGGAGAAGGCTAAGTTAGCCTCCTTGACTGAAGGTAGGCATGGGTGAGATTGGATGATGACATTTAATGCTCCATTGATGTCAATTAATGTCAATAATACTTAGGATAGTGGTTTAACTGGGACAATTTGACCAAAAAGAGTGTTTATGGTCGTAAATGTCTCCAACACCCCCCCTTAAGCTATACTCAGGAGGAGTTAGAAAACAAAATGCATAAAAATGCTAGGGCCCTGGAAACTAAGGCCATAGGTCACCCTGTACAACGCTGAAACTGAAACAATGCTCAAAACAAACTAAGTGAGGAAAAGAGGGAAAACCCAGTGGAAAAAACCCCCCCTTAAGCTGAACACTGAAAATAGTCTGAATCACCCTGATGAACTCACCCCCAATAGTGAACAGAGGTAAGTGAACTTCTTTTCTAAAAATATCTTGGTGAAGATGTCTACAATCTGCTCATCAGTTGGGTAGTATTGCAGAATGATGGTCCTGTCATGCACTAGCTCCCTGATATAGTGCATGTGGATCTCTACATGCTTGGTCCTCTGCCTGGTAACTGGATCTGTGGATATCTTAATAGCACTTTGATTGTCACAAAAGAGGACAGTGGACAAAGTACTACCAAGATCAAAGTCTGAAAGAATGCCCTGTAACCAAACTGCTTGGATGCAAGCATTCACTGCTCCTCGATACTCGGCCTCTGCTGAAGATAGTGCTATGGCAGCCTGGTTTTTGCTTGACCAACAAATGGGGCCACCACCAAACATGAATACATATCTGGAAGTAGAATTCTGATCAATAGAATCACCTGCCCAATTGTAATCTGTGTATCCAACCACCTCTAGCTCGGAGTCTACAGCATAGTGAATGTCGTAGGTCCTGGTTCCCTGAATATACTGGAGGATCCTCTTGGCTGCATTCCAATGAATATCATGAGGCTGCTACATATATCTTGATACAACATTCATGGCATAAAAAATATCAGGCCTAGAATGTGTCAAGTACAACAAGCTACCAATCAGTTGTCGATAGATAGTGCAGTCCATGGGAGGTGTGCTTTTTCCTTCTTCAAGGTTGATCCCTGAAAGGAAAAGGAATGGTGTAGGCCTACAATAAGCCATGTTAAAATTGACTAACAGGTATGAAATTTATTTGTACTGAGTGACCATAACCCCATCAGAATTTTGCTCAATTTTGAGCCCCGAAAATTGTTTTAAAAGCCCCAAATCAGTCATTTCAAAGGCATTGTGGAGAGCTGTTTTGATGGCTGAAATGGAGGCAACTATGCTACCAGTGATCAGTAAGTCATAAACATATAAAAAAATGATAATTAGATGACCATAATACTGCTCTAAATACACATTTGTATCTGACTCTACTCCTCTGAAATTTTTGCGAGAGAAGGGAGGCATCCATCTTGGAATACCACTCTCTTGGGGCCTGTTTTAACCCGTATAGTGACTTCTTTAGATTGCAAACCAAATATGGATCAGTGATGTAGCCCTTATGCTGCTTCATGTATATCTCCTCATGAAGATATCCATGCAGAAATTCTGACTTAACATCCATGTGATGCACTTCCTAGTGCTTGTATGCTGAAATTTCCAAAACAAGGCGGATTGAGTCCATTTCTGCAACCGGTGCAAAGGTCTCATGGTAGTCCACACCTTGGACCTGAGAGAAACCTTTTGCTACCAGCCTTGCCTTATATTTGTAGGTGCTTCCATCAGTATAAACCTTGTTCCAAAACACCCACTTGCATTGAACCAATTTCCTTCCCGGAGGAAGAGAAACTAGCTCCCAAGTAGTGTTTTTCTGAAGAGAATTCATCTCTTCATCCATGGCAACTTGCCATCTTGGATCCTTTCGAGCATGATAGTAGGATTTTGGATCTGAAATAATCATAAAATAGCAAGTTTTGGACAACAAATTATCAGGACAAGAGAGCGCAATACCTGCTCTTTGGAAATCAGACCGGGTTCTCCTTGGATCATCTGAATTTCCAATGTTTTCTCCTGCGGAGGAGAGTGTTTGTCGGGCCCATGCAGGAAGATGATTTTTCACTTCAGGTTCTGATTCAAAATATGATTATTGATGCACATTGATATCAGAAATCAAAGGATCCAAATCAGGGTCATCACCCCCAATTTCATCATCGAAATATTCAGTAGAATAGGAAGGAAATTCAACAGTTTTCTGCTTCACTAGTTCCACCTCCTGAAGAGGCTCATCGAACTTGACACTTATCTCGATGATGATCTGTTTGGTATTGATATCCAGCAGCTTGAATCCTTTAGATTTATCAAGATACCCAATAAACAGACATTCTATGCTTTGCGGTTGCAAAGCCCTTCTCTTATCAAGTGGAATCCGGGCCCATGCAGTGGACCCAAACACCCTTAGGTTCGACACATCCGGCTTGTGTCCGAAGTATGCTTCGAAAGGAGTATTTTTTTCACATATGAGTATGGCACCCTGTTATGAATTTATGGTACAGCATGCATGACCTCAGCCCACAAATTTGCAGCAAGCTTCTTGGATTCGAACATACAGGTGGTCATCTCCTTGAGTGACTGATTCTTCCTTTCCGCTACTTCGTTCTGCTGGGGAGTGTAGGGAATTGAATGTTGGACCTGAATACCACTTTGGGAGAATATGTGCAGAAAATAATTACTGACATACTCCCCTCCATTATCAGATCTCAAGATCTTGATCTTAATCCCAGAGGCATTTTCGATCAAGGCCTTCAATTCAGAAATTTTTTCACATACTTTTGACTTCTTTTTGAGAAAGAAAACCCATGTATACCTTGAAAAAAATCAATAAAAGTAAGAAGATACCTTGATCCATTCATGGATGTGATAGGCATTGGACTGCTGATATCATAATGTATCAGCCCCAATATGCATGTAGCTCGATTTTCCTTCCCCCGATTGAACTTGTGCTCAGGGTGTTTTCCAATCACACAGCCCTTGCAAATTCCCGTGGTTGCCTTGATGACCGGGAGGCCTTCAACCATGGAGTTTTTCTTTAATTGCTGCAAATATTTGAAATTAATATGGCCAAGCCTCTCATACCACAGCCTACTAACCTCATTCCTATGAGTTAGCATAGTGGTGCGCTTTGCATCCGCAACAAAGTGAGAGAACCCATAGGATTTTGCATGATGGTTTCCAAGGCCTTTAGCAATGAGTTTCCCGAATGCAATTTATGTTATCTCAACATCATTTGGGCTGAAATAAACTCTCTTAGGCACTCTAGTATGTGTCATCTAATAGACACTAAGGAGATTTGATGCCAGAGACGGTACATACAATACATTTGAAAAGAAACCATTTTCAAGATCAACCCGACCTTGTCCTTCTGAAATGATGGTGGAGTCATCTCCCATGTGGATGGGAATGGATTTTCCAGTCTCCAAGGATGAAAAGAAGTCTCTTTCAGCCATCATGTGGTTCGAAGCTCCTGAATCAATCAAGAGTGCTTTGGACTTCGAAGTGCTTGCCATGAGGGCATGACCTTTTTCATGTTGTGGTTCTCGATCATGCTGATCTCTCCTCCGAAATATTTTCGAAAGATCGATGTGATTCCTATCAAGGAGAGAGGTTGCTTCATCAAGCTTCTTCTTCATGCAGGCATGTTCAGGGTGGAAGCCCTTCCCACAATAAGAACACTTGACTTTTTCCTTGCCATTGTGCCCTTTTCCTTTGTTCTTCCTTGAGCCAGAAGACTCATCATGCTGTTGGTTTTCAACTCTAGGTTTAGGAGCATCAAATTTAGTTTTTTGATTCTTTTACTGCTTTCCTTTACCCTTCAAATATTTGGGCCCCGAGACATGGAGGGCTTGATCACAGGAAGATCGGATGATCCCCATATGGACAAGCTTGTCATGTTCACTTGTTAGGGACTCAATGAAGGCATTGAGTGTAGGCATCTTCCATTCAGGGGTTGTGAGCTTCCTTGCATGGAATGTAGAAAAAAAACTGAATAATCAGCCCCAATTTTGGAGAGTATGGTGAGGATGAGCTGATCATCCTCCTTCTCCACTTTGCATTGCTTCAAGAGTAAAACAATATGCTTGAACTTTGTGAAGAAATCATTCAGAGTCTCAAAATTGGAGGGTTGGAGAGACATGAGTTCATTTTTGAGTTGGTAAACCCTCAAGTCATCATGCTTTCAGTATAGAGTCTCCAATTTGTCCCATATTTCTTTTGGAGTCTTCAATCCCACAATATGGAAGAGAAGGTCTCGGGAAATATAGAGGCACAAGAAACCGAAGGCTTCATCCTTCTTGTTCAAGAATCTTGATTTTTCTATGGAAGATCCAGGCTCATCTTCACTGTCCATGGTGACTCTAAAAATTCCTCTGGAGCGCAACTAAATCTCCATATCACCTTTCCATGAGTGGAAATTCTATGGAGTCAAGAGATCTACTGAGGAGGCCATGTGGATGTGCTGGAGCGAATGCTTCACTTGTAGAAACCTGAAAATCAAAACAGAAAGAGCAATGTAAGGTCAGACAACCTGCACATTTTAGGCTTTCATCACACCCAGCATAGTCAATCAATCAAGCTTGATCAACAAGTTCTTTACTTGGGGTATTAAGTGGTAAGCCTTGGCTTCTGGTGCAGTGCTGGATTTTTGAGCTATTGCTCAAATTTCATGCAGAAATCTGTCAAAAAGCTTGTTTTTGAAAGATAGAGCTTCGTCCCACCGTAAGCTTTGATACCATATTAATCTTGTATATTGATCTAGGAACAAAGCATCAATCTCATCAAAGATTAATCAACAAATAACTCATGAAATGGTGTAATCGGTCTACAGGAATAGTAGCCGCTCTGTATTCACATAAAGAATGAATGATTACAATTACAATGTCATGCTACAAGCATGAATGAAGAGACAATTCGAATTCCTTAAGAGGTCATTCGAATTGAATGAGTGAGTCTAGCTTAACTGACTGTAAGCCATTGGTTCACACTCAGTTAACCACTGATCAAAACCCTAATTGACTCAAATAACCCTAACTGAAGTCAGAGTGCAATAAATGACTGAGTCTCAACTGAAAGAGATCAGACACATGTCACAGCTCACCAACCATCAAGAGGTAGCACTACACTGAATCCAATGAACACCGATGAGGTTAACTGAAGTTGAACTGCACATCAAAAGTTGGTGGAGGCTCCCCTTTTGACTCGAGTTCATTAAATAATCATTAAATAATATATTTAATGAGAGGAGGCACCTTAATTGACTTGTTTAACTGATTGTAACCACTAGTTAACAATTAGGTGCATTAATATCACTCAGATCACCTCCAGAGTGCTCCAGTTAGCCTCCACGAATGCAAGAGAAGGCTAAGTTAGCCTCCTTGACTGAAGGTAGGTGTGGGTGAGACTGGATGATGACATTTAATGCTCCACTGATGTCAATTAATGTCAATAATACTTAGGATAGTGGTTTAACTAGGCCAATTTGACCAAAAAGAGTGTGTATGGTGGTAAATGTCTCCAACACTTATGAAGCATAAAAAATTATAAAAAGCATCTACATGGAGTTTCGAAAGTTTATTTTTCTGAGCTATAGAATTCACAGTAACCCTAACTGTGTGCAAAGTTGCAGTGTGGACGAATCTGAACATCGTGCTAATTAACAAGGTAAGTACCCTGAAATATTCCAAGTATTTATAAAATGGATAAGATGGATGAGATAGAGGTGGTAGAAGTGGTGGATAATAGAGAATTAGGGGTTTCCTATTAGAGGGATGAGAAATTTTTTGAAGACAAGAATGCTGAGATTTCTGATACTATTTTGATGAATGAAACAATTGAAACAGCTAAGAGTAAGTTGAAAATTCTTAAGTATCGGGTTAGTGATACCCATGGTGTATTTAAATATTTCTTTTAATTTTTCTCTGTCGACTAGACCCCTAATTGCCCTTAATTTGTCGAGTGGTGTGTAAATAACTTTTCTGCTGCTGAAGGAATCATTATGAATAAAACTAAGTCTAGGGTCCTTTGCCATGTTCAGACCTCTGTTATCTGTAAATCCCTATCTATCCCAAATGATTTTATTCCTTTATCCCAAGAATACAAAGAAGTAAATATCATACATTTTTTCCAAGAGTCTACAACTGAGAGTAAATAAGCCTTTTTAAAGTCATGTTTGAAGACGGATAGTGAGGTTTTAGGTCTATCTTACCCTATTGACCTAGTTCTGTTTAATGAAGAAACCCAGTATTGTATTACTTTATCCAGTTAATTTTTGGGGTCAGATACTAATGGTTATGTTACAGAGTCACTATTGAGTCTGTTGTTTATCTTAAGTACTTGCCCAGTTGAGTCTGAACTTTCAGGTTAGTCCTTCCAGTCTTGTTGCCCTAAATTTGATGAGTTCCTAGCTGAGAATATTCGTTCTCAGTTAGTCAACTTCCATGGTACTAGAGTTTTCAGATTCCAATCCTTTTTTGTTGAAGATATTCTTATCACACAATGAAGATAGCCTCCAGTTTCCTGAATTGGTACTCACTGATGAAGTGACCCAGAATTATTGCAAGTTTATGAATGGTTTCATGGCAAAAATATATAGTATTTTCTTTTAGGAAAGATTTCCCAGAGTATTACCAAATATAAGAAATATTTTAGTTTTCCCATAGTAAAATGTGTTAGAATAATCAACCCATAGTTAGCTACCTTAGACATTAATTAATCCATTTTTGTCTTATTTGCCTAGTTTCCAATATTCCACTCTATGCAAGTTGTCTTCCACATGGCATAGAAGTCAAACTTGCTAAAACTAATTCATGGAGTGCTTGGAAAACTTCTTGGAATCCATATTTATTATATCTGCTTTATTCCAGATCCTCCCTAGCACATATCTTCTTTTTATGCTAAGTTGCCTGCTTTATTGAGATTTATGGCAAAAGGGAAAGTAAGACTAGGTGTAGTTGACTTGCTTTTTGCCCTCATCATCCTCCATTATTTTCTCCTAATAAAAGCATCTATGAGTTGTATTTCCATCACTTATTAGCTTTCCTACTTGACTTTTCCAATTCATGAGCCTCTAGGTAGATTTGGAAACTGCTTTATGCACCTATGGGGAATTTGACTAGATTTAGTAAGCCTACTTTTTTACTATTTCGAATGGCATCCTTATGCATTTTAATCTCTCATGTAATTATATATTGCAGCAACCTATGACTTCATAAGGTTGGCTATTGTACACTTATTCAATACAGATTAGTGTTATGCTCCAATTTCAGTCTCCTTTGTGTGTAAATTTGCATGTTTGACTAGCAGATTTGTGAGTGCAATTGTTCTATCACTTGGAATTAGAGCCTTTGTAGATCAATTTCTCTCCTTCCATATTGCTATTACAGGTTCAACATCTTGACTGGGAGCACATTTTTCTGGTTGAAGGGCACAGTTCAGAGCTATGGATCAATCTCAGAAGATCATCTTGATTCCATTTAATTTCTTTGAATGGAAAGTAGAGATGGAGATCCTTTTGAGAGAGAAGGGTCTCTACAGGGTGACTATGGCAACTGAGGTAGATCCCAATGCAGCTGCAGAGAAAATTAAATGGCACAACAGGAGGGATGAGGCCTATGGTCTTCTGTGTTTGAGCATATCCAGAGACCTCCTCTTCCATCTTGATGGATTGACATCACCTAATGAAGTGTGGGAGAATCTTGTTGAGATTTTTGGTAAGACAGATGAGATGAGAGGACATCAAATCGAGAATGAATTGATCTCTTTGAGTCCTAGCAGCTTCGAATCCCTGCAACTCTACTTTTCCAACTTTAAATCCCTTGTTTTGCAACTAAAATAGTGTGGAATTGAAAAGAAGGAAGAGAAACTAGTTTTGGCCATACTCTCAAATCTTGGCCCTAACTATTCAATGTTTATTTCGACCTTCCATGCCACCAAGTTGATAGCTCGAGCCTAGAAGATGCCTAAGCTTGCAGAGTTCATGGAATCCCTCACACAAGAACAAGATAAACTGGTGATGATGGGCACCATCAAACCTTCCAAAGACCAAGCTTTGGTTGCTGGAGATTCAAGGGTGGATTCAAAAGGAAAGAAGAAATCCAAGAAGCCACCTGAGCAAAAGAGAGACAAGAACAAGTCTCAAGAGGAGCCCCAAGGCTCCAAGAAGAACTTCCAGAAGAAGAAGAACAAAGGAGAAATGAGCAAGTGTGCATACTACAGTAAGGGCTATCATCTTGAAAGCTTCTACATAAAGAAGCAAATTGACATGTTGACCCAACTCCTAGAGAAGAATAACATCTCCCTTCCTGATTGCTCAAAGAAGAGGGAAGGAGGATCAAATTTAGAGGACAAAGAGAGAGTACATGCTTTGGTTGCTGGCACATCAAGCTCACCTAGATTCATCATAGATTCTGGAGCTTCAAGACATATGGTTTCGACCAAGGAGGCATTCTCCTCTCTTGACATGTCAAAAGGTCCACCAATAGTGCTGGGAGATGACTCTCTCACTGATAGTTTGGGGAAAGGAAGGATTGATCTTGACCATGGTAAGTTCAGTAATGTATTGTATGTTACAAGTCTTGCCTCTAACCTCTTGTCAATGTATCAGATGACCCACACAGGGTCTCCAAAGAAGGTCATATTCTCCCCTGATGATGTTGAGATCATAGAGATCTCGAATAGTAAAGTCATTGCAAAACGAGTTGTAGATCACACTTCGAAGGTATACATGTTTTTGGCTTTTCTACCCTACTCAAACCCCTCTGCTATTCTGATTCATGATAATGAGGCAAGCAAGATTTGGCATGAAATATTTGGCCATCTTAACTATAAGTATCTTTCTGATCTAAGTGAAAAAGAAATGGCCATAGGGTTACCAAAGATTAAGTTTTCCAAGGGAGTCTGTCAAGGTTTTATCCTAGGAAAACACCCAGAGCATAAATTTGAGAGAGCTAGTCATGAGAGAACCTCTGCACCTCTTGAGTTCATCCACAGTGATTTTTCTGGTCCATTTCCTCATATGTCAATGAGTCAATCCAAATATGCATTGACCTTCATAGATTACTTTTCTAGGTATTGTTGGGTTTACTTCCTGAAGCATAAGTCTGAAGTTTTTGGCCTCTTCAAAGTCTTTAAGGCTTTGGTTGAAAACCAGTCTGGGAGAAGACTCAAGATCCTCAGATCTGACAATGGTGGTGAGTATGTCAAGTCTAAGTTCATTCAATATTGTGAAGATGTAGGTATTCGGATGCAGCATTCAATCCCTTTCACACCACATCAAAACGGTGTTGCTGAGAGAAAGAACAGATCACTGAAGGAGATGGCAACCTATATGATGGAGGCTAAGACTTTGCCACCAAATTTTTGGGCCGAGGCTATAAAATGTGCATCCTATATATAGAATAGGGTTCCTCATAAACAACTTCATGGTATGACTCCTTTCAAAGGTTGGAGTGGGCACAAGCCAGATGTGACCCATTTCAGGATTTTTGGCTCAAAGGCTTGGGCTAGAATTCCAACAGAAAAGAGGAAGGCTTTGCAGCCCCAAAGCCAAGAGTGTCTATTTGTTGGGTACTCTGAAGATTCAAAAGGGTACAATCTGATCAATTTGAGCACAAACAAATCCTTCATTGAAACAAGTGTTCGGTTCCAAGAAGAGCCTTTAGCAGTAGTTGAAGTTGGAGAGTCTTCTTCACCACCAGAACCATTGAATGTAAGTGAAGAGACAAATGAGTTTGCTTATTCTGATATGTATGATAATTATGATTTAATTGCAGATCTTGACAGTCCTACAAGACCAAAATGGGCAGCAAAGACCATTCATGCAGCTGGGGAACTAGCTGGAAATCCTAGTGATCCTAGGAGGACTAGATCTCAGTTTGAGAGTGCCCCATGTATGAAATACCCTTTGTTTGTAGAGAAGTGCTATCTGATGGTTGAATCAGACCCACAGACATATGAATATGCAACACATGATCCAATATGGAAAACATCCATGAAAGAATAATTCAGCTCACTCCAGAAGAACAACACTTGGGAACTGGTTGATCTTCCCCCATGGAGGAAGCTAGTTCAATGTAAGTGGGTTTTCAAAACTAAGTTTTCTTTTGATGGTTCAACTTTGAAATATAAGGAAATATTGGTAGCCAAGGGCTACTCACAAGTGCATGGTATTGACTACAATGAAACCTTTGCACTAGTGGCAAAGATGGACTCCAAAAGGCTAGCCTAACCCATTGCAGCTTCGAAGTAGTGGGAGGTACATCACATGGATGTGAAGTGTGATTTACTGAATGGAGATCTTACTGAATATATTTACATGCAGCAGCCTCAATGGTTTGTTTCTAATCCATATTTTGTTTGTAGGTTAAAGAAATCATTGTATGGGCTCAAGTAAGCCCCCAGGGCTTGGTATACCAAGATTGATGGCTTTCTGATGTCATTGAGTTTTGTTCGATGCAAGTATGATCATAATGATTATTTGAAGCTCATTCATGGTTATTTGTTGATTATTTTATTGTATGTGGATGACCTTCTGATTACAGGAAATTCAAAGAAAGAGATTGCCTCCTTGAAGGATGCAATGAACCATGCATTTTCTATGACTGATTTGGGGTTGTTGAGCCAATTCTTGGGTCTCGAAATTGCTCAATCCCAACATGGAATAAAAGTACATCAGTCCAAGTATGCTTTAGATTTTCTGAACAAGTTCAACATGAAATATTGCAAGCCAAGCAAGACTCCCTTCCTTTCAGGAGTTAAGCTTGAAGAAGTAGGTTCTTCTCCTATGGTAAATAATACACTGTCTAGGCAGTTGATTGGGTGTTTGCTTTACCTTACACACACTCGACCTGATATTTCTTATACAGTAAGTGTGGCTTCAAGATACATGGATCAGCCTCATGAGATCCATTGGAGAGAAGCCAAAAGGATCCTTAACTTTGTTCAGGGAACAAGAACTCATGGGATCTTCTACAAAGCTAAATTTGATATTGATTTGATTGGGTTTACTAACAGTGATTGGGTAGGGGACAACACAGATTGAAATTCAACATCAGGATATGTGTTCATGCTTACTGAAGGACCAATCAGCTGGTCAAGCAAGAAACAGAGTGCCATAGCACTCTCATCTATAGAAGCAGAGTACAGAGGAGTTGTAAATGCAGCAACTCAATGTTTATGGTTGCAACGGATACTTGGTGAGTGTGGCTTTGAATAAGAGTTTTCAACTATTATCTATTATGATAATCAGAGCACCATTTGAATCTTTAATGATCTAGTTCAGAGACAAAGAACCAAACACATTGATATCCATATGCACTACATCAGACAGCTTGTGCATGATGGAACCATTCACCTACTCTTCTGTGCATCTTCAGAACAAGTAGCAGACATCTTCACCAAAGTTTTTTGTGAAAATACATTGAGCAATCTCAAATCACTGTTGGGGATTCCTGATCATGCTGTGAAGCATGATTGATGACAATATTTTCAAATTTTGTTTTACTGTCCATGTTTAAGGGAGTATTTTCCCACTAGGTTTTTGCCTCTTTCCTTGGTTAAATGGACATGCAGTATGTAAAGGGTAACTAAGCCTTATTGCTAGGCCCTATAGTTTTATGATATTTACTCATAAATTCAGGCTTAAGGGGGGGTGTTAGAATAATAAACCCATAGTTAGCTACCTTAGACATTAATTAATCCATGTTTGTCTTATTTGCCTAGTTTCCAATAATCCACTCTATGCAAGTTGTCTTCCACATGCCATAGAAGTCAAACTTGCTAAAACTAAGTCATGGAGCTCTTGGGAAACCTCCTGGAATCCATATTTAGCATATCCGCTTTATTCTAGATCCTCCTTAGCGCATATCCACTTTTTCTGCTAAGTTGCATGCTTTATTGAGATTTATGGAAAAAGGGAAAGTAAGACTAGGTGTAGTTGACTTGTTTTTTTCCCTCATCATCCTCCATTATTTTCTCCTAATAAAAGCATGTATGAGTTTTCTTTCCATCACTTATTATCTTTCCTACTTGACTTTGCCAATTCATGAGCCTCTAGGTAGATTTGGAATTTGCTTTATGCACCTATGGGGGATTTGACTAGATTTAGTAAGCCTACTTTTTGACTATTTCGAATGGAATCCTTATGCATTCAAATCTCCCATGTAATTATATATTGCAGCATCCTATGACTTCATAAGGTTGGCTATTGTACACTTATTCAATACAGATTAGTGTTATGCTCCAATTTCAGTCTCCTTTGTGTGTAAATTTGCATGTTTGATTAGCAATTTTGTGAGTGCAATTGTTCTATCACTTGGGTTCAATTTCCACAAAATGATAGGAGATTGGTTCCTTTCAGATTTTGAAACAATTATAAGACTATATGGATTTGTGCACCAACCTTATATTCTTCTAGCCTTTCTGACAACCAGGATCTTCTCTTTGTAATTTCTTAGACAAAAGGCATACAGTGGAAGAGGAACGCATATTAAACTTCAGAAAGAGTTTATATATGAAATTACCCTGGGAGGTAGGGACATATATTGTCAAAAGTAGAGCTGATTTTCCCATAATTGATAATTTGCTCAAGAACATGGGATTTTCTTTGGGAACTGCAATCAACTATGATCCACTCCAGGTAATTTCCAAAAGAAGAAAGGCAAATAATAATAAACCTTTTGAACATATTGAATTAGTTGGACTCAGGGAGGCAGCTAACTGGGAATATTATCTTGAAAAAGCTCTAGATAATGTTGGCATGGGACAAGACTCTGTATCTTCCTTAGCTGGAAATAATTATCCTCCAATGGATCTTTCTAATATAGTTGCATTTGTTGGTAATATCTCATTCTTAATGAGTTTTTCAGGAACCTCAAAGAAGAGAGAGCATTCATATTTCATGGACACTGAAGAAACAGACACTGCTAGTACACCAAAGAAGCAGAAAACTGAACAAGAAGGGAAAATGGTGCAGGTGAAGAAAAGCAGTATAAAAGGTAAAAAGAAACAAGAAAAGCCCAAAGTAGCTGGTCTGGAACTTCAAGAATATGTGTTTGATGGATTAACCCCAAATAAGTATTCATCAAAGGAGGAATGGTTGAACACCTATAGGGAAAAGGATAATAAAACCTTTGATGAGTTAGTGAAATTATATGAGGAAGTAAGACAGTTTCCCAAGCTAGATGTAACATTGAAAACTATAAGGGATCATGCCAAAGATACCCTGATTTTGGCCATGAATGTTGGAAATAAGGCATCAGAGGTGAATGTGAACTTAGAAAATATCCCTACCACAGATATAATACATTTTCATAGAGAAACATGTGATATTTTATATACAAGATTGCTAAAATCTACATTGCAGGTATCTAAACTGGAGTGAAATAAAAAGAGAGCTCAGGACCTCCTAAGGAAAGAAAAGGTTGAGAATAAGGCCCTTATAGAATCAAGATTAAAAAGTTGCATGATGATTTGTTGAATGTTGATGGGTAGTCAGACAAAGGAGCAGTGGCTCAAAAGCTACTTGATGAAAAAGAGAAAGAGGTTCAATTGCTGAAAAAGAAATTGAAAATCCCTTCCACTCAACTTATTCAAACTTCTGAATTGATAGAGTTTGAGAAGGAGAAAGAAGCATTGAACATCGAATTGATTGATTGTAAATCCAAGATGTTAAATCTTGAAGAAAAAGAAAAGCAGTGGGAAAAAGATGCTAAGCTTCTAGTAGAAATTGAGAAAGACCTAAAAGCTAAGCTGGTAGAAAAAGAAAAAGAATTGCAGGAAAAATATGAAAGAGTTAAAAATATGTCTACTATTATTTCTGCAGAAGTAGATACAACCTCTCTTTCTGAAGCAATGTCCCAGGTAAAGTTGAAAGAGGTAGAGCTCATAGGATTAAAACAACAGAACCAAAATCTAGAAGATATATCTCTGAAAAAAGAAGAAGAAAAGAAGAAACTGGAGCAAAGATGTCAGGAGTTAAAAAATCAGAATACTAAGCTAACAAGGCGGGTGGTTGGTCAAATGGCCTTGCAAGCTATATGATTTGGGATGAAATTATTAAAGAAGCTAATAAGTTTAGACCGTATTTAGATTTTATTGCAGAACGAGAGAGTGCTCTGAAAGAAGCTAGACAAAATATTTTGATAGTAAAGCAGGGATTAAATAAGAAGCCAATGGAAGTATCTCAAAATACTATCAACTTTTTAAGTGCCTTGTCAGAAGATCAAGCCAGAATGTTTCGTATCCAACACAAAGTTGTTATTGCGTCTTGGGCTAGAAAAGTGATTGGAAAATACAGAATTTTGGATACTGTACATGACAAAGTTGATATTATAAGTCATAGAATCAAAGAAGTGACTAACTTATTCACTCCTTTGGTAAACAGGGGAATTCCTTTCTTCAGGGAGGAGATGGGACCATTATTGTCTCAAGAGGAATATCAGGAGAAGTTGGTAAATTGTAGGTCAGATCACAACAAGTTTCAAGACATGCAAAAGGATATGTCTAGAAGAGTCGTATTTGATAAATTCGCTGAAAAATTTGAGTTACTATTTGATTTTAAAGTCACGTGTGCCAAGGTGCCTAATCTTTCCAACACAGAAAGCATGGAGCTCAAAGTTATGGTGCATGAAATGGTTATTGTGGATTTTCCTAAGCCGAAACAGTGGAGAACAATTGAACAGTATAGATCAAAAAAGTATAAGATACATCCATGAAGACATCAAGGAGCTCAACGAAGGATATTTTATGAAAAAATGTTACTTTTTAAAATTCATTAGTTAAGAAGTTTTGTTATCTCAGAACTATTTTGTAATTAATAAATGCTTCAAAATATGTAATAAATGGTTGAAATTGTTAGGTAGTTAGGTTTATTGTTTAGTTCAAGGAGCAATGTATAAGTATTCATACTTTTGATGAAGCAAGGGTTGGAACCCATAAGATTTTGAAAATCTATGTATTCAAGTACTTCCTTAATTAAAATCACAAAGCCAAAAGTTGGCGTTTGGAAGATATTCCTGTGTTATTTCATGTTACAGTCTGTACTTTCCCTTCTTAATGTGAATGTTTTTCCAGTGTTACATGTTCATTATGTTTTTCTTCATGTCTGAAATGAGTGTATAATAGTTTAGAATTCATATTTACTATGCTCTAGTTGTTCTTTTCAGATGTTCACCAAATCTTTTTTCTAAAAGTTGATACAGAATTCATTTTACGATGCTCTGTGTTAATGGTCTGTTCATGTTCTTCCTTTTGCACCAGACAATCAAATTTTGACTTTGACTATCAAATTTTCCAGTGATAACAAATTGGTGCCGTTTCCCAGAAACGAAAGTGCATATCATCCCTGGGAAGAACGACAAGGATTGCAAAGTTTCAAGAAAGAAAAATTTATGTGGGCAAGCAAAAGTTTCTACATTTAAAGAAGGTTGTATAGTTTCCCTGGAGACTTCACATTCATTTTGAGTGGTATTACAAAAGACATCCCAGGTTTTAGGAGAGAAAATACAAGAGGTAACCCTAATACTGAAATTTTGCAAAGTGTGGAAAATCCAAAAAGATTGCTTAAAAATAAAAATAAAGAAAAAATAAATAGTTCTTAGTTTGGTGCATCATCATCTCAATATTTTCTCAGTATACAAGAATTTGAATGGGAAACTAGTGTTGAAAGATTATTGTTGAAATCAAAATCTGAAAATGACCTAAAGAAAGTTGAGATTAACCCTAGTAGATTAGAATCATATATTCTTGATTCTTTGTGGCAGAACCTTCAAACTCCAGTAAAAACTGAAGAAACTTCTTCTATTGTCCAAAACTCTCAGTTTCATACTTCCCAATTTATTCAGAAACCTCCAATGTTTCAATCTTCACCATTTGTTCCAAATCCACCTAGACCATTGGCTGTAGTTAGGTTTGATCCACTGGCCTTACCTGCAATGTTACATGACCTTCCCTTAAATTATTCCCATAGGATTTCATTGCATGATGGAGAAGGGAATGTTACTGCAAAATATCATGTTGGAAAATTTGATGATTTTATAGATTTGGAAGAGGTTGATCATGAGGATGTCAAGATGAGGTTGTTTGCATAGAGATTATTTGGGGAAGCTAAAAAGTGGTATAAAGATTTACCTAATAGGTCTATTCCAAAATTTGTAGACTTCCAAACTAGAGTCTTGGAGAGATGGGATGATAAGAAGAGTCCATTACAAGTCCTGTCTCAGAACAATAATCTTAAAAAGGGAGGTTTTGAGTTG
The DNA here is from genome assembly GCA_001517045.1 of Pseudotsuga menziesii. Lineage (NCBI taxonomy): Eukaryota > Viridiplantae > Streptophyta > Pinopsida > Pinales > Pinaceae > Pseudotsuga > Pseudotsuga menziesii. Next base: position 129,724 of record LPNX010301972.1, read on the forward strand.
GTCCATAAGTTTTCCAGTAGGTTCATGAGAGTCTATAATTCAATACCTGCTCATATTAAGCCTTCACCTAGTGCTACTAAACTTAATTATGTAGAAGCCTTTGATAATAATTTTGCATTGTTATTGAGAGAAAGAAAATCAACTACTCTTCCTGTTATATTTACAGATGCCTTGGAAGTAGAAGCTGTTGATGTATTTGTAACTTCAGAATGTATTCATCCATATTTATTATGTATTGTAACCCTATGTTTATTCTGGGATGTATTTGTAATGTACTTGAGTCATGTCATACCCCGATGTTTATTTCAGGAATTTTCTATAATGTAAACAAGTCATGTCAAGTCATTGTGGGTAACCCTCCTATTGGTCAAGGGTTAAAGTCCCTGCAGTTATGGGGCCCTAGGGTTATTAGAATATCCTAGAGAAGTCGACCCTAGTTGAGTCATTGTAAGTTGGGGCAATAGTCCCCACCATTGTGTTAAAAATAAACCTCCTTGTTGGTCAGAGGAGGCAAAATCCCCATAAGTTGTGGGGCACTAGGGTTATTGGACACTCCCAGAGATGTCGGCTCTAGTAAGTAATTGTTAAGTGAGGTCAACAAGTTGGAGTGGGTTTCAAGTGAATGAAAGAATATAAATAGAGAGTGAGCCTCTCTATTTATTACACACACACTCACTCATTGGGGTGCATGAGTGAGAGGAGAAGTTGCTGGGACAAGAGAGAGACTGCTATTGTCAGGAGATCATCTTTATGTTTTTTGGTTTTACTTTTGGTGCTGATTCTATCTTTGAGGAAGTTGTGGGGTTTTCTCCTTTATGGTTTCCTCGAGGAAAATTCTTTGTGTCTCTTGTCTCTTGTGTTTATTGTTGTGCATGTTATTCTCTCAGTTAAAGATCCTAAGATCATAATGCTAGCTTAAATGATAAAATTCTAACCTGGTATCAGAGCTAACCTAAGAAGAAGACATTATGTAGCTGTAGAAGCTAGGGATTCTTAATTTTTGGGTCTCTCTCCACAATCCATCAGCAAAAGTATGCTAGGCTGACTCTCCATTGAAGGGCACATCTTTTTGTTGAAGCAGAATTCGATTTCGAGCATTTTCAGTTTTTGGTGCAGGAAATTAGGGCTTCTTACAGAAGAGGAATTTTTGAGTGAGCCCAACATAGGATTTATCTCCTCATCAAAATCGAATTTTAGAGACCTAGATCAAGATTTTTGGTTGGGTGAAAGTCTGGGAAAGTCAAACCCTAGTTTGACCCTGAGCTAGAAAAACCCTAAATACTAAAAATGCTAAGTTTTGGTAAATTCGCTATATCCCAATATTGGAGAAGGATCACGAGCTGAAAACTGTAGAGACTGAATATAGGATATTGATTTACACTGTATCCAAAATTCAGTCCATATTCTCTATATTATGGGAGATATGATCCCTCCAAGTTAGGGTTCCAGCCTCTTCTAGAATTCATCCCTAAACAAGACACCTGGGGATAATTGCTATATCTTGGGTTACACAAATCCAAATTAGATTTCTGAAGATGTTCCAGAAAGGGTACGGACTTTAATTTCTATGGTCCAAGTTTCAGACTCAGAATATGAAACTGTGACACATGGAATTCTGTAGAACTTCACTATTATGAACATTCCTGTAACAAGTCACCTTGGGAAAATGATCATAAGTCCCAATTGGTGAAACCAATTTTGATTAAAACTATGGTGTTAGAATAGCGACATGCACAGATACCTTAGTACAAAGTTTCAGACACATATTAGCATTAATTCTAAAGATACCACAGAAACAGTAACAAGAATTTCTGCAGAAGAAATTGGAAAACTAGGGCTTCCTGTTTCGGAAGCTTCCCTCTACTGTTTTTAGAAAAGGAGTACATTGGACAACTTGCCTTGAAGAGATATATCTTTCTATCCAATCAGATCTAAAATATTCCAAGTTTGTAAAATTAGGGTTTCTCTGACAAACCCTAGATCAGCTAGCTCTGGAACCAGTACGGACACCTCAAATCGGTAAGATATAATCTTTTGCTATTTGGATTTGAGGTTCTCATTTCAAAGTGATCTATCACATCAGCTTGATGATAAGCTTGGTGAAGTTGACAACTTCCAAGCATGGAAGCATATGATCTCTTTGAAGAAAATCAATTGGACACATACATGAATAGAGAGGTTCCAGTTCCAGAGGGAGATGAGGCTAAAAGCCTTACACAAGAAGAACTTGGTCAAGGCCAAGAAGATCATTGTTGATTCAATCACGGATCAACTTGTATCACAAGTGTATTCCTGAAAGACACAGAAGATAATTGATTCCTTGACCAAGATATTTGAATGGAAGAACATAAATAGGAATATGACCTTAAGAAACCAGTTGAAGAATGTGAAGATCCAGAATGCAGAGACCATGTAGTCATACTTTAAAAGGGTCTCTCAAATCAAAGAACAAATTGAAGTGGTAAAAGAAGAAGTTAAGAATGCAGATAGCCATCTTGAATGGCCTCCTAGGATCATGGGATTCATTCATTCTAGGAATGTGTGCTAGAAGGAAGTGATTACTTTTAGTAGACTCTGGGAAGCGCACACACAAGAAGAAGCTCAACTAATAATAAGAGAAAGGAAGATGAGAGCAACTGAAGATCAAGCTCTCACCATCCAAAGAAGATCCCTCAAGCGATGAGGAATATGAAGAACTCAACTCTTGAAGAACCTCTTCTCCACCTTAGCATTTGGATAAGAAACAATGCTATGAAGAAGACGATGAAGCTGAAGGCTCAAGAAGGAGTCTACCCACAAAACAAATAAAGATAAGTTTTCAATTGTCATTTCATGATATTGTTTTTCTATACATTTGTTTATATTCAGTTAATGTATTATGCATGATAGAATGTTTGCATTAATGACAATATACTACTAATATGCATGTGATGGGTAAGTATCTCATGGTGCTATACAACTCTCCATTGCTACTTATCTAGAATGAAACCTCTTTGCTGAGATATTGGATTAGTGCACAATCTCAATGTTGTCCTGGTAGAGATGGAAGGCATCTAGAAAGTTTCCGTGAGATATGGATGGATGTTGTATTAGCTAAAGTAGTTGCATGATCATATATTTATGCATAAGAATTTGCCAATATGAATATTTCTTATGAAATGTTTCTAACCATACAAATGCGTTTGACTTGTAGGAAAGATCGCATACATAATCGCCTACAAGCAAAGAAGGATAAGACTTGTTTCGAAGAACAAGTGACGATAGTTCAAGATGAAGAATAATATGATGAATGCAGCGACATCATTGATGCAAAACCTTCCAGCTATGAAGAAGTAACCAAGAAGAAAGGGAAGACCAGTTCAAGAAGAATGATGTCTAGGATGCAGTATCGATATGTGAAGGGAAGTTCATAGTTCCATCATGTAGTAGATGGAAACATTATGCGATACAAGGCAAGATTTGTAGCATGAGGCTTCTCACGAAAAGAAGGCATAGACTACAAAGAGACATTTGCAGCTAGTAGGAGTTGAAACACTTACATGATGAGCTTGACAAAGATCTTAAACCTTTGCTACAAGGTTGAACATGAAAGTCTATACACTAGATGGATACATAGAATATTAGTAGCATAGGAAGCTACTTGTCACTCCGGTACATAATGTTTCAGTGCATAGAGTACGGAAGACAGAGGGAGTATGACACTCTGCTTCAGAGGGAGTGACTATAGAATATCTTGAGGTTCGACATAGTATGATAGGATGGACATATTACTGATAACTCTAGGCTTTACTGAGAGTAAAGTGGATTCCAACCTTTGCATCAAGGTTGAAGGCGGAAGACCAGTGATGCTCCTGTTATGTGTTGATGCACTATTTTCTAGGCGTGGAGGTGTGGTAGAATGCGGATGGAATCTTCCTTAGACAAGGGAAGTATGTAGTAGAGATCCTGAAAAGGTTCAGGATGATGGACTACAAGGCCATGACCACACCTATGGCATCGAACATGAAGCTATTGAGTGATGCTTCATCAGAGATGATTGATGCCGCGATGTATCGTCAGATGATTTATTCCTTGATGTACCTGATGAATACGAGACCAGATATTTGCTTTGTTGTGAACACATTGAGACATGTTCACCTGATTGTTGCAAAGCATATTCTAAGGTACCTGAGGGGTACAATTGATTATGGGCTCAAGTACGAGGTGAATCATAAGATTAACCTAGAGGGTTATGTTGATTCAGATTGGGTAGGCAGTGCCATTGATAGGAAGAGCACTCTAGGATGTTGTTTCAGTATGGGATTAGGTGTGATCTCTTGGTTTAGCAGGAAGCAATCTTGTGTGGCATTGAGTATAGCTGAAGTAGAGTATGTCGCAGCTTGTTCAGCTAGTTGTGAGGCAGTATGGCTAAGGAAGCTACTGTCTGATTTATTTGATCTCCAGATGGATGCTACTTGTATACATTGCAACAACCAGAGTTGTGTGAAGTTGTCGGAGAACTCGGTGTTCCATGACAAGTCAAAGCATATTGAGATCAAGTATCACTATATCATGGATATGGTGCAGAGGGGAGCAGTGAAGCTCCAGTATGTTGCGACAGATGATCAGATAGCTGATGTGTTGACGAAGCCATTGGTTAGAGTGAAGTTTGAGTACTTCAGGGAGAAGCTTGGTGTTCTCCAGACCAAGGTCCCTTCCAAGGGGAAGTGACGATTTCGAAAGCCATTCTGACGAGTAGGTCAGATGTAAGGGCTGAGCCATTCTATCATGGTGAGGGGATTTGGTTCCTTCCATGTCAGATATGAGTGTTGAGCCATTATGATGTGACTGTAGGATTGGTTCCTACATGATCAGATATAAGTGTTGAATGCCATTCTTGGAATGGAGGCACCTGGTCAGTTACCAGGAATACTCAGTCTGGGACTGAGAGCCATTCTAACGAGTAGGTCAGATCTAATGGCTGAGCCATTCTGTCATGGTTAAAGGATTAGGTTCCTTCCATGCTAGATGTGAGTGCTGGCCATTCTGATGAGTAGGTCAAATGTAAGGGAAACTGCCATTCTCTGGGAGAATGGAGGCACCTGGTTAGTTACTAGGTAGCTTAGTCTGGCACTAGGGGCCATTCCGATGTGACTGTAGGATTGGTTCCTACAAGATTATATGTGAGTGCATTCCTTTCTGAGCCTTTTCACAAATGATAGTAGTTGTGTCCTATCATGCTGGTGAATGTGAGTGCTGGGCCTTTCTGATGTGATTGTAGGATTGGTTCCTACATGATCAGATGTGAGTGTTGGGCGTGCCTTTCTGATGAGTAAGTCAGATGTAAGTGCTGGGAGGGCCATTCTGACAAGTAGGTTAGATATAAGTGCTGAAGAAGACCTACATGGTGGCTAGGCCTACAACCAGCATGAAAAAGGGTTGGCTCTGTAGAAATTTCTGTGACAAGAAGAATCATGAGATAGCACATATGATGATGACCCAATGATGATCCAAATCGAGCTATGATTCAGATCCGGTTATGATGTCTCCAAGATGATCCAGATCGAGTGATGATCCAGATCTAGCAGTGATGATCCAGATCGAGCTATGATTCAGATCCAGTTATGATGTCTGTGAGATGATCCAGATCCAACAGTGATGATCTAGATCTAGTGATGATGTCCAGTGATGATCCAGATCCAGTGATGATCTTGATCCAGTGATGATGTCCAATGATGATCCTGATCCAGTGATGATGATCTAGATCGATTGATGATGATGATTCAGATTGAGTGATGATCCAGATCCAGTAATGATGATCCAGATCTAGTGATGATCTAGATCGAGTGATGATGATCACTTGAGTGAAGATGACTTAAAGATGAAGATGATACAGATAGAGTGATGAGTTCACGAGATGAATCATGAGATAGCACCAATGATGATGAACCAGTGATGATCCAGATCCAGTGATGATCCAGATCTAGTTATGTTGATCCAATAGTGATGATCCAGATAGAGTGGTGATCCAGATCCAGTGATGTTGATCCAGCAGTGATGATATAGATCCATTGATGTTGATCTAGCAGTGATGATACAGATACATATGAATATGACTTGAAGATGAAGATGATGAGAACTCAATGATGATCCAGATGATACAGAGAAGAAGACTTATACTGATAAATTGTGTCGAGAGAATACCTTCCTAGTTAAGAGGGAGTGTTGATGTATTTGTATCTTCGGAATGTATTCATCCGTATTTCTTATGTATTGTAACCCGATGTTTATTCTGGGATGTATTTGTAATGTACTTGAGTCATGTCATACCCTGATATTTATTCCAAGAAGTTTCTATAATGTAAACAAGTCATGTCAAGTCATTGTGGGTAACCCTCCTATTGGTCAAGGGTTAAAGTCCCCACAGTTATGGGGCCCTAGGGTTATTAGACTATCCTAGAGAATTCAATCCTAGGTGAGTCATTGTAAGTCGGGGCAACAGTCCCCACCATTGTGTTAAGGATAAACTTCCTTGTTGGTCGGAGGAGGGAAAGTCCCCACAGGTTGTGGGGCACTAGGGTTATTAGACACTCCTAGAGATGTCGGCTCTAGTAAGTAATTGTTAAGTGAGGCCGACATGTTGGAGTGGGTTTCAAGTGAACGAAAGAATATAAATAGATATTGAGCCTCTCTATTTATTACACACACACTCACTCATTGGGGCACATGAATGAGAGGAGAAGTTGATGAGACAAGAGAGAGACTGCTACTGTTAGGAGATCATCTTTATGTTTTTGGGTTTTACTTTTGGTGCTGATTCTATCTCTGAGGAAGTTGTGAAGTTTTCTCCTTTATGGTTTCCCTGAGGAAAATTATTTTTGTCTCCTGTCTCTTGTGTTTATTGCTGTGCATGTTATTCTATCAGTTAAAGATCCTTAAATCATAATGCTAGCTTAAATGATAAAATTCTAACAGAAGATAATATGATGGCATGTGGGAAGATAAAACAAAGGGTAGATGTTGATAGGAGGAAAGGTAGAGAAGAAATACCCTCCACCTCTGCTGCTTCTTCATCTAATAATATTAAATTTGAAATGATGTTGAAAACAATGGAAAAATTAATGGATACGCTGACTATGGATACTAGGCTAGTGAATCGAGAAGACTCATGAACCCCGGGTTAGAAATCCTAACTTTAGAAGGCCTGTTACTCCTCCACTCCCATAGAATAGACAAAGAGACACGAGGAATCCAAGAAACCAAGAAGATCAGCAAATAAGACCACCTTTCCTTGAAAATTATGTTGTTGTTGAAGATGGTGCAGAGTCTATTGAAGATCATATTCATCATTTTGGTGATTTATATTTTGAAATCTATCTAAGTGAGGAGGAACACAATATGTTTGCACAGGTGGATGATGATAAAGATTTTGAGGAGGAGTTGGAACAGTATCAGAAGGGATATATGCATGCTCTAGATTATGTAAAAAAGATCAAACTGAGAAGTAGAGATGTTGTTATAAATAAAGGAAGGTTAAATCCAAATCAGCCTTCCAGTAGTCATATAAACATAGAAAAAAGAAATGAAAAACAAACGGAACTCGTTGTACATAAAGAGATTGAAAATAAAACTGAAAAAACAAAAGAGTTAAAACAAACAACACCCATGGATGTAGATAAAATTTCTTCCATATTTAATATACAAAGTGAACTTGCTAAATTGAATATTTCAATTCCTTTTAGTGAACTTCTTAGAAATTAGGAGTATAGGGACACAATAACAAAAAATATCAGAAATCAGGGAGAGACTCAACCAGATATTTTGGAAGTGACAAATGACAATCTTACCATTATTTTTGGGTCAAAGATTGATAATATGGATGATGAGGAAGTACCACCTTTTAATATGAGCTTAAATGTGCATTACATGGCGTTGCATAATGTTATGTTAGATTCAGGTGCTTCACATAATTTGATGCCTAAAGGAGTGGTAGACGGTTTGGGATTAGAGATTACAAGGCCTTATAAAGATTTGTATTCTTTTGATTCCAAAAGAGTGAAATGTTTGGGTTTGATAAAAGACATGGTAGTATCCTTGAATAAATTACCATCTAAAACTGTGGTCATGGATGTTGTTGTAGCTAATATTCCTCCCAAATTTGGTGTTTTGTGGTCAAGATTTTGGACTTCAAAGTAAAAAGAAGTTTGCAAATGGATATGTCCTATGCTACAATTCCTATTCTTAATGAAAATAAGAGACTGTATAGTGAAAAAATATCATCTTATGTTGTTAGCAGTAAAGATCAGCCAGGAGTTCATCATATTTATGTTGTTGATACAGATTTAGGGTCATCTATTTTCTTTAATGATGTTTCTCCTTGCGCTTCAAAAGTTGTTGTGCCAAGTAAATGTAAAAAAGATAAAAATGTGGTAAATGAACATGAAGCATTGGAAAGAAATCAAAAGGAAGAGGGTGTATGGACTATGTATTTTGATGGATCGATGACTAAAGTGGGTGCTGGTGTAGGTGTATATATAATTTCCCCTATTAGAGATTTTAAAGATTTTTCTTACAAGTTGACCTTTGAATGTACTAATAATGTGGCAAAATAAGAAGCTTTGTTGCTGGGTTTGCATGCATTGAAGTATTTGGGAGCTAAACGAGTCCAAGTTTTTGGAGATTCAGAACTTGTGATAAATAAAGTGAATGATAGTTATCAAACTAAGCATCCTAGAATGAGAGCTTACAGAAATGAAGTGTGGGATATGTTTGGAAATTATTTCACAGAACACAGTGTCAAAGTGATTCCTAGATATGATAATATAGTAGTAGATTCTTTGGCAATTGTTGCTGGAAAATTTAAGACTCCTGCTACCGGTAAAAGAAAATACAGGGTTGACATTGTGAACATGACTTCCATACCAGACAATACCAAGTACTGGAAGGTTTTTGAAGATGATATGCAAATCAAAAAAAATTTGGAATTTTTTGGTGAATTTGTAAATACCCAAATAGAAAAAGAAAGTGTTGATTCTGAAAATTTTCAAGACGTTGATGAAGAAGAAGAAGGAGTCACTGAAAGAAAAAAGTGGAAAAGCTCACTAGGAGGAAAGGATATAGTTCAATGGAAGAGTAATCATATTCCCATAGGTTTAATTCCATTTGAGAAGCTTTTTGACTAGAATGATGTTACCAAAGATCCTAAAGTTAAACCTGCTGAAAATGTTGTTGAAGATAAAAACATTGGTACTGAGGAGAATCCCAAAATTGTAAAGTTGTCCAAGAAATTACTTGCTAAAGAAAAATATGAGTATGTAAATTTGATGAAAAAATACATTGATGTAGTTGCATGGAGTTATGATGACCTCAAAGAATATGATACCTCCATTATACAACATACTATTCCAATTAAGCATGGAGAAAAACCATTTAGGCAGAAAATAAGAAGAATTAATCCAATGTTATTTCCTGTCATTGAAAAGGAGATCAACAAATTCTTTGATGCTGAAATAATTGTAACCCTGAGATTCTCCAAATGGGTTGCTAATTTGGTGCATGTTAGAAAGAAGAATGGTGAAATAAGACTGTTTGTGGATTTCAGAAACTTGAATAAAGTCTCTTTGAAGGACAATTACCCTTTACCAAAGATGGACCAAATTTTGCAGAAAGTGGTAGGTTCAGACATAATTTCTACTATGGATGGGTTTTCAGGTTATAATCAAATAAAGCTGTTGCCTGAAGATCAGGAGAAAACTGCTTTCTCTACACCATGGGGTACGTTCATGTCTGCAAAGATGCCTTTTGGATTAATCAATGCAGGATGCACTTTCCATCATGCTATGGAAGAGACAGGTTTGTAGTGATTTACATGGATGATATTACTGTATATTCCAGGTCTGACACAGAACATATTAAACATTTGGAAAACGGTTTTCCTTAAATGTAGAAAATATGGCATTTCATTGAATCCAAGGAAGTCAAATTTTGCTCTGGAAGATGGAAAACGTTTAGGCCATATTATTTCCAAAGAGGGTATAAGGATTGATCCAGATAGGGTGAGTGCAATTCTGAAAGTGGAAGAACCAAGAAGTAAGAAATAAGTACATTCATTCATTGGGCAGGTGAATTTCTTGAGGAGATTCATTCCTATTTTTGCTGAAATATTGATGAACATTACTAATATGCTGAAAATGATCATGAAATAAAATGGACAATGGAAGCTAAGGAATATTTCAAGAATATAAAGCAAGCTATTACAGAGGCTCCTGTGCTGGTAAGTCCATATTTTAATAAATACTTCCTAGTCTTTTCATATGCTTCAGAGCATACTATTGTAGTTGTTTTGTTACAAAAGAATGATCAAGGTGAAGAACATCCTATAGCATTTTTTAGTAAAATGTTAAGAGATGGGGAGTTAAAGTATGATATCATGGAAAAACAAGCATATGCTCTGATTAAGTCCCTAAAAGATTTCAGAATTTACATTCTTCATTCACATGTAGTTGCATATGTTCCCAGCAGTGTGGTAAAGAGCATACTTACACAACCATATCCAGAGGGGAAAAGAGCAAAATGGATTACAATGCTTTTGGAATATGACATTGAAATTAGGCCTACAAATTTAATTAAGGGACAGGGATTGGATAAAATGATGACAAACTCTAATTGTGATTCTTTGCAGCTAAATTTTCTGTTAGTTCAAGCAAATCAGTTAGACATAGAAGTGCAGGCGATGCCTGATTTTTCCATTTCTCCATGGTATGCTAATATTGTTTATGTATTGCAAAATTTACAACCTACTACAGGGTTAAGTAAATTTAGAGAAAGGTCTTTGATGCTGAAGGATGCAAAATTCTGTATTTTAAATCAATATCTTTATTGGAAGGATCCTGGTGGAGTGTTATTGAATTGTCTCTTGGAGAATGAAGCTCAGCAGATAGGAAAGGATTTCGATGAAGGATATTGTGGGGGACATCATTCATGGAAGGTAACAACAAATACAATTTTGAGAGCAAGATTCTATTGGCCTTCACTATTTTCATATGTGTATAAAGAAACCACCAAATGTCATCAGTGCCATATTTTTGTTGGAAAGAGGAAAGTAGTTCTACTCCATCTTAATCCCATATCAGTAGAAGCACCTTTCCAACAGTGGGGATTGGATTTCATTGGGGAAATAAATCCAAATTCCTTAAGACAACATAAGTGGATCTTAACAGCAACTGATTATTTTACAAAGTGGATTGAAGTGATACCTACTAGAAGAGCTATAGATGCAGTGATAATAGATTTCCCGGAGAATAACATTTTGGCAAGATTTGGATGTCCTAAGAGGATTGTAACAGATAATGCAGCTTCTTTTAAATCTAAGAAGATGATAAATTTCTATCGTAAGTATCATATAAGTTTGAATCATTCTACTGCTTATTATCCACAGGGTAATGGACTGGTAGAGTCCTCTAACAAAAGCTTGGTAAGGATAATTAAGAAGTTGTTGGAAGAAAATAAAAGAGCATGGCATACAAAGCTGAAATATGCTTTGTGGGCTGACAGAATCAGTACAAAGAGGGCTATTGGAATGTCACCATTCCAATTGGTGTATGGACCTGAAGTGGTTTTTCCAGCATCTCTAGGAGTACCCATTATGAAGTTATTGCAGGAGCAGCAGGATGAACCTAATTATCTGCAAAGGAGAATAAATCAAATAATTGAGCTAAGTGAATTGAGAGATAAAGCATATGATAAGGTATAGATTCATCAAGAGAAAGTGAAAAATACTTTTGACATAAAGGTAAAAGAAGACACTTTCCAAGTAGATGATTTGGTGTTGAAATGGGATGCTCCACATGGTTTGATCATTTATGGGCAGGTCCATACATTATTGCAACACACAGGGGTAACAATGCTTTTATTCTACGATATTAGGATGGGTCTCGGTATGAAGGAGGTCCAGTGAATGGGAGATTTTGAAGCATTATTTGGGATAAAGGGGAAAATAAATTTCATGTATTATAGTGTAAATATTTCTTTACTTTCAATCAGTATAGATGGTGAGCCAGAAGATTTGAATCCCGTAGAGAAGGCCCTAAGATCAGAAGGGGTAGCCATATTTTAGTTCTTGCATTTCCTTCAGAAGGACAAAAAAAAAAAGGGAGTTAGATTGACGATGGATTTGGAAAAAGGTCCACGGGGTTCTTTGCTACCTCACAGGGAGGATATCATCCCCAGTGGAGCCAGTTGTTAGCACTATATTGAAAATGGTGAATTTCTCAATTGAAAGGTTTGGAAATAGTCATATTTGAAAATTTTGTTGGAAGCGCCCTTCGGGTTAATGGTTAGCATGATCTTTCATTTTAGATCGTCGGATGAAAAGAGGGATGTGAGCTATGGTTGTGGATCATTTCGCATTTGAAAGATGCAAGGAATAAATTGAGTTGGTTTTGGATTTACAGAATCCATTAAAAAGGTGCAGTTTTGAAGGGTTGAGATTAATAAGTAAGATCAACGATGATGAAGCATTCCTGGTATTGAACATACTCACATGAAATAAGTTTTCCAATTCATGGAATGACTTAACAGGTGGAAAGCTTGGATGGAGAGGATGAGATTAGAGATAGATCTACGGTCAGGAGCAATTCTGTGGATTGAACTAGCACAGAGAAAATTCAATTTTGAATCCACGAAAAGTGGTAGGGGCCACGTTGATCGACGGTTCCAATAGCACTCAGGTTGTGATTGACTGATATGGTGCATCCCACAAATGGAAGTTGCTCGATCAATCAGTTCTAAAATGATTTGCAGAATGTTAAAAGTTTCCACAGTTGGGCGGTCATGATGAAGGCAGGTTACAGATTAAGGGCTAGTATTGATTTCGCTGAATCAAGTTGTGTAGGGAGTTAGTCTCGAATATTAGTGTTGAGATTTTTCACTTAGACGGTTTAGATTTGGAAGAAAATTAAATCTATGGTGTAGATTATGGGAGGTGCGCCATTCTCATGAAGCATAAAAAATTATAAAAATCATCTATGCAGAGTTTTGAAAGTTTGTTTTTTCTGAGCTGTGGAATTGATGGTAACCTTGACTGTGTGCAAAGTGCCAGCGTGGACGAATATGAACACCATGCTAATTGACAAGGTAAGCACCCTGAAATGTTCCAAGTATTTATAAAATAGATAAGATGGATGAGATAGAGGTGGTAGAAGTGGGAGATAATGAATAATTAGGGGTTTCCTATCAGAGGGATGAGAAAAGTTTTGAAGACAAGAATGCTGAAATTTCTGATACTATTTTGATGAATGAAACAATTGAAATAGCTAAGAGTAAGTTGAAAATTCTTAAGGACCGGGGTAGTGATACCCATGGTGTTTTCAAATCTTTCTTTTACTTTTTATTTGTCGACCAGACCCCTAATTTCCCTGAATTTGTCGAGTGGCGTGTAAATAAATTTTCTGCTGCTGAAGGAGTCATTATGAATAAAACTAAGTCTAGGGTCCTTTTCCATGTTCATGCCTCTGTTATCCGTAAAGCCCTATTTTTCCCAGATGATTTTATTCCTTTATCCCAAGAATACAAAGAAGAAAATATCATACATTTTTTCCAAGAGTCTACAGCTGAGAGTAAAGCAACATTTTTAAAGTCATGTTTGAAGCCGGATAGGGAGTTTTTAGGTCTATCTTATCCTATTGACCTATTTCTATTTAATGAAGAAACCCAGTCTTGTATTAATTTATCCAGTCAATTTTTGGGGTTAGATACTAATGGTTATGTTATAGAGTCACTATTGAGTCTGTCGTTTGTCTTAAGTACTTTCCCAGTTAAGTCTGAACTTCCAGTTCAGTCCTTCCAATTTTGTTGCCTTAAATTTGATGAGGTCTTAGCTGAGAAAATTTGTTCTCAGTTAGTCAACTTCCACAATACTAGAGTTTTCATATTCCAATCATTTTTTTGAATATGTTCTTGTCACACAATGAAGATATCCTCCAGTTTCCTGAATTGGTACTCACTAATGAAATGACCCAGGATTATTGCAATTTTATGAATGGTTTGATGGAAAAAATATACAGTATTTTATTTCAGGAAAGATTTCTGAGAGTATTACCAGAGATGAAGGAAATATTGCAGCTTTCCCCTAGTAAAATGATAGGATATTGGTTCCTTTCAGAGTCTGAAACAATTATAAGATTATATGGATTTGTGCACCAGCCTTACATTGTTCCAGCCTTCAACAACTAGGATATTCTCTTTGGAATTTCTTAGACAAAAGATTATAGTGGAAGAGGAACACATCTTAAACTTAAGAAATAGTTTAGATATGAAATTTCCCTGGGAGGCAGGGCCATATGTTGTCAAAAGTAGAGCCGCTTTGCCCATAATTTATAATCTACTCAAGAACATGGGATTTTCTTTGGGTATTGCAATCAACTATGATATAAACTAGTTAATTTCCAAAAGAATACGGGCAAATAATAATAAACCTTTTGAACATACTAAAGTAGTTGGACTCAGGGAGGAAGCTAATTGGGAAGATTATCCTGACAAATCTCCAGCTAATGTCAGCATGGAACAAGACTTTGTATCTTCCTTACGTTGAAATAATTCTCCTCCAATGGATCTTTCTAATATGGTTGCAGTTGTTGGTAATATCTCATCCTTAATGAGTTTTTCAGGAACCTCAAAGAAGAGAGAGCATTTAGATTTCATGGACATTGAGGAAACAAACACTGCTAGTACACCAAAGAAGTAGAAAACTGAACAAGAAGGACAAATGGTGCAGGTGAAGAAAAGCAGTATGAAAGGTAAAAAGAAACAAGAAAATCCCAAAGTAGCTGGTCTGGAACTTCAAGAATATGTGTTTGATGGATTAACCCCAAATAAGTATTCATCAAAGGAGGAATGGTTGAACACCTATAGGGAAAAGGATGATAAAACCTTTGATGATATAGGGAAATTATATGAGGAAGTAAGGCAGTTTCCCAAGCCAGATGTAACATTGAAAATTGTAAGGGATCATGCCAAAGATACCTTGAGTTTGGCCATGAATGTTGGCAATAAGGTATCATAGGTGAATGTGAACTTAGAAAATATCCCTACCACAGATATAATACATTTTCATAGAGAAACAGGTGATATTTTATATACAAGAATGCTCAGATCTACATTGCAGGTATCTAAACTGGAGTCAAATAAAAAGAGAGATCATGACCTCCTAAGGAAAGAGAAGGTTGATAACAAAGCCCTTAGAATCAAGATTAAAAAGTTGTAGGATGATTTGTTGAAGGTTGATGGGTAGTCAGACAGAGGAGCAGTGGCTCAAAAACTACTTGATTAAAAAGAGAAAGAGGTTCAACTGCTGAAAAAGAAATTGAAAATCCCTTCCACTCAACTTATTCAAACTTCTTCTTTCATAGAGTTTGAGAAGGAGAAAGAAGCATTGAACATTGAATTGACAGATTGTAAAGACAAGTTGTTAAAGCTTGAAGAAAAAGAAAAGCAGTGGGACAAATATGCTAAGATTCTGGTAGAAAGTGAGAAAGACATAAATGCTAATCTGGCAGCAAAAGAAAAAGAATTGCAGGAAAAATATGAAAGAGTTAAAAATCAATATACTGTTCTTTCTGCAGAAGTAGATACAACCTCTCTTTCTGAAGCAATGTCCCAGGTAAAGTTGAAAGAGGTAGAGCTCACAGGATTAAAACAACAGAACCGAAATCTAGAAGATATATCACTGAAAAAAGAAGAAGAAAAGAAGAAACTGGAGCAAATATGTCAAGAGTTAATAAATCCAAATACTAAGCTAACAAAACAGGTGGTTGGTCAAATGGCCTTGCAAGGAGCCAAACATATGATTTGGGATGAAATTATTAAAGACGATAATAAGTTTAGACCGTATTTATATTTTATTGTAGAACAAGAGAGTGCTCTGAAAGTAGCTAGACAAAATATTTTGATAGTAAAGTAGGGATTAAATAAGAAGCCAATGGAAGTAGCTCAAAATGCTATCAACTTTTTAAGTGCCTTGTCAGAAGATCAAGTCAGAAGGTTTGGTATCCAAGACAAAGTTGTTATTGCCTCTTGGGATAGAAAAGCGATTGGAAAATAAATAATGTTGGATACTGTACAGGCCAAAGTTGATATTATAAGTCATAGAATCAAAGAAGTGACTAAGTTATTCACTCCATTGGTAAACAGGGGAATTCCTTTCTTCTAGGAGGAAATGGAACCATTATTGTCTCAAAAGGAATATCTAGAGAAGTTGGTAAATTGCAGGTCAAATCACAACAAGTTTCAAGATATGCAGCAGGCTCTGTCTGGAAGAGTCGTATTTGATAAATTGGCTGAAGAATTTGAGTTACAATCTGATTTTAACTTCACGTGTGCCAAGGTGCCTAATATTTCCTATGCAAAGGGCATGGAGCTCAGAGTTCTGGCGCATGAAATGGTTGTTGCAGATTTTCCTAAGCTGGAACAATAGAGAACAGTTCAGCAGTATGGATCAACAAAGTATAAGATACATCCATGAAGACATCGATGAGTTCAACGAAGGATATTTTATGAAAAAATGTTATTTTTTAAAATTCATTAGTTAATAAGTTTTGTTATCTCAGAACTATTTTGTATTAAATAAATGGTTTTACAAATGTAATAAACGGTTGAAAACGTTAGGTAGTTAGGTTTATTTTTCAGCTCAAGGAACAATGTATAAGTATTTAGACTTTTGATGAAGCAAGGGTTGGAACCCGTAAGATTTTGAAAATATGTGGATTCAAGTACTTCCTTAATTAAAATTACAGAACTGAAATTTTGCGTTTGGCAGAGATTCCTGTGTTATTTCATGTTACAGTCTGTACTTTCCCTTCCTAATGTGAATGTTTTTCTAGTTTTACCGGTTGATTATCTTTTTCTTCATGTCTAAAATGAGTGTATAATAGTTTAGAATTCATATTTAATATGCTCTAGCTATTCTTTTCAGATGTTCACCAAATCTTTCTTCTAAAAGTTGACACATAATTCATTTTACGATGCTCTGTGTTAATGGCCTGTTCATGTTCTTCCTTTTTCACTAGACAATCAAATTTTGACTGTGACTGAGTAGCTACCTTGCCTCTGTTTAAAACTTCATGCAAAAGTTCTGTTGATCTATATTCATATCTTGACTCCATAACCCAATGGTCATGTGTTCAGTTTCAACCAATTTTCCTAATTATACACAATTTCACTTATACATATTTGGCCTTGTTAATACTTTGTGAGAGATCCCTCTCAGAAGAGAAAAAAAAGCCAGGTTTCTCTTTAGAAGTGGTTTTTGTTGTTACCTGGGAATAGCCTTTAAAACCTTTTGTAATTTTTCAGTGATAACAAAGCCCATGCCCAAGTTGAGTTATGTTGGATCCATTTTTATTTTTTCCTAGATCCACTGTAATTGACCTGGATTGGAAGTGCTACTTTCCATTGGGTTGTGGTTGGATTGTTGTCCCAAAGCCAATGGAATTTCCCTATAGTGGAAGTAGAGGTCATACCTATTAATATTTGAGAAAATATGGAGATGCTTATCTTAGAATCCCTTGCTGAAAAGGACAAGCTTATCTCATGAGTATCTCAACTTTGTCATTGACAATGACTTGTCCACACATTTTCAATTTCCTCATCAGTAGCTATGTACTAAAATTTCACTTTACATGAGCATGTCTTTGATGAAGTAAAAATTCAGCTCAATGTGTTTTATCATAACACATATGCAAATGGATACACCACTTTATTGGATACGCATACTCGACTAGATACACATAAAAAGTATGGTCACACTCTCTTATCTTCGAAAGTATTGTCACTCTATAAGACCATCACAAGTAACTCTTTTGGCTACTCTGTTTCTCAGTTGGTATTACTACCTATAAAACAAAATTTCTTTTGTAGTACTCTTTGACATACATCTTGCTTCTATAGTAATAGCCTCAATATACTTATTTTTTGTAGTACTAGTCTCAATTTACATCACTTATCTTAGGCTAAAACAATAGCTAGATAACACAATAGGTCTACCATGTATCAATTACAATAAAGAACCTATTCTAATGTACCTCAAGGGTACTAAAACATATGTTTAGAAATAAGCATAAAATACAACAGGCCTTCTAGGTACATTAAGAGACCAATTAACTACTTATACATAGTAGCATCATATGATTCCAGTCTAGAATGTAGTTTATATAAACTATCAACCATGGATTTCAAATCCATCATATACAACACAATAAATGTGTAACATCTTGTAGAAAGAAAGTTTCATCTTTCTTTTCAATGTTTAACATTTGTTGACTTCAAGAAACTTCTACTATCTGAAGAAGTTCTTTGTGAGCTTTCCATTCTCTATGATGTTCTTCAAGGCCTAATCACTTTCATAGTGATTTCATATTCTTCTCTTTATACCGCAGCATGCCAACTTCCTCTTCAAGAGGTTTAATTGTTCTTTGATATCCCTAACTATAACTCTTCTTGAGTATCCAATAGTCTCCAATACTTCAACTATGTCTCTGCTCATGTGGGTTTTCTTACACAATATATCACAACCCCTGGCTTCCCAAGTCATGTACCATGACTAACTGGTGAGGATTTTATTTTCTGCTGCTTGTGAAGACACATCAATACTCCCTCTTCAATTGGAGGATTCTTTCTGTACTATACCAAGCTTGTCTCAAACAAAGGCTTAGTAAGAATCTTGGAAATGTTGCGCATTTGTGGATATGTACCATGTCTAAGATATAATTAACGAGGAACCTCATAAATCTTTACCTCTTTAAAACATGCTCTATTTGGAGCAACATATGTGATCTTCCTCTATCATTGCACTAGTTAGAATCCATATATCTTTTCATTCCACTGTTCGAGACATATATAAGTCCACATTCACTTATACCGAGAAGGTACTACAACACATGATTTTTTGTACATTTCTATGTACAAACTGCAAAGCATACATATGGTTCTGGAACTAAATAGATACATCTCAAATGAAATTGATATCCTTTAAATCCAAATTAAGAAACTTTGGATATATGTGTGGCCATGGAATTACAATCCATCATCTTGAATCTCCTCAGGTTCTTCTACTACATATTTTCCTTAACCGATGGAAAATATTTCTCTAGAGAACACTACACCTCTAATCTCAACAATAATATTCTAGAATACTTTTCTCAGCTTCCTTCTAATAATGAGCACCATGCACGTCTCCTCTTAATGAGAGATGCATCAATTATTTTCACACATTCTTCATGAGCCAATGGATCTAGATTCTCCCTCTCACCATCAGGATATGAGAATCATAATCTGGGTCCTCCATGATGGGTACTCATGCTCATATATGTTTCTTCTTAACACATGAATGCAAATAACTTCAGTAGTCTTCACATTGCTCATAATTAGGGATTTTTTTCTGACTTCTTCCTAAGAAACATAAGAACCTCTCGATCTACTCTTTTCCAGGATCAACCATCGGAATGATTCCACATTCATGTCATTATTTACTTGTAGGTCATGGTATATGGATTTTTCCTACAAGAAAAATTATTCTAATGGTTAGAAGCATTTCATACTCATTAATTTTATTCGCATGAATACTTTCAATATGCTAATAATGATTTACATAGTTATGTACAGATATTAACCAACTATTTTATCCCCATTCTAATCTCATGTATTGATTTGCAGATTTATATTAGTCTTATAACATTCCTGTATCGGTCCTATATAAGTACCATATCATATCTTATGAAATAATTTAATGCAGCCCCATAATCATGTCTTATAAACAATCAATTATTCCTATATCTTATGAAACAAGTATGCATCCCTATGTTTAAAACTCATGAATAATCATTAAACCCTAAATTCATATGAGTATTTCAGCCTTATATGCATCCCTATATATCTCAGAAAATTGTATCCTTGTATTAATCTCTCATGAAAGTTTATGTAGCCCCACATTTATAAATATTTATGCATATCATATATTTCATGAGATTCACCATTTGCTAATAACAGACATACGCCAATATATATGCTCAACTTGTTATACCATATCACAATTCCTAATCTTGGGAATATAGATCTCTATATTGCAGTAATGAAAAATATTCAAAACCCTTTAGATATGATTTGTAACAACATATGATAATAAAAATACAACATACTTATCCCTTTCAATCTCTACATCCTTGAGAAGAATACTGCAATCCTTCTTTATTCACTGCAACCTTAAACACTGCAAAAGTAAACTCATGCAATAGGTAGTGAGTCTTTGCATGGCAAATAAGGATCCCATGCACACTAGATTGAATTCTATTTTCCACTAAAGGAAATAATCCTTTCAATCACTCTTTTCCTTGGATTATTTCTTCTGAGAAGGTTCATCTTCTTCTACTGTGGTAGAGGCATATACCCTTCCTTCTCTTCTTTTCCTTGTATGGTGATCTTTTGTAAAATGGAACGAATTTTGATAATAATAGCATATAATATTTTATTTTTCAAAAATTGTATTGAACTCTTTATTCTTTGCATGAAATAACTTCTTGGGAGTGAATGTATTTCTCCCTTTCTTCATTCTTATAGTGAGGGAAAAATTCTCCTCTTTAGTGCACACAACATTGTTTTGAATGCACCCCTCTTCTTGAATGCAATCATGTCATAACCTTTTGAATTTGGGTTTCTCTTCTCGGCCATTTACTCCAGCCAAGAATGTCTCCCATGAGGATGGAAGCCCATCAATGGTGATTTTAAGAAGGTCATCGTCATCTATCTCTACATCGATGCTAGCAAGCTAATATTTCACTTGTTAAATCTTTGTGAATAAGGATGCTACGGTCTCATCTCTTTCCATCTTTATGTTGCTCAACTTGTTCTTAGAATACCTCTTTTGAGTAGGGGCCTTCTTCTCATAAAGGTTTGTTAGTGTTTCAAAACACTCCTTTGCAGTCTTCAATGGTTTGATCATGGACATAACATTATCCTTCACCAAGTCATATATGATCCTCTTTGACTTTGCTTGATTCTTCTTGTAGATGAATCACCCTGCACTAGTGGTGGTATACTCTACCGCCAATGTCACGAATGAAGCAATATCATGCTCCTCAAGAATGTTTAACACTCTTTCCTTCCATGTGTTGAAGTTNATCCTCTACCGCCAATGTCACGAATGAAGCAATATCATGCTCCTCAAGAATGTTTAACACTCTTTCCTTCCATGTGTTGAAGTTGGAAGTACCTTCAAGTCGGTCTTCCAGTCGAACGGAGATCAATGTCATGGTTCCAAGATTTTTGTCAACTCTTCAAGATCACTTAGGATTTAGTTTGCTGCACAAAACTAAGATCCTTCATGCCCTATGCTCCAATACCATGTTAGTATTTGAGAAAATATCAAGATGCTTGAACTTCAAAACTTTTAACAATCAATCATTGCACATATGAATCTCATTAATAAATCAGCCACATAAATAATTGAACCATAAGAGACAAGATATACCTTGGTAAAACCCTCCAAATATAGAGGATGAAAAACCCAACAATTCTTTGAGTATGATAGATATTTTTGCAAAGAATGGTTTACAACACAATAGAAGATTTCTCGATAAGAGATATCACCACAGCAGTAGAGAAGAAAGATCCACAAAAAATTCTATAATGAACTTACCAAGTGCCTGACACTTTAATAACAAGTCAAAAAATCAGCCATGTAATGTTTTCTTGACACTAGTGCACACATGTACTTCAATTTCGAATTTAGTACCGGAGGATCATTAACATTGGTGCATGGGATCCTCTACATGCAAACATTAGTGTTCTTGCTGCATTAGTTCAAGTAATTATCCTCAGAATCTTATCCATACATAATACACGTGCCATACCTTTTAAGAATAAGTTTAACTAAATGTTAATTGACTTTGAACTAAACTCCATATTCGACTGAATGCATGACCACATATTTGGGAGGCTGATTGAGTGTAATGGTGCTTCACTTAGTGCCATCCATGCAATATACTATTATTAAATTTTTCATGGGCATTATTTAGTTAAATGATGCATTCTTATTACAACTGAGGCTTCAACGTAATCCTTTTCAATTCGAGTTCATTGGAGGCATACTTAGACAATTCAAATTCCTTCTCTCTCTATGCTTATCTCTTTATCATTTAACATATACTACATGCTCCATATGTGTATTTATTATTTATCCATATTATCATATCATACTCATAAGAAATTTCACACATACTGATGATCATATCATATTACCCCAGGTCATATAGTCATATGCTAAAGTAAATCACTCTAGAGGTAGCTAATCTCTATAGGAGACTTGTAGAACTTGGTGACCATGACTAGTAATACATCACATAGATTTTCCTCTTTACCAAGTACAACATGCCACCTAAAAAAATGGAGGTCCACAGTCTTGCTACAACACAAGACTTCAATCTTTATTCTTGATACAACACAAGATCATCTCAACAATTGGAGATCCATCTCATGGGGTATTGTTTATGAGAATCATTGACCTGGTACAACACAAGTCCATACTTCATACAACACATGTCTACAGCATGATACAACAAAACACCATTCTTGATACAACACAAGACTACAAGACTAGCATCCCACCAACACATGAGGATATAGATAGGGATCGATACAACGCAAGTCTGGAAAATGACTCCTGATGTTGTACAATGAACAATACCTGCCAATGGGTTGTGGTTGGACTGATTTATTGAGAGAATTTATGGTTGAGTGCACTCTTTCTTGTGGCATCATGGTTTTGGATCTAGGGCGACCTTTGCAAAGTGAGTTTCATCTTTCATTGTGTCTACGATTGGGTGGAACGTGGCACAATCGATCCAAGTTGCATATTTGCAAAGATGTTAGAAAAATAGGATTGCAGAGCAATACCAATTATACAGCTAAATAATTAAACAAGATGCAAACACATCAAATACATTACAAGAGAGACACATATATAACTTGGTTCACCCAATATGGGATATGTCCACACAAAAATTGCCAATCCCTTTTATTATACCATATAGAAAAATGAAGGGATACAACCTATAGCAATCCCTCTGCACTTCCTCTTCACACACTCACAGTCTCTCTCACACAAGCACATAGATTGTTTACAATGCTACAATACAATACACAACCGTATTACATTGCTTTTCTTTTATAGGGGAAATACCATGGGAAAATACTACGGGTCACCCAATACCATGGGTCCACAAACTATTGGCCAACAAACATTGCCTTGCACCCCCCTGCACCCCCCAGTTGGGATGAGTGCACAGTAAACTTGGGGTACAAACACAACTGAACAATAACATCTCTGGATCTGGAAGATCATGCTCCACAACCAAGAAAATAAAAGTCTTGTATCTCACATTTATTTAATTTATTTGGTTCTGATTTGATTTATTTATGGATTCCCATGAAATTTTTGATGAAATGTATGATCTATTTTTGGAATAAACTTCTCATGAAATTCAATCTATTTATGCAAGTAAATTTTGTGAAGGAATTGGAAGCTAGCTTTTGGGATTTCGTGCACAAATTGTGTGAGGAAATGATTATTTGGAACCTCTACTATAGAGATGATATTTATTCCACTTTTAATTATATAATTTTTGTTTTGATGGTATATTAGCCTCATAATGGTTTAAGACACTTCTCTTTGATGCTTCTACCTTTTATTCAAAAACTAGTTTTTTGATTGGATTATTTTCATAGTTTGGATACTTGGCACATAAAGTGTTTTTTAAAAAAATTCCCACATTATTTTTATGCTTATGTCTAATAAATACACTTGACATGTGTGTGGTATGATGGGAAATATTCTTTATAGTGTTTGGAAAATGTCTTCCGAAATTCTTATCAATTTCTAATATATAGCTCCTTCAATGGAATTATTTTGAGTAGATTTGTGACTTTGCATATGAAGTGTTTGACAAAATTTTCAAATGATGTATAAATATGTTATGACTGATAAAACAAGTTGTTTAGATTTTGAATGGCATTTTAATGAATCTATGAACTGTGGATTTAATTATTCTAGTTATTCCTAGAATTACTAATCAATTTAGATGAGTAGAATTAGTTAGTTTTGTGAGTTATTTAATGGACTGTATATGGGAATAAATATACAACCATATGATTGTAGGTGAACCCTGCTATTCCGTACATGAGATACAATAGTCATATATTTCTCTTTATTTGGCATTTTGGAAAGTTAAATTGGAAACTAGGTACATTGTGGTGAAAATTGACAATTAGTTGTGGATTGGAATCTATATTTTCTGAACAAAAAGAAACTACAACCATGTGCTATGTGGATACTTATTAGGTGTGATCCTTTACTTGTGTTGAATTTCATTTTGGTTCAATTATTTAGGCTCAATTTCTTGTGGCGAATGTTAACTAGTTTCATTGGAATTTATGGAAAAGATCACCTTATGTGCAATTGAAATGAAATGCAAATAAACATTTAATTGTCTATAGGTGCTTGCTTAAATATTTTTTTAATTCTGTAGGATTTATTTTGGGTTTAATGGCATGGTCACAACTTGGTTTTGTGCAAGACTAGCTACTTATATCGAAAAACTAGTGAACTAGTCTTGTGGACTATCTTTCGTATTTTTTTTAACAAAAACTTGAAAATATGTATATTAAAGAGGTTGTGCACAACCATCCAGTACAAAATTACAGCAGATAAAGGATTATGTAAGCAAAGAAAAACATAGAAAAAAATAGGCCATGAAGAGAGCCTTCTAAACCTGCTAAAGGAGAAACTGTTCTGGATATTTACAGACGTAGTATAAACACGAATAAACTACTGATTTAAAAGGATGCAAAAAAACATAGATTGGGAGGAAATCATTTCTATTTTCCTGAAAACCCTACAGGCTAGGTGACTGAATCCTCTCCATTTTTTGAACCCTTGCTCCTGGATTTTCCTATATGGGGCTTCCCTGATTCAGGTGCAGCAGGTTCTGGAGGTTCTGGAGATGCTCTTGTATGCGATCAACTCTGGCCATGATTTCTTTGAGATTCATCTCATTGTCATCTATTCTAGAGTCATGACAACTTGTCTGATAAGAGACATAACGAACATCTTCCATGAGTTGTTTAATGTCCTTAGCAGTATCCCTGATATCCAAAATTCCAATGGCCACAAATTCTGAGAGGCGCCGTATATTAGTTTTCAGGTCGTCAAACCCTTCTCTAATGCTTCTTTCAATAGGGTCAATTCGTCTACAGTCCATTCTTGAATCAGGTGAAGGGATAATGCTGAGCTGGGTAAGCTGCTACAGCTATAATCGAGAGAGGGTAAAACTTGTTCAGAGGAATCCCCTAAACCCAACAGAGGACCAAAAGTCACAACCGAGAGTTTGCCAATGCTTTCCCCTGAAAACAGAGAAGAGAAAGATCTCCTGAAATCATCAACGAAACCAAACCAACTGTTCATATCACCTGAGGAAAGAGATGAGCGTTCAAATGAAGGGATCCAGGCCTCATCTAAACCAGACTGCAGGGAGGAGGGAGTCGAGTGCCAAATATTCACCAACACCATAGGTTGGAGGAATAAATGAGTCCTGTCCAAGAAATCTACAGGAGAGATCCCTTCATCCGAGAGTAGGGAATACTGCACATTATCGATGGGAAGACCAAATTCATGCAAGTAAGGGAAAGACATGAGAGACAAAGGAGAAGGGAGGTTTGAACCCCAAGAGAGGGCCATCATATGTGTAGAGGAGTGATTAGACTCATGAGAACTGAACGGTTCATTAAGGCTGGAGGGGACTGCCTTAAATGGCCTAGGAGACGGGACAAGGAGGGCGGGAGGAGAAGGCCACGTGCCCCATTGAGCAATGGAAGAGCTACTACTTATAAACGATGCCACCTCCATATTAAAACTTTGCTTAACAATAATTCCTAAGCTTAGGGTTTAGAATATAAGCCCAAGGATTGAGTCAAGGAATGGGTTTGATTCTGACTTTTTCATGATTTAGAGAGATGAAACCTTGCGGGATAGAGGCACCAATGTTTTCCAGAGCATCTTCCTGGGAATTATTTTGTCTTAATATGTGAAATCAGTTTATGTTAGCTGGGAGGGGGAGCTGAATGATCCTACCATATAGCCTCCTGCAATTGATGGAGCCAGAAGTGTATCTAGAAGTCATTTTGTGGATAACATGCCGCGAGTCCCTAAAAAATAGTAGTCTAGAGATATATCTTCTGTCTATAATTTCTAGACCCTACAGAAGAGTCATCCACTCTGCCTCATTATTAGTCTTGTGTCCCAGCCCCCAAGCAAATTTTTTTACCGTATGTCCTCTTGGGTCAATGATAACACCCCCATGCACCTCCCTCCCTAGGACTATCTTTCGTAATTACCAGGATTAATTATTGTAATTTTGGAAATTAGGACTTATTTATATGTCATTATATGTTATTAATCCATTGTTATTGATGATCAATGGTTATTTTTTAAACAATTGGATTTGTGATAAGTGTCCTCATTTGAGCACTAAGTGTCGTAATTAACACCTTAATTACTAGTTAGATGTGAACAAGAATAATTATTCCTTAGAAGTAGTTATAATATATGGTATGGCTTGGATTGAAGGTTTGATGATTTTATATGATGTTTAGAAAACTTCCCATTACTTGGATCATTTGTTTGAATAATTATTGAATTTATTTTAATTTATTGGTAATTAAAGGGATTTTGTTGAAATTAAATCATGAAAAATGAAATGAAATATTTGTTTGACTAATCTGCTGTGCTCAAATGATCTATTTAGCTTTACAGATATAATAATATGTCCCTTAGACCCTTTAATATCCCCATGGGTCATTGTAGGTGGTATCAGAGCTAGGTTGAACACTGCGGCTGTTGGGCCTATTGGTCACTTTAAATTTGCTTGCTTGAATAAAAGTTAAAGTATGCCTATATGAAAGGTAATTATGAAAGTGCTACTATATTTGTGAAAGATGAAAAATTATTTGTAATTTTTGAATATTTGGAAGATGTTTGAAAAGAATAATATCCTTTTATGCATTTTTCTTAGTTATTTATTTCAAAAATTGAAAACTAGAATAGTATGATTTGTTTCTTCTTAACTAGAAAAATAATTATTATTTGAGAAAATAAATGAATCTGATAATGAAATATTAACAAAACTTAGAATGAACACATTACAACTCATGGTAAATAATTAAACCTAATAAGACCCTGTGCAGAGAAAAATAATAGAGGATGGAAGTTAAACATACAACCTCTTATGGACCTGAAGAGGAGTATGTAGGAAGGAGGAGTAGTTCATCCATTGACTTGGAATACTCGGATCACAAATGTTATGAAAGGATCAGTCACCTTCAAGAATATATCATGAATGAACTAAGATCCTTAAATACTACCCAAGGAAAGAAATAAAGGAAAATCATAAAAAATTACTCTAGAATGGATTGTCCACTAGACAATTACCATACACCTCCCTTGAGAAAAAGAGCTAAAAGTCCTGAGAGTAGTCCAACAAAGTTTTTAGATAACCATAATAGTAGAAGGAGAAGGTATGCGCATGATAATTTTATGGGAAAATTAAGAAATAAGTTAAACCTCCAACCTTTGATGGAAAAGTTAAATAGGGTGAAGAAGTGGAAACATGGTTAGTAGGGCTTCGAAATTTTTTTCAAGTTGCATAATTATTCATCAACCATGGAAGCAATAATAACTATCTATATTTTGCAAGGAAGAACCTATATTTGGTGTGAACATTTGGTTAAATTGAAATATATTGATGAAGAAAATATCACTTGGAAAAATTTTAAAAAGTATTTTCAACAAGAATACCTTTAAGAGGAATACTATGATAATAAGATGGAAGAATGCTTTGAGCTTAAGCTGGGAAATTTAACTATGGATGCACACCAAAGGATATTTATTGAACTATTAACTTATGCATACTATATAAAATATGAGAAATTTAAGATTTAAATATTTCTAAGTGGACTGCCAACATTTTATAGGGATAAGATTCAATATGATATGCACAAGACCCTTAAAGAAGTAATCAGGAAGGAAAAACATTTGTATAAGTTGGATAGGAATACAGAAATTAAGAACTTGAAGGATAAGAAGAGTGTTATGTGAGACCAAAGAAAGAAGGGAATCAAGCCTCTTGTCAACAGAGGTGGTAATTTTCATGAGGAACTGCATTCATATAAAAGACCTCCTGTTAGATGTTGGAATTGTAATGAGAATCAGTATGCAAGGGATTGTCCACATAAGAAAGGAGACAACATTCACAACTTTTAGGAAGCAATAGTAGGTGATGTTGGTAAGACTTAGAGGATTTATGCAGCTTTGGAAGGTAGGCAGGTAGATCATCATTATCACATGATAGAAGTGGCTTATTAATAGAACTAGGTGTATTTTAATTGATTTAGGAGCTAGTAATAGTTATGTTGAACCTAGTGTAGTTTTGAATTGTTCTCTTAATAAAAGTAACCTTGAGGTAGTAGGCCTTGTACAATTAGCAACTGGAACTATAAGAAAAGTCACATAAATAATAAGATAGTGTCCTTTGGAAATGAATGGTTTAAAGACTTCAGCAAATTTGAATGTTATCCTCTTGGGAAGTTACGATGTTTTGATTGGTATGGATAGGTTGAGTACACACCGAACTATCTTGGATTGTTACAATAAGACTTACACATGCCTAGATGAGGAAGAAACTATAGTAACAAATAAAGGAATATATAGACCGATATATTTAAGAGATGTTGCAAGGATTACAATTAAAGAAGTGTTTTAGAAAAGGGTGTCAAACTTATGCAGCTCACCTAGAAGAATATAAGGAAAAGGAACCTCAGTTACAGGAGAACCCGGTATTACAGGAATTTGTAGATGTATTTCAAGAGATACTAAAATTCCTCCTAGAAGACTTATATACTTTACTATTGATCTAGTGCCCGATACATTTCCTTTATCTAAAGTCCCTTATAAGATGAGTACACCTGAATTGAAAGAGTTACATGAAATGCACTTAGAGGAGTTATTAAAGAAAGGTTATATCAGGCCTAGTGTTTCACCTTGGGGAGCACAAGTTTTGTTTGTAAGAAAGAAAGATGGTATCTTCAGACTTTGCATAGATTACAAACAGTTAAATAAAGCAACTATGGAAACACATTATACAACCTTGATGAGAACCATCTAGAGTTCTCATTTTTTATAATTTGTATTAAGTGTGGTTATTTTTACCCTTGAATTGAAAAGTGGTGCTACTAGTACCACCCATTTTTGTCTAGGCTAAAATTATAGATTTTTGATCAAAACTCTAAATCAACCCCCAAATTGAAAAACAGTACTCCCAGAATCACCCTCGTTTTTTTGGGAATAAAATTACAGCTTATTTGAAATCGTTGCCTTAGCAACCAACAATGTTGCAACTAAAACCTTAAAATCATCCCTTTGATTGAAAACATAATGCTATCATGACATTCTTACTTTTCTTTTTGAGATTGAATTTACAACTTATTTGAAATTGTGGCTTTAACAACTGGTACCAATGCAACAAAAATGCCAAAACCATCCATCGAATTGAAGAAAGGTTCTTGTTTTTTTTGTTATTTATATTTTTATGTTTTTTTTTTAATTTTTTAATTTTTGTATTTGATTATTTATAAGGTTTTTTAAGTTTTTAAACATTTTTATAATATATTTGTTGAACTTTGTTTATATTTCTTTTTTTTTTTAGTTTTTTAAAATATTTTTATTTAAAAACTATTTTTTTGGGGTTGAAATTTGTTTTTATAAAGTTGTTATTTGAAAATATTTTTTAAATTTGTTGGGGTTATGTTTCGAAAATGTTTGTAATTTTAACTCAAATAAAGAGAGGGTTGTTATTAGTAGCACTTATTTTAGATTTGAGGGTTGGTTTTGGCATTTGTGTTGCATTGATACCAACTATTAAGGCCACAATTTCAAATAAGTTGTAATTTCAACAACGAAAAAAAATGGGGGTTCCATGGTATCATTAGTTTTCGATTTGGAGGGTGATTTTAGGGCATTGATCACAATGATGCTATTTTCTAAGGTCACAATTTCAAACAATTCATTATTTTAACGCAAAAAAAAGAGGGTGATTCTGGGAGCACCACTTTTTAATTTGAGGGTTAAATTTGAGGGTTAATTTACGGTTTTGATCGCAACCACACAAGGTGGGGTTTCAAAAAATTTGTAATTTTAGCCTCGAAAGAAAAAAAGGGTGCTACAAGTAGCACCACTTTTTAATTTGAGTGTTGTTTTTGACGCAAAAATATGAGTTTTATGGATAGAGTTCTCATTTTGAGTATAAAGTTCTCATCAAGTTGTATAATGTGTATCAAGAAAAAGTTATCATTTACCGAGAATTGATGACTTATTTGATCAATTAATGGATGCCACAGTGTTTTCAAATATAGATCTCATGTCGGGTTATTATCAAGTCAGAATTAAGGAAGATGACATCTGTAAGACGACTTTTAGAGCAATATATGGTCACTATGAGTTTACAATTGTTCCATTTGGTTTGACGAATGCACCAACTACCTTCATGTGCTTCATGAATGGGATTTCTCGAAAATATTTGGACAAGTTTGTGTTTTTTTTCTTTGATGACATACTAGTTTAGTCGAAGACAAAGAAAGAACGTGAAGGACACTTGAGACTAGTAATGCAGGTACTTCGAGAGAATCAACTTTATGAGAAGTTAAGTAAATTCTCTTGTAATGAGAAGAAGATTCACTGCTTAGGAGACATTGTATCAGAAGAAGGAATCCCAGTTAACTCTGAAAAGTCAGAAGCAATTATGAATTGGCCAACACCTAAGAATGTGTCATAAGTTATATCTTTCATGGGATTAGCAAGTTACTATCACAGGTTTATAGAAGGATTTTCAAACATTGTACATACGATAACTTCTTTAAAAAGGTATAAAGTTTGATTGGACATCTAAATGTGAAACAAGTTTTTAGAATCTTAAAGAGATGCTTACTAGTGGACCAATTTTGAAAATTGTGAATCCAAATGAAAATTTCGTGGTATGTACAGATGCATGCCAACATGGTATAGGTAGTGTGTTAACTTAGAATGGATAGGTTATTTGTTATGAGTCTAGGAAGTTAAAGGAACACGAACAAAATTATGCTACACATGACTTGGAATTAGTAGCAGTAGTATATGCTTTAAATATATGGAGACACGACTTAATGGGAAAGAAATTTGAATCAAGAATTGATCACCATGGACTAAAATACTTGTTAAAAAAACCTAATCTAAACGCAATACACAATATTGATGGATCTACTATGTGAATACGATTCTGACATTAAACATATAAAAGGAAAATAAAATAAAGTGGCGGATGCACTCAATAGGAAAATGCATGTGATGCATGTAGCTATCAATACTAGATTTCAAATTTAAAGGATAGAATAAAAGAGGCAAACAATATAGATAAATTCTTTCAATAGGTAAAAGCAGGTCTGCAACAACAGGGAACAACACATAAGTTTGAACACTATAAATTGGAAGATGGAATACTTAAGTATAAGAACATGGTATACATTCATAACTCACAAAACATAAAGAATTTGGTTTTAAAAGAAATGCACGATGTCCCATATGCATGCCACTATGGTTATCAAAAGACGGTAGTAGAAACTAAGAAGAATTATTATTGGTCAGGAATGAAAAATGAAATTGTTGATTATTGTTATCCCTCGAGTAAACACTTCTCTGTCTGAGTGACGATACTAAGATTTTTGTCACACGAAAGGGAAAAGGGATTGAAGAGCCAGTTTGCTATAAATGATCATGGTCCTAATCACTCATTGTTTACTCCATATTTGTCTCTTTTTGTCAATATCTTAAGGCATAGACGCGTGTGGAAGTATATCAACTTGTGTTCCACACACTAGTTGACTGTGTACGACTAGCGTTTGCTTCTAAAAGTTGTACACATGGGTTTTCTAAAGGAAACTCATGTGTCAGGCTTAGGTTTCATTTGTCATGGTTTCAAGGAGTCAATGTCAAGTGTAGGATATATGCACCAACGTTTACCGTAAAAAAAACTCAAGTTGTCATAGATACAGTTGCGTGTGACACGCGGGATGTTGAATACAAAGTCGTGTGTATTCCTGTAACAATTTTTTGTAGGATAGGGTTTCATTTTTCTCAGTTTTCCTTCAAGTTTTGTTTGGTGCACTGTTAGTGCTTTGGTATTTGTTTATTATCATTCGCAAGTTCTTTTTAATTCATATTTATGTGAGAGTTTTGTGAATAAGGCTTTGTACCTAGTCTTTCCACTTGGTTTATCTTTGGCTTGAATATTGCTTGGATCACCACTTGTATACATTTTTTGATTTTTTTCTCAAGTTTTTATCTTGTTGAAATCTTGTTGACCCAACCTTGTTGTTCAAAGGTGATTAAATTTTTCTTTTGCATAATGTTGTATTCCAAGTGAGTTGTTGTCAGGATTCCTGGGTAGTGTAGGGTTTGTTCTTATAGGTTTGGTATAGAGTTTGAGTTAATTAGACTTTTAAATTTGAATGACATAGTGTTTATACTTCATTATCTCATTCCATTTTAAAGAAAATTAAAACAAAAAAAGAAAGTCTTGTTGTTATTATGCATTCTAGGTTAGTTTTATTAGTTTTAGGTGCACTTGCATAGTTTTAAATTTTAAAAAGGAAAAGAAACGTTTTTTTTTAATTTTCAGAATCACATAGTTAGTGTATTTATATCTCTAAAAGGAAAGATAAAGTGAAAACGTTGTTTTTGAATTTCATTGCAATTTCAATATATTTTCACTTTCTTATCGAGTCCAAACACATAATTAGTTTCATGACCACTCCTCATTTAATTAATCAGGAGCCTTTAAAAAAGAATGATGATAATTAAAATGTATTAGAAATATTATTTTTTTAGGGATGGCATCTACTAGTCTAGGCTAGTGTTTTGGACTAGGGATTATATTTAAACTGTCGAGAACAATTAAACTCAAAACATAGTGGTGTTTTTTCAAGGAACCCCAAGCTTGTGAAAAGGTAAACCATAAATATCCTCTCACATTGGAGTTAAGTATGAGGTTGTGCGATATTGAGTTGCGGAGATATCCCTCCAATACTTGGTTGAGAATACAGAAGATTTGTTGTTCATTCAAGGATTCATTTAGAACCACCCTTGGCCCCGTGTGGTGTCAGTGTTGTTTGGGTTTCGGGCTTAATTTCCCTTCCTAGGTGCATTGACTGGACTGACGACTGTTTCGATGGACCCTTTTTTGTGAGTTTTGTAGACATAGTATCTTGACCTATAAATATCTACACAGGTGACGGTGCAAGATTATTTCCACTGTACCTAATGAAGACATGGGTGAAAACCTCGTGCAACTCTTTGGAAAAGTGGTTGGTGATTAAAAAACTTACCCTAAAGTGATTGTATTGTGGACCATGGGTACTTGTTCTTCTCCCTTCACTATTTATTTATGGGACCTTATCATCCCAGACTTCCCTTTGGAAGGTATCTTTCTTTAATTGGTTTGGATACTTAGGGGATTTTCTAGTGGTGTGCTGGTTGGGATGCTTGTGATTTAGTTGGCCTTAGGTTTGTTTTATTTGAGTCATTAGTTGTGGAGTATCAACCTCTCTGTACTCTACGAAGGTTGCAGATCCTTCCCCTAGTTATAGTGGATCCCCCATCGCCACCTCAAATGTGATGTGTCAACACAAGTGGTTCTTTAGAGACAACATGGATAAGTGCAATTCCTAGGGAATCTAAGCTTATCATGCATACTGCACCTACTCCTCATATGTTTCAGGTTGAATATCCCTAAGCCAATATTTTTTCAAGAAATTTTAACCCACCCTTAACCAATTTAGATGATTCTATTCTTGTGCAAGTACTTCCTTTTGGTCAACCCAATACTAGTGAATATATGATTAATTCAAGTTTTTTTATGGATAACATGAGGGAAATATTGGGAGACCTTTATACTCCTACAACAACTATGCCATCAGGAATATCATCCCCTCCTCATGTTAGTATACTTGTATCTAATACTCATTATGTATATGCATTAGTAGAGTCTTTAAACTTCAGTTCAACAACCTCAAGTTCACCTAGTACTCAAGTGATTAGTCCTTATGTATCTATGATTCCTACTACTATATATTCCACATTAGTTGTTACTAGCATACCCAAGATACCATTTATATCCTCTCCTTTGTTTCAAAAATATCAGAACAATCCTACCAATTCCAGTCCTTTTGTTTAGGGATTTACTTGGTATGGAGGACATATTCCTCCTTCTTCATCATTTGTGGGATATTTTCCTACATACTTTGGTGCACCCTTCATAAGAAAAAATCCATCCACAAGATTTGGCTTTCAAAGTGTTGTTCAAACCTCGACTATACCAGCTAGGAGTTCTTCTTTTTCACTATTCGGTGGAAGGAACACTACTCCCGTATCTATAATACCTATTTCAGTTGGAAGTAGTTAGTCTCAAGTACAATATAGTACACCATAGGAAAGTAACCCTTTAACATTTGGGTGGAATCCTTCTTAGACCTATTTTACTTCACAGTTGATGGATGGGTGTAACCCCAACCAACCTTACCGTAATTTTGGTTCAGGGAATATTTCCCACCAAAATCCCCAAATCCAATCTTAATCTAAGCCTCATATTCCTTTTCTAGCTTTAAACTTGCTATATTTATCCAAATTAAAAAATGATCTTGTGCTTCATTATCTGACTTGGATACCTGTTCCAATCAAACTACCTTCAAATATACATAAGTTTGAAGGAAAAATTGGACAAGATATAGGATACCATGTCACAACTTTTCATCTTTGGTGCTCTTTTAACTCATTGAATGATTATTCCATTTGGTTAAGAATTTTTTAATGAACCCTGATCGATGTAGTGACTAAATGGTACATTAAATTGCCATCCGCCACTTATAATAATTTTTATGATTTAGTGATGGTATTTCTTAATCAATTCCAGCTCCATGTTCAGTATGATGCCGACCAACATAGATATTTTGTCTAGCATTAGGAAAAATAAAACCACACATATATATGATGATAAGTAGCAGATACATTGGAAGAGGTTGATTAAGGCTAATATACCTTTTTTCATTATTATTAGAGTGGTTGTTACAATCACTTTTCCCTTACATCTCAAAAGAGGTTTCTACTTTGGGAGTGACTACAAAAGATGAATCCATACTCAGAGCCCAGCAGCTTGCTATGATCTATGCTTAGTTTGGTATTATGTATGAAATTATACAAGATGCACCAAGATTGAATACCAACACTATGAAATCAAAACTTGGACCACATGATGACAACATCATGGGTTAAGTTGAGACACTTACAATAGAGTCTTTGGCTAATAAAATACATGAATTATCTATGAATCAATATATAGTAGAGGAAACTAATGTTTACATACCTTCCCATCAAGAGACTAATGCAAATAACGTGCAATCTAACTAGAAGGCTACTCATCAATCCGGTGGAAAAAAAATAGAGGAAATAAAGGAGAAGGTAACTAGAACAAACCTAAGACCACAAATAATGCTGAGGGGGACAAGAAAGAAAAGAAAAATGTGAAATTAACTTGCAATATTTTTCAAGAATATCACTTGAGTTACCAATGCTCCCTTATGGAACAAGAAAAGAGGTTGCTTAAACAACAACAACCCCATCGTCCTCAAGGACCTGTTTTCAAAGGGACAAAATGCAACTTCGGGTGGATCTAATACCACTAAGGGAATCCAAGGTTACTCTTCATATGATCAATCCTATATCAACATGGTTCGATCCCACACCCTATTACAAACTAGAGTGAAAATTTATGATCCCGAGGTGTCACAAAAAGATAAACAAACTATTGAGGCATTGAGGCCACTTTCCATTGAAAAGTTAGTTGATCTTATGACAAGGATACTGATTTTTTTTTAAAAAAGGGCATCATACAAAACTAAATCATGGGTTACTCCCAACTATTCAGTTGTGTAATAATTATCCCAAACACCTTATGCCATGTCTACCTTATAAGTGTTGCAAAGTTGTTCTTCACAACGGAATGTGCTTCTGGCTGCTATAGGTAGTCTCAAATCTACAAGTCTAGTAGATAAGTTTGATATGTCTGATGTCAAACCATGCTTGTCGTATCATGTAGCTTTCCATATTGAAGTAGTCCATGAGACTAAAACCATTGGATGAACAACCATTGATGAAGGTGTGTCTACTTATGTAATGGCCATATCTGGTTGGCAAGCTTTAGGGTCCCCTGATTTGATTCCATCCACAACCTTACTCACTTAATTTGATTGTAGATATTTCCTCCCTCACAGTGTTCTACCTTCTTTTGATATCGAGTTGGTAGGGAAAGTAGTTTAGGTTGAGGTTGAAGTGGTAGATGCTCCTCTCGATTATAATTTAATTTTGGGTAGGAGTTGGAATTATTTTATGTGTGCTATCCCACCATCCATTTTTTAGGTACTCATGTTTCCTCATGAAGGAAAGATGGTTACAATTGATCAATTGCGATTTACTTAAAAAATTCATGCAGATGCATCAAAATCAAATATCCCAATGATTAATAAGGCTTGTCTAGTGAACGAGAATTTAGAAGTAG
The DNA here is from genome assembly GCA_001517045.1 of Pseudotsuga menziesii. Classification (NCBI taxonomy): domain Eukaryota; kingdom Viridiplantae; phylum Streptophyta; class Pinopsida; order Pinales; family Pinaceae; genus Pseudotsuga; species Pseudotsuga menziesii. The sequence continues at coordinate 166,437 of LPNX010301972.1, forward strand.
GAATGTATACTTCACTTATGGGTACATTTTATCTCCCTACTCCCGTATATTATATTGGATCAACTAGTGTGAGGAACATTGATTTTACATCTGGGTATTTCTCTTCAATTTCAAATAAGACTGATTCATGGATTTTACCCACACAAGATGAACTGGAAGTTCCCTTATCTACAACATAAGTTTCTTATCGAGTTCTTTATGATGCTATTGTATATCCCATCATGAATATTTCCATCTTCGAGGAGTCAGATCTAGATTACATGCCTGCATAGGCGGCGAACTCTACGTATTTTTCTGATTGCTTAGACATAATTTTTCCTTCGGATGAAGCCATTCTGGAAGCTATGATAGAACTTGATAAATCTTGGGAATATTTGCACCATAAGTCCTATTTTATTCCAAACGAAAATAGGATAGAGAATCAAGAGTTCCACGTGAGACTTTGTGGGAATATCGAACAACCTTATCATACTTACTCAATAGATTCTCTATCTCCTTAGGATGTTTGGAAATGCTCAAGTGGTGTTTAGGAGATGTAATTAAAATTTTTGCAGTCTATCCTATATCTCCATGCCTAAATATATTCCTCATGCTATGAGAAGACACCACTTGATTTGGTAAGTGTGCATTCCCCTCAATAAGATGGGTTTCCCTTTTGAATTTTTGAACCTTATTTCAGGGACTTGATGATTCACTATATGCTCCCCTAAATAATACACCCATTTTACTCCCAAAACCACATTTTTATCAACCACATTCACTACATAAAAGTTGTCACTGATAATATGATTTCCTAGAGTAACTTGAAGCTTTGGAATCCATTTAGTGCAATCCATAGAATTGTTACCTGGAATGATGACTGTGAAACCATCAAAATTTTCAGCTTTTAACTTTATCCTCTCCACCAAGGATGCATCTATGAAGTTGCAAGTGGTTCGACCATCCACTATAACCGTGACCTTTTGGCCTTGTATGCTTCCCTTGAGCCTTAAGGTGTGGAATCTAGGTATACCCGAAAGTGCTGCAATTTTTCCTGTATAAGTAGTGGCTTCTTCTTCTTCTGATATTTTATACCCTTATTCTTGGGCTTTAAGTTGTACCTCTTCGTCCTCCTCCTCCTATTGATCATATTCAGAAAAAACTTCAATGTAATGTGCCTTCCCCTTGGCACATCTATGTCTTGGGAGCCAAGGTTGTTGGTATGTAAAACATAAATTTTTATTCTAACCTCTTCTTTGATTGGTCCTCCTTTATTTTATTTGGTAGAGGAGTCTTGTTTCCATGGTTTCTCACCTTCCTTTAACTTGGAAGGGAAATTTGGCTTTGGAGGGTATTTGCTTCTTGGAAACACATTCTGCAAATCCCTTGTCAAATTCATGGAATCCTTCAAAGTGGATGTCTTGTGGGATTTCACTAGCCCTCTCAAATTTTCTGTTAATCCTTCAGTAAAAAATAAAACCAACCTATCCATAGATACATCAGAAACCATTACTAAAATCGTTTCAAATTCTAACATATATGCTTCGGGAGTTCCTACTTGTTTTAATTGCGCAAGTTCTTTGAAAGGAAGTTCAGGGTATTTCCTCTCAAATATATCCAACAATGCATTTGAGAAACCCTCATAAGATAAAATATGATAATGTCCCAAGGTTCTAATACCATGGAACCACCAATCACTAGCTTCCCCTTCAAGATGCGGAATGGCCATTTTCAATGCATCTTCTTCAACCATGGGATTTAATTGGAAATATACACTTAATTTTTGCAACCAAGCACTATAAGACATTTGTGAAGAACCATCGAAGTAAGGAATGGTTACTTTTCCCATGGTTTATTTTAATTCATGGTTAATATGAGATTCCATATTTCCATTTCCTCCTTTCTTGAACTGGAGAGAATCTCTAATGAACTGATCAAAAGGAAGGACTTTCCTACATTCATCACTTAATTGCTGCCAATCATTTGTTTCTTCTCTAACATCATAGGTGGTGTAAGGGTATTCTTTGGACTCTAAAAACTTGGGTATTACAGGTATATTCTGATTTTTGGACTCATGAGGTATTTTATGAGCTCCAGTCTTCAAAAAAATGGTTTCTCCATGGGTCTTCCCCTCATCATGGGGTGTACTACTACTACTCCCGAGTGTTGACTCGCTCCCAAATTGGATAGCGAACAATTAGAAATATTGCATGAGATGTTTTTTCATAATGTCAAGAGCTGATGTAATGAATGTTTTAAGGTCTCCATTATCTTCTTTTCCCTCCATATTTCCAAATCCTAGTTCTTTCCTAATTACTTCGTAACTAGGATTACTTTCTTCACTTCCTTCTCTTTCACTGTTAAGATCTCCAGTCTCAGTTTATAATGGAGGAAGGTAAGAATCAGGAAACATGAATAGGGAGCTCTATCAGGTGCCAATATCATGCTCTGATACCACTTCTAATGGCCCAATTCGAAAATTCCCAACAAAGGAAAAATTGTCTTGACTAGTTTTGACTGTGGGGGATTCAAATGGCTCAAGTGAGTCTTGAATTTGATAGGGAATGATGTGGGGAGTATTAATAATATTAAATATACTCTATGGTTGTTTTATTACAAGTGATATACATCTGGAACTTGATTTTGACATGATGGAAAAAAGGGAAAAATTACTAGCAATTTATGGTGCAATTCCCCCTAGGGCGCGAGCATAAATGGCTCTCCAAATCCTAAGAAAACCTACCAAATTTAAGAGAATATTATGGGGAATTTAATTAGAGTTCATTTACTGTCATTATTTGTGGTTAATATTTCTGCAACATAGGATTAAAGTTTCATATTTGAATGCATAATTTCAATGATATTTGCTTAAGGGAAATGACATAATAAAGCTCAACTTCGACACACAAAAGGTGCATGTAATGGTTATGAACAGATAAATATGAATATAGAACAATTAAATAATTTCAATAGCTCACTAACAACATATAACATTGACCCAAGTCACAATATACATCAGATACACAATCTCCATTGAAAAGGAAAATCATCAGTACATGGAAACTAGTCACAAGAAAGCTTGTAAAGGTGGAAATTTGCATATGTATTTCTTTTGATTTAGACTTACAGAGTATGTGAACATGATATTACATAGATATACATCATACATCAGATATTTGGTATAAACTTAACTCAATGGCGCGCAACCACCATTCACACTAGTGCGCCTTTATAGAAAAACATGGAAATATGGAAGTGGAAATTGAGAGAATGGGAGGATATATGGGTCACAAAAAATAGAAGCATACTATATGCAATAAAAAATTCCATTAAGCTACAAATTATAGTTCTAAGTGTCCTATCCCATGTCCAACTTGGATGAGAATCTCACTCTCTCAAAATTGGCTCACTAGAAGGGTAAGTGTGCACTCATCGTGCAAAGGACAAGCTAATGCTCTCCAAATGCAAAAGAAAAATTAAAAAATGATCAAAATCCATTTCCATTCCTCATGACATTTTTTTTTTCCTCAGAAAAAATTCATAATTTTATTTCAAAAAAGAACAAAATTACATCTGCACATGTAAGAGGATCACTAGGATCCCTACATTGTCACATATTATCTAACTCATATTAACAAAAATTCTACCCAGCATCAGAAATACTATCAGCAATATTTGCTGTCTCAGATAATCCACAAAAGAGTGTTCACAAAATCACTAAACTGTCCATATAAGTTGACAGGTCACAAATCTACCCAGCAGCAGAAATACTATCAGCAATATTTGCTGTCTCAGATAATCCACAAAAGAGAGTTCACAAATCTATAATGTATCCAATTCTCTAAAAAAAGGCCGATCCCAGCCTGTATTAGATACCACAGCAAATATGTATACTGAAAACTGAGCCATTCCCATCCTGTAGCAGCACACATTTGCTGTCTCAGTTCACCAATTCACAAAACTGTCCATATTGATAGGTCACATTCTGAGCCAACAATAACGGCCGATCCCATCCTGTGGCTGCACGAACCGCAGCATTTAATTTGTATACTGTCCTTGACAGTAAAACATCACCATTTGATTCCCTGATACAAGCATATCAGCATAAAAATAGGATAGGTCACAAAAAAAATAGAGTCAAAGCTCAATGCTGTTGTAAAATTGCTTCATGAAACAACCGATGATAAAGCCACTGCCAAGCTTCCATTGACCCAATCCATCACGATTTGAACCGTGATAAAACAGCAACATCAACAATTGGTAGGCATAGATCACCAACCAAAAGCTGAAAAACTCAAACTCTTCAGAGAATCCCATGAACTCAATCCTAAAACAATTCCCTCAACTGCTAAAAGCCACTGCCAGGCTTCCAATGACCCAATCCATCACAATTTGACCATGATATAAGCAACTAGAAACAAAGGGTAACAACCCAAAATAGAGAAGAAATAGACAGGTCACAAAAAACTGAGACAAAGCTCAATGCTGATGTACAACAGCTTCGTGAAAAGGCCGATGATAATAGCTGAATGTACCCGTTAGAGAGTGAACAGTTATCCTCCAGATTCCAAAGTCTAAATGCCACAACGTCACATCCTTAGATAGCTGATCAGCCACCCCATTCCATTCCCTATAAACATGTTTAAAATAAATATGATTAAACTGTTGTTTAATGCGGAGCACCTCTTCCAGTATAGGCAAAAGAATCATCACATGGCACTGAAGAGTCTCATTTTCCCATTCAATAACGAGCATAGAGTCACCAAATACCTGTAAAGACAAACAACCCTGTTCTAAAGCAAATAAAAGCAGAAGCCTGAGTGTCATTAATTCAGCATAATTGTTTGTTCCCCTCCCTAAACCAGCTGAGAAATGAAAATAATGAGACTCATATTTGAAAAGAATTCCACCCCCAACACAAATCAATTGTCGAGCTTGAGAGGCTCCATCAAAGAAGCCCCGAGGGATATCTTTGTCAATTTGTTCCTCCCACACAAGCCTGAGCTTGAGAGGCTTCTCAGGTTCCCTGAAATGTTGAATAATTGCAATGATTTGAGCCACAATAGATTCCATTGGGATTTGACATTCCTGAAAAATAATCTTATTGCGAGTTATCCAAATCCCCTAAGCAATGATACAAGGAACAACATGGAGAGAGTTAAAGCCCGACCACCAGCTATGAAAAGCTTGGAGAACATTATCTCCCTGCCACCCCCCACTGAAACCCATCTGCTTACCCACCTCAGACCATATAGATTGAGAATAAGCACATTGAACAAAGAGATGAAGAGTTGTTTCCTCAGCCTTCCGACATAGCGCACAAAAACCAGGGCCTTCAAGAAATCACTTTTGCAAAATGTCCCAAGTCGGAACCTTATTCTCCAAAATAGCCCAGAAAAGTAATTTGGCCTTACCCGGACAGTTGATCTTCCACAACTGTTTCCACCACCAGACCAATTCTCGGTTATAAGCCATCACATTGAGCTGAATATAACCATTTTTAGGAGTATAACACCCTGAAGGATGATAGTCCCAAACCAATACATCATCCTGGTTAGTCAATATGACATTTGAAACTCTTAACTGCCTAATATAGCCCCTCCAGGCCTCCAGCAGATCATCATGAATCTCAAGTCTCTGAGCACTGATCCATCCTTGATGCCATAAAGTAGAATTTTCCTGATCCTCAATATCAGCAATAACAAGACACCCTCTAGCTTCCAAGTGTAGCCTCAGCTCCTCAGGAAGGACACGATTCCCCCCACAGCCTACCCAAGGATCAATCCCAATACCAACCATTCGCCCATTACCAATACTCCACACCAAACCAGAGCCAACCAAATCAAAATGCTTTATCACCACTTTCCAGACCACTGAGCAATTTGTCCGAGATTTGTCCACCATTCAAATCCACTCAATGCGAGTCAAAGGAGCAATATATTTATGATACACCACTCGAGTCCAGAGACTTTGTGTATGTATAAGTCTCCATGAGACTTTTGCTCCTAATGCCTTTGCAAAAAGGAAAATATTTTTTAACCCCCACCCTCCCAAAGCTTTTGGAACAACAATTTTCTACCACCTCACCCACACCAGAGCCCTATGATCACTCTTTCCTCTCCACAGAAAAGCAAAACATAGCTTGCGAATCTGTTCTAATATCCCCTTAGGCAGCCATGCAAGAGACATCCAATAGACAAGAATCGCTTCCAAAACATATTTTATCAGAACCAGTCTCCTAGCCCAAGAGAGCCATTTTTGACTCCAGATTTGAAGTCTTTTTTCCAATTTTGTCAATAACCAGTACCAATCTTCCTTCAGGTAAGAGTTCGGTTTTAAGAAAAACCCCAGATACTTAAACCCAGCATCCAAATCCATCATTCTAAAAGGCAAACGAAGAGCAATTCTGTGTGTCTCCTGCTCAGATAAATTTGAGCATGAAATAGTGGATTTTTCAATATTTACAACCATACCCGTAGCAGCTTGTATAAGGTTTAGTCCTTCAGACACCTTATCAATATCTTGTCTCGACCCATTAGTGAAAATTAAAATATCATCAACGAAAAGAAGGTGCGAAATATACAAAACCTGGGAAATGGCAATGCCATGAAAAGTCCCATCCGCTTTTGAAGCCAAAATGAATTGACTGAGACCTTCAGCTACAAGAAGAAACAAAAGGGGAGAAAGAGGGCACCCCTGTCGAAGACCCCGACTTGCTTGGAAAAAAGGGCTAGCAGCTCCATTAATGAGAACTGCAAAACTCACCGTACTGATGCAAGCCATAATCCATCTAACAAATTCATAACAGAAGCCCAGGTGTGTAAGCAACATCCTAAGATAAAGCCAACTGACCCTATCGAAAGCCTTTGAGAGATCAATCTTGATCATAGCTCCTTTTTGTTTCTGAACTTTCAGAGCATGTAGACCTTCCTGTGCAACTCCAATAGCCTCATGTATTTGACGTCCCTCCAAAAACCCAAATTGCTCGCTAGAAATATGACGGGACAATACAGATTTGAGTCTTTTTGCAATTACCTTAGAGATGATCTTATATATACAATTGCAAAGTGAGATGGGCCGGAAATCCTCAAAACTTGCAGGTTTATCCTTTTTTGGAATAAGAGCAATAAAAGTAGAATTGAGCGGTCCATGGATAAACCCAGCCTTACATGATTCCTCAACAACTGACAAAAGATCCTTACCGAAGAAATCATAGAAACCCAGGAAGAATTCAACAGGCCATCCATCAGGCCCCGGACTTTTATCTTTTTGAAACGAATGAAGCACCAGAGACAGCTCTTCCATCGAAACTTCCCCCATCAAATGCCTGTTTTCCTCCTCATCCACAAAGTGGGGAAAAAGCTGTGCAACCTGAATGACCTCAGCAATAGAAACTCCAGGTTGAGCAGTGAATAAATCCCCAAAATATCTCACACCCATATTAGCTAGCCCATCGAAACTGGACACCTGTTCCCCTTCAACCGAAGACAACTCCCAAATAGAATTGGAAAATTTTCTCCCCTTAGCATATGCTTGAAAAAATTTAGTATTCTCATCTCCACACTGAAGCCAGATTGCTTTGCTCTTCAATCTCCACAATTCTTCTCGCTCACGGAGAATCACGTTCCGCTTCTTTTCCAAAATAAGGAGTTCATCCTTAGTTTGATCATCCAAAAACCCCATCCCCGGACTGTGAAGCAACCTGTCAATAGCCAACTCACAGTCCCTCAATGTTTTATCATCATTCACCCTCTTAGCATGAGCCCAAGAAATAGTATCCTCCTTTAATTGTTTCAAATTTTGATAAAAATGTACCCCTGCATGCTCCAGAGAGTTTTGTGGACGAAGAGTCCACATCTCCTTAACCAAAGCTTGAAAACCCTCGTCCTTCAACTAGCAGGAGTTGAATTTGAATGGACTTGGGGGCTTCCTCCGATGACCCCGTAATTCCAGAAAAATGGGATAATGATCAGAAATCCCGCCTGTCCCCACCCACTGCCAAACAAGATCTACCCCCAGAGCCAACGATTCAGCCACCAAGAATCTATCCAATCTCTTAGCTACCCTTTGATCCCCGGCTCTTTTATTTCTCCATGTAGGGACTATCTTTGGCGGAAGTATATCCAGAATATCTTTCCTCGCAAAAGCTTTAATGAAATTTTTTTCCAAAACATCCAGAGCAGCTCTAGGCCCCCAGACCTTAGAGGCTCCCAGTGAAAGATTAAAGTCTCCCCCCATAATAACATCAGTGTTTTCAAAAAAGTCCCAATTGAACAAAGAGTCCCAAAAGCTAACTCTATTCAAATATGGCCCATAAATGTTAAGAATCATGAGAGATTTCCCAATCACAGCATTCCACACTTCCAACCCCAAACCAGAAGATAATCCCCAAGAAAAATCACACCTACAACTTTGAACCTTCCACCCTGAGGCCAGACCTCCAGAGCGCCCCCTTGCATCCACAGCCACAAACTTCCAACCAGAAAGCAATGTTTCTAATACTCTAACAACCTCCTCACTACACCCCAAAGTTTCCTGTAACAGAATTACATCCGGCTGATTTAACTCCACCAGCCTTCGAAGAGACGATTTTTTGAGGGGACTCGCCAACCCCTGACAATTAAAGGACATAACTATCATTTGGGAGACCCCGCCTGGGCCTTCACTGCTCTAAGTGCCCATTCAATTGAAGATTGTTTCCCCATCCCTAAATCCACCTTTGCTCGATCTTGTGCTTTGGAAAAAAGAGATTTTCTGCCTCGACCTTTCCCCACCACACGCATGGACAACTCAGGAAGACCTTTCCCCCCAGACCCCTCAAGGGATATCTCCCTACTTCTAAGAGCATATCTGATACTTCTTCCCTCAGAACTGGTAGAGATATTTGTAGAAATAATAGAAGGGGTGAAAACACAATCAGAAGACAGCAACGGACAAGAAACAACCGAACAGTGGATTGTCGGGCTGGCTAAAGGAGAACCAATAGACAAAACCCCCCCCATATCCTCAGAGACTACAGGAGAAGGGATAAAAGCCATTCCCAAGGGATTCGAAAATGAGCCCCCTTGAGAATTTGCCTGCACTGAAGTCTTCCTGGAGCCTGAAGAAACCAAAGCATTAACCCCAGCCCCCATTCTGTCATCAAACAATCCCCCAGGGACCTTCTGGCCAATGTCCACTTCGCACAAAGACATGACTGATGAAAAGGGAGTTTTCTGGAGTCAGCCTGAACCTTTGGTTCTTTGACCACTGACCTACCAGCCAAAAACCCAGAATTCATTACCCCCACACCAGCAGTAACCCCCACCTCCTTAGGAGCATCTGTCCCATCTAAAACATCAACAATCATTGGTTTGCTGGTCCTAAAAGGAAGCGTACAACTAGCCACCAAATGACCATATGAATGGTAGCGATGACACCTAAACGACACACCCACATAGTCCAGAAATTGCACAAAGTCCCCATCCTTCGTTTGTACAGTTATTTCAGATGAGAGTCCTTGACGTAGATCGATTTTTACCAATATTTTGGCCACCGAATACTTACCAGTCTCCAAAAAGGATAAATCAGCACAAACATAATCACCCAGAAAATTCCCAATTTCAGCAAAGCGATTCTCATTCCATAAGTGCATAGGAAATCCTGGAAGTTTTACCCACAGAGGCTCCTTATTAATCTTCTCTTTTTGTGAGTCAAAAAAAGGTGTCCAACATTTCAAGACAATAGGAACCCCATTCATAGACCACTACCTCCCCAGGATAGCATCAACCTCCCCTTTGTTGTGCATGATGAAAGAAAACCACCCTTTAGTCAATACCCAAACTTCAGGTGCTGAATCCAACAAAAGTTTCCAATGCTCAGCCGCCCACCTCCGGAGAAAACCACATCCAAAATGTTTGCCACGAACATGCCCCACCACTGCTGTCATGGACATATCCTCAGCCTCTTTCAAAGTAACGTCCACCCCCAAAATCAGCTTATCCCTACGCTTCCGAACTTTAACAGCCTTTGGACCTTTTTGAGATCCCTCCTTAGCTAACCCTCTTTGCTTAGGACCACCTCCAAGAAAAGGAGAAAGACCCTCAACTGGGAGCTCTGAAGAATTTGCAAGGAAGTTTGTATATAACCCAGTTTGAGGTGAGAGAGTATGACCGAGAAGCCCAGCAAGGTCTGGCCTGTCCACACCCAAACCCTCAGTGGTCTTGAAAAGAGCTACATCTGCCTCCAAACCCTTCAAAACTGCAGAATTGGGAGATGAAATCTTGGGGTTTGAAATCCATGCTTCATGCCCTGCCATCCCCACTTCATCCATGAGCCCAGTGTAGGCCCCTGGCCCCCTTCCTGACAGCAGAGATCCAGAAGTCCCCTGCCGATCCAAAGCACCAGAAAAATCGCCAACAACAAAAATATCACTTTCATTTATCCCATCTGAAGAATAATCTACCTCCTCCCCCATAACCACCCAGCCTCCTACAAAAGAAAGAACAAAGACTAATCAGAAGAAGCGACCCTGCTCCAAAAAGATCAAGACTCGAGCCTCTGAAAATCAAGGCTAGAGCTCAATCTGAAGATTCGAACCACCAGCCCTGCAGATACTTGGAGCAGAAATCACACTTGGATCAAAATCGAGGAAAAGAAGCCAATACAAAGCAAGGCCTGAACCCAAGATGATACCGAAACCCCAGACCTGTAAACTGATCAAGGAGTGAAAAATCGGTTTCAAAATATCAATCTATTAATTTCTTCTTGTAGTAGTTGAACCATCAAATGAGCAAACCACCAATAGGGCTAGGGCCTCTGCATTCTTGCAAACGAAGCCAAGAGGCCTTCAATAGGAACCAGGCATGCAAGGATCTAGCCTCCAATGCAAATTTTTAAACTGATTCTTAGAGCATAAATTTGCCTCCCCCCTTGCAATCTTAAATTCAAGAAAAACTAGTATGCACAATACTCGTAATGGATTCCAATTTATACTGAAGGGAAATCAATGCATATCAGTGAAGAGCATCAAGAGACACTCCCTCGACCAGCAAGAGTTAGAACATTTCCTGCAACAAGAGCCAGCAAACCAACTCCAGCCAGCACTTCAGAATCGATCAAAGACAGAGCCCTGCAAAAATACACAGGAAACCTCCATAGCTGATCAAATCCAAACACCAAAACCAGCATTTGTGAGCAGAAGGACACCACACATAGCAGAGGCTCAAAGAACCAGGGTCTCCACTCCAGCAAGCAACGATTCAACGCAGAGAGATGCAAAAATCAGAGGGAAATAAGATATAATCTTCTTGGAGCGAAGCATGTTCGATAATCCAGCAAAGAAACTGAACTCTCAACATTCCAAGCCGTGATGAGGGTCTTTGAGAATCGATTTTCTCTGCTACTACACTAATAAAAACCAGCAGAAGAAAATCCTGGGTAATCTTCCCAACAAAACCACTGCGTTCAAGCTAAAATCCACCAAAAAGACCTTCAGAACCAAGAAAGCTCGAGGTTCCAGCGCAAATATTTTTAAAATGCTTCTTGGAGCGAAAAAAGTTCACCTCTTATCTTGGCCCCATTCCTCATGACATATTTTTATAACCCTGCTAATTTCCTTCAAGTTAGAATGCATCCCATATGATTCCTCCACCTCATCCTTGATGTTTAGTAACCTCCATGACACTTGGTCTTCTCCTCAACCCTTCATCTTCCACCCAATTCGAATGGCTACCACCTAGTCCCAAATGTACCCTCTTGGAGGATATTTTTATACTAAACATGTCATGCTTTCATAGGTCTGCAATCAGGTCTGACTTGTCATAGAGACTTCCATCATTGTTGTCATAAAGCATAGGGAATCTAGCTCCATATGGAACCTAGTTTCTTCCTAGACTCTTCCTCTTCTATGGGGAGTTAGTCCTACTCACACATTAAAATAATTGGTCCCATGATATGTTATTTGATGACTCTTCACATTCCAATAACATTCCATCACTCATAATTTTGAATTTGGGGTTAAGTCATGAGATGTGTAAGGAAGCATCTAGCCACCCAAGGCCCCCGCGGACCTCCAAATTTCCTTATGAAGCAATTCCACTTTATTGTATCCATATTTATTATTTGTATGACCCAAATTAATGTGTAAATTATAAAATAAGGTTCTCTTGGGTCCCATAGCTCTCTTATTTCAATATTTAATGCCTCCTCCCCCAACCTAGGGAACTAGTAGGTGGGTGACCATTGTCAACTAGTATACCTACTGGAATTGGGACATGATAGTCCCCCCCACACAATATTGCTTGTACTCAAGCAATTCCAATTTTGGATGATGAATTTTTTTTTCATCTTCCCAAGTGTCCTCCTCACTAGGAAAATCCTTCCATTGTACCAAATAATTCTTTTATTTTTCTTCTTCATAGCCTTCTCTTCCTTGTTCTCAAGATTTTATTTGGAATGAGAACAAGTTATCCTTCATCATCAAAAGGTGGTAAAGTATCTGAAACTGAAATGTGATGCTTTATAACCTTCTTTAGACAAGAAACATGAAACACATTATGAATTTTTCTTCCCATTGGAAGCTCCAATTGATAGGCCACTTCTCCAACTTTTCGAATCACTTTGTAGGGACCATAAAATATTGATTTGAGATTTTATGAACCTTTACCTTTTATGGTGGTTTGTTTGTAGGGCTGCAACCTCAAATACACCAAGTCATTCACTTGGAATTTTCTCTCCATTCTTTTTTGGTCTGCATATTGTTTCTGCTGATTTTGAGCAACCTGCAAGTTATCTCTCAAAACCTTCAAAATTTATTGACTTTCTTCAATCCAATCCTTATCCTTTGGAGCTCTACTATAAAAAAAATGTGTTCAATAAAAGTGTATGCATCATAAACATAAATTTATTTAAAAGGGTACATGCCAATGGACATATGGAAAGTAGTATTGTAACAAAACTCACACAAAGGAAACCATTTTATCCATGCTTTTTGCTGCCCACTAGCATAGTTCCTCAAGTAGCCTTCCAACCATTGATTCACCCTCGATGTTTGGCCATCAGTTTGGGGATGATAAATTGTCCTAGGTGTCAAATTTTTCCCTCTTGTTTTGAATATTTCTTGCCAAAATGCACTCAAAAATCTGTTATCTCTGTCACTAACAATGCTCTTAGGAAGCCCATGCAATCTGAAAACTTATTAAAAAAATAGTTCACCCACTTGTGCAATAGTGAGAGTGGTAGTAAAAATAAATAAATGAGCAAATTTATGAGTATATCCACCACCAAAAATATGCAATCCTTACCAAATACTTTGGGCAAACCAGTGATGATGTCCATGGAAATGCTCTCCATTTTTGTGGTGGAATTGGCAAGGGATGTAAGAGACCAGATGGATGAGTGTGGTCCACTTTATTTTTCTGACATGTGGGGAATTCATTAACATACTTCATATCATTAGCCTTCAACCCTTTCCATGAAAATATTTCCCTCGACATTCGGTATGTTTTGAAGAAATCGAGGTGTCCTGCTAGAGGAGAATCATGAGTTTTTTAAAATTTCCTCCTTCAAAATTGAATTAGGGACCAAATAGATTCTAAATTTTTACTTTATGATTCCTTAAAATACCTTATACCTATAATCATTGTTATTCCCATAAAAAAATTCACAAGGAAATTTATCTTTGGCACACTCTACTTCTAATGTGGCTTTCCAATTTTCTACTACATCCATGAGAGAAATAGAAGGTCTTCTAGATAAGGCATAAACTACCACATTATTTTTCCCCTCCACATATTCAATATCAAATTCAAATGATTGAATATTACTCACGCACTTTTGTTTCCTTTCATTTAAATACTTTTGAGTGAGGAAGTACCTTAAGCTGTTATGGTCAGTTTTGACTACAAATTTGTTTCCCACCTAGTATTGTCTAAACTTGATCAAAGCATGCATGATGGCAAGCATTTATTTATCATATATGGATTAAATCCTCTCTTGTGTCTGTAAATTCCTACTCTCAAAATCAATTTGGTGTTGTCCTTGTTTTAGGAATGCTCCAATGCCTTCTCCTGATGCATCACATTCCAAGACAAAATGTTTAAAAAATTCAGACAATGCTAGAATAGGACAATTTCTTATTACCTCCTTCTTTATTTGGAAGTATTTTTCAGCCTCTTCATGCCATTGGAAAGAATATTTCTTTATCAAATCACTAATAGGTGAAGTGAGTTGGGAGAACCCCTTCACAAACTTTCTATAGTAGGTGCAAATTCCAATGAATCCTCTTAATTCAGTGAGACCTTTGGGATGAGGCCACTCTAAAATGGCTCTTATTTTCTCCATATCAACCTTCACACCATATTGACCAATGATTTTCCCAAGATACAAGAGCTCTGTCAAACCAAACTCACATTTTGATAGCTTAGCAAATAAATATTGATCATGCAGAATTTTTAATACCTCTTATAGATGATGCAAGTGTTCCTTCCAAGTTTTACTATAACTAAGAATTTCATCAAAGAAAACAAGTAAAAAATTAAGAATTTTCTTGTAGAAGATGTCATTCATTCATGATTGGAATGTGGCTGGTGCACTTTTCAAGCCAAATGGCATTGAAACAAACTCAAAGTGACCATAGTGGCATCTGAAAGCAGTCTTTGGTATGTCTTCTTCTCTCATTCGAATTTGATGATAACCTAATCTAAGGTAAATAGTTGAGAAGAAATTGGCCCAATGGATCTCATCACTCCTTGGGCTGGGGTATCTATTCTTTATTTTCTTCTTGTTTAATGATCTAAAATCAATGTATAGTCTTAAGGTTCCATCTTTCTTTTTTACCATAACAACTGAAGAAGTGAATGGGTTAGAACTAGGCCTTATGAGACCCAAATCCAAGAGTTATTTAATGGCCTCTTTAATATCATCTCAAATCATTTTTGGATTCCTATAAGGATTCATTTTGATAGGTTGTATTCCTATCTCTAACTCAATGATATGCTCAACACCTCTATTTGGTGGTCCTCCTGGGGGAAGGTCTTCAAAAATGTTCTCATACTTACTAAATAGTTTCTGTATCTCCTTAGGATTATTGGAAATGTTCAATTGGGGTTTATGAGATGTAATTAAACATTCATCATCCCATTCTATATCTCCATGCCTCAATATAGTCCTCATTCTATGAGAAGACACCACTTGATTTGGGTAAGTGTGCATTCCCCTCAACAAGATGGGTTTCTCTTCTGAATTTTTGAACCTTATTTAAGGGACTTGATAATTCACTATATGTTCCCCTAAATAATACATCCATTTTACTCCAAAAACCATATTTGTATTAGCCACATTCACTACATAAAATTTTTCAGTGATAGTATGATTTCCTAGAGTAACTTGAAGCTTTGGACTCCATTTAGTGCATTTCATAGAATTGTTACTTGGAATGATGACTATGAAACCATAAAAATTTTCATATTGTAACTTTCTCCTCTCCACCAAGGCCGCATCTATGAAGTTGTGAGTGGCTCCACCATCCACTAGAACCGTGACGTTTTGTCCTTGTATGTTGCCCATGATCCTTAAGGTGTGGAATCTAGGTATACCTGAAAGTGCTGCAATTTTTCCTGTATCAGGAGTGGGTTGTTCTTATTATGTTGTTTGATACCCTTATTCTTGGTCTGCAAGTTGTTCCTCTTTCTCCTCCTCCTCCTCTTCATTGTCTTTATAAAAAACTTCAATGTAATGTGCCTTCCCCTTGGCACATCTATGTCCTGGGACCCAAAGTTGTTGGCATGTAAAACATAGCTTTTCTCTTATAAGCTCTTCTTTGGTTAGTCCTCCTTTATTTTCTTTGGTAGAGGAGTCCTTTTTCCATGGTTTCTTACCTTCCTTGAACTTGGAAGGGAAATTTGGATTAGGAGGGTATTTGGTTCCTGGAAACACATTCTACAAATCCCTTGTCAAATTCATGGCATCCTTCAATGTGGATGGATTGTGGGATTTCACTAGCCCTATAAAAGGTTTTTTCAATACTTCAGTAAATAATAAAATAAACCTAGCCATAGATACATCAGAAACCATTATTGAAATCTTTTCAAATTATAACATATATGCTTCAAATCTCTCCATCAATGTATTGGAGAAACCCTCAAAAGATAAAATATGATCATGTCCCAAGGTTCTAAGACCATGGAACCACCAATCACTAGCTTCCCCTTCAATATGTAGAATGGCCATTTTCAATGCATCTTCTTCAACCATAAAATTTAATTGGAAATATACACTTAATTTTTGCAACCAAGCACTAGCAGACATTTGTGAGGAACCATCAAAGGAATGAATGGTTAATTTTCCCATGGTGTATTTTAATTCATGGTTAATATGAGATACCCTATTCCCATTTCCTCCTTGCTTGAACTGAAGAGAAGATCTAATTAACTGATCAAAAGGTAGTACTTTCCTACATTCATCAATTAATAAATGCTAATCATTTGCTACTTCTCTAACATCATAGGTGGTGTAAGGGACTTATTTGGACTCTAACAACTTGGGTATTGTAGGTCCATGTTGATTTTTTAACTCATCAGGTTTGTTATGAGGTCCATTCTTCAAAAAAATGGTTTATCCATGGGTCTTCCCCTCATCATGGGGCGTACTACTACTACTTCCGGGTGTTGACTTGCTCCGAAGTTGGATAGCCAACATTTCGAACCCTTGCATGAGATGTTTTGTCATACTTTAAAGAGATGGTGTAATTAATGTTTTAAGGTCTCAATTATCTTCTTTTCCCTCCATATCTCCAAATCCTAGTTCTTTCCTAATCTCTTCGTAACTAGGATTACTTTCATTACTTCCTTCTCTTTCACTGTTGAGATCTCTAGTCTCAGTTTCTAATGGAGGAAGGTCAGAATCAGGAAACATGAATAGGGAGTTATATTAGGTGCAAATATCATTCTCTGATACCACTTTTATTATCCCAATTCGAAAATTCCCAAGAAAGGAAAAAATTTGGAAAATATGTGGTGACTAGTTTTGACTGTGGGGGATTCGAATGGATCAAGTGGGTCTCGAATTTGGTTGGGACTGATGTGGGGAGTATTAATAATATTAAATACACTCTATGGTGGTTTTTTTATAGTTCATAGAAATCTGCAACTCTTATTTGACAGGATGGAAAAAAGGGAAACATTACTAGCATTTTATGGTGCAATCCTCCCTAGGGTGTGGGAAGAAATGGCTCTCCAACTCCTAAGAAAACTTACCAAATTTCAGAACAGAGTACGGGGAATTTAATTAGACTTCATTTAATGTCATTATATGTGGTTAATATTTCTGTAATAGAGGATTAAATATTCATATTCAATGCAAAATTTCAGTGATATTTGCTTAAGGGAAATGCCACAATAAAGCTAAACTTTGACTCATAAATGGTGCATATAATGGTTCATAACCAATAAATATGAATATATAACATTTAAAACATTTCAATATATCAATAAAATCATATAACATTGACCCAAGTCGCAATATACATCAGATACGCAATCTCCATTGAAAGGGAAAATCATCACATGGAAACTAGTCACAAGAAAGCTTGGAAATGTGGAAATTTGCATATGTATTTATTCCAATTTTGACTTAAATATAATTTTAAAATGATATTAGAGAGCCATACATAATAATTTATATATTGGGAATCAACTGAACTCAATGGGGTGCAACCACCATTCACACTAGTGTGCCTTCATAGAAAAACATGGAAATATGGAAGCTGAAATTGAGAGAATGGGAGGAGAGATGCTTAATGAACAAAAGAAGCCTCATATATGAAATATAACACTCCATGATACAAATGAGAGGTCTAAGTGTAAGTTTACATGTCCAACTTGGATGATAATCTAACTCTCTCAAAATCTCCTCATTAGCAGAGTAAGTGTGCACTCACCGTGCGAAGGACAAGCTAATGATCTCCAAATTCCAAAGGAAAATTCACAAATGATAAAAATCCATTTCCATTCATCATGACATATTTTTATAACCCTCCTAAGGTCCTACAATTTTTAATTCATCCCATAGGATTCGTCCACCTCATCCTTGATGTTTAGTAACCTCCGTGCTACTTGGTCTTCTCCTCAACCCTTCATCTTCCACCCAATTCAAATGGTTGCCACCTAGTCCCAAATGCACCCTCTTGGAGGATATTTTTATCCCTGATATGTCAGGTTGTCATAGTTCTGCAATCAGGTCTGAATTTTCATAGAATATTCCATCATTGTTGTCATAAAGCGCATGGAATCTAGCTCCACATGGCACCTAGTTTCTTCCTAGACTCTTCCTCTTCTATGTGGAGTTAATCCTACTAACCCATTTGAATCCTTAGGCTCATGATATGTTATTTGATGACTCTTCACCTTCCAATAACATTCCATCACTCATAATTTCGAATTTGGGGTTAAGTTATGACAGGTGTAAGGAAGCATCTAGCCACCAAAGGCCCCCATGGACCTCCAAATGTCCTTATGAAGCAATGCTACTTTATTTTCTCCATATTTATTATTTATATGACCAAAATTAATGTGTAAATGATAAAATAAGGTTATATTGGGTCCCATAGCTCCCTTATTGCAATATTTAATGCTTCCTCCCCCAACCTAGGGAACTAGTAGGTGGGTGAACATTGTCAACTAGTAGACCTATTGGAATGGGGACATGACACATCTATCCTATTTTGATGAAAAAATGGGTATCTAACCTCGTTCTAGTCGATAAAAATAAAGGGACCATCAATGTATGTACTAATTTTAGGGATTTTAATAAATCATGTCCCAAAGATAACTACCCCACATTGTTCATTGATCAAATACTAGATTAATGTGTAGGCAGTGAATTTGTTTCATTTATGGATGGATTTTTAGGTTGTAACCAAATTCAAATCAAGATTGAAGATCAACACATGATTTCTTTTATCTGTCCTTGGGGTACCTTTGCATATAGGAATATTCCCTTTTGTTTGAAGAATGTTGGAGGCACCTTCCAACGAGCTATGAATTTCACCTTTCATCATATCAAACACATAGTCGAACCTTATCTAGATGACCTCCCTACACATTCTCATAAGAGAGGGGACCATACAACCCATCTATGATTAGTGTTTGAACAATGTAGAAACTATAATATTCTTTTGAATCCACACAAGTGTGTCTTTTGTGTTGAGTCGAGACAGTTGTTATGATTTATAGTGTCCAACAAGGGGATTATGGTATACCCATTCAAAATATAGGCGATTATAAATCTGCCTCCTCCTCGCACAATTAGACAACTTCAGAGTTTACAAGGAAATTCCAATTTTCTCATGTGTTTTATAGTTAAATGTGCTAAAATAACTAAAGGTTTAATTCACCTAATCAAACAAGATACCCCATTCTTATGGGATGAGATGCACAACAATCATTTGATGCTCTTAAAAAAGCACTATTATCATCCCCTCTGTTGAGCCTACCAAATTACACTAAATGTTTTATGCTATATCTAGTTGCATCAAATTCTACAGTTGGCATAGTGCTAGTTCAGGAAGATGCTCAGCTCCAGGAGCACATCATCTACTACCTCATCTGAGCCCTCATAGGACCTAAAATTCATTACTCTTAGTAGGTTTTAACCCAATGTATAATCAAGGGAAAATTCAAAAAATGGATTGTCATACTCCAAGAGTTTGACCTTTATTTTCTATCCGCTAAGTCTAAGAAGTCTTATTGTTCATAGAGCTTATTTCTTAGTTCCCTAGTGATGAGAGTTATAAGATAGAAAATGACTCATTTATTGATGAATATGTCTTCCTAATTTCCACCTCGGATCCTTGGTATGGAGAAAGATTGGTATATCTCCAAACTTTAAAGTTCCCATTAACCTCTTCGTGAGAATAATGATGGAAACTACGATTTAATGCTAAAAACTACCTCATTACTAGTGACACTCTCTATAGAAGATGGGTAGATTCAATCTTGTATCGTTGACTGACTCATGAAGAGGCTAAGTCTGTTCTGAATGATTCCCATAGTGGAGCATGTGGGGGTCATTTATCTATGTTGGAAACAACTCAAAATATTTTGCGTGTCAGTTATTTTTGGTCAAAAATATTTAAAGATTGTGTGGAGGCTATTAAGTGATATCATACTTGTCATATTTTCACCAAAAGAATATGGTCACATCCAACTCCTCTCTTTCTCATTATCATGGTAGGACCCTTTACTAAATGGAGGGTGGATTTTGTGACATGCAACCGAGTTTTTGTTGGGTGGCATGGACATATTATCATTGTCTTTGATTACTTTACTAAGTGGGAGGAGGAAATTCCTACTATGAAAGAGAATGATGAAACTGCAACCTATTTTCTATTATATCAAATCATTACTCAGTTCAGTATCCCGAAGCATATTTTCACTAATCATGGTAGTCACTTTCAAAATAAAATGATGACTAGATTGACTAATCTGCTTGCCTTTAAACAAGATCATTCATCTTCATTTTACCTACAAGCAAATGGATAGGTAGAATTCATTAACAAAACTTTGAAAACCATTCTCCAATGTACAATCAGTGCTAGTATATCTAATTGGCATATCATGCTTTATCCTACACTTTGGACATATCAAACCACTATCACGACTACCATGAGATTTTTTCCTTTCCAGCTCGTTCACATGGTAGAAGTAGTCACACCTATTTAATGTGAAATTCCATTGTTAATATACAAATTTTACCCGTGACTTCATCTTTAGAAGAACATTTGTTGCATTTGGAACACTTAGTTGAGAAACACAAAGATGCACTCGCAGCAAATGAAGCACATAAGCAATGGGTGAGGAGTCAGTATGATAAGTCTCTTAAACCCAGGTTTTTCTTCGAAGGTGACCTTGTATTAGTATATGACTAAGACAAATAACATTTGGGTCTAGGAAATTTTATATTGATATGGCTTGGACACTATATAGTGTCTAAAGTTTTGAAAAAAGGTGCTTATGAAGTAGTATATTACGATGGAAATAAGATGCCGAAGCCTAGAAATGAGCTCTACCTAAAGACGTATTATGCTTAAGATATATGCTTTTTGTTGTATATATTTGTATAGTGTTGTAAATCTTTCTTCTTCTTTGGGTTTCTTATATAAGTCTGGTTGTGTTTCAGATGTTCACTGAGTGCTTCATAGGATTCGTTGATGGCGCTATGTGTCACCCTCGTAATCTCACTTCAGCTGCTTGGGTTATCTATTTTCCCGCATGTCAGCTAGTTGATTTAGGGGGTGCTTTTTTAGAATTGTTATTGAGTTTGTTTGATATATTATTCCCCACGTCATTTCATGTATTGAAGTTATACTTGACTCTTGGTTAGTCATATCAGAACTTAATTGTGATTATAGATGAGAGATCCTTCTTTATTTCACCATATTTTAACAATTATATTACTTGAAAGACAATTTGATTATATAACATATAAACATATTTCAAGACATCAAAAGACTTTAAATGCTCCATATGAAAATTATGTCCTCAACTAGCATTTGTACCGTGCACTACAAAAAAAACTAGGCATACATCAAAAACACATGTAAATATGAACCGTCATACATATATAAATAAACCCAAAATATATTAAACAAGTCCAAATCGATATATCCAATCAATAGTACATATAAAAATACAAAACTCTGATCATAATCCCCCACGCTGTAACTACTCCTAAGGAGAGGTAGGAGCATCAGCTACCTCTTCCACTACCTCTTTTAACAAATGACACATCTAAATACTTTTCGGAGCAATGTCAACAATGCGGGGGGAAATCCCACTACATGCTCCTACATCTCTATAGGAATCCTATCCATCCGAATAGTAGGGATATCATGATCAAAATTGGTCATTTTCCCCTCAAGTGTCATAAGCATGGTGTTAGATCTTCTTGCCTATTGCAGTCGTATAAACACTCTAGGATTCCCATCTGCCCGCACTGGTACAATATTTGGATCATGCATTATGATTAGGCTTGGATTCACAAAAATACATAAATATGCATATTTACAAACTAAAACTCATAAAAATTTAATAATTCAAAAAATAAATATACTAATCTCTCCCCATGCTTCTCCGAAATAAAGCATGAGTTCATGATCTCCATGAAAATATAAACCTATATATGGAGACTGGTCAATGGCAGGATCCTGTCGACTCCATCATGCCAGAAATTCATCATCAAAATCATATCTTGTGTCTCCACCCCATGCCTCACTAAGGCATCACCCCATCTGGTGAGTCTAAGCTTACGAGGATGGGAGAGTGGGAGGGTCACTCTCGGGCTCAGGTTTGGAATCCTCTCAAAGAAGAATGCAGTCAAGATACTCACATAACCAAAGTTTTTCTTCTTTTTCATCTTGCATTCATTAAGTTTCCTCTTCATGTTTACTACGACTAGTGCACCAATAAAAATTCACATTTCATAAGCATTCTATACCAAGATGCATATAGTTGTGTGTAGTTAAATGCAATCATGCTACACCTGTAACCTATGTAATGGTAGTAACAATGAGTTTTAGTGGAAAACTTGTGATTTGTGCAATTACAATTTGACTTCCTGAATTATGTGTTCCTGGTACATAGTAGGTGTTGACATAGTCTTGAACGGTCAAATCCCCCATGCCATGCACTGATCCTTTTAAGGCTATAGCTACTCCACGATGCGATAAACCAGTGATAAAATAAATATATTCCACGATGATCTCTGGAAATTTACCTTGGAGTTCAAATACACCCTATTCGGGATCCCAATACCTCAACAATGCTTTCAAGAGTCTCGATTGAGTAGGTCATATATGTATTCCTTATATGAGTACATGGATAAGGAATGTAGGTCATATATGAGTACATGGACAAGAATGAGTACATGGATAAGAATGAGTACATGGAATGTAGGTCATATATGAGTACGTGGATAAGGAGTACATAGATATACATGAAGCAGCCTGAGGGCTACATTTCAGATCCTACTTTGGTTTGCAAATTGCATAAGTCTTTATACGGGTTGAAACAGGCCCCAATATCATGGTATGCCAAGATGGATGCCTTTCTACTTTTACAAAACTTCCAAAGATGTAAGTCTGATATGAATGTTTATCTACAGAAGTATGATGGTCATTTAATTACCAATGTTTTATATATTCATGATCTCTTGATTACTGGTAGCACACTTGCTTCCATTTCATTCATCAAAACTACTCTTCATGATGCATTTGAGATGAGCGATTTGGGCATGCTGAAACAATTTTTGGTGCTCGAAATTGCACAAACTTTTGATGGGATAATGGTAACTTAGTATAAATAAATTTCAGACCTATTAGTGAAGTTTAAAATGGCTGAATGTAAGGCTTCCCCATTCCCTTTATTCTCAGGAGTCATCCTTGAAGAGGGAAAAACACTCCACCCATGGATTGCACTATCTACTGCCAGCTGATTGGTAGCTTGCTTTACTTGACTCATTCATAGTATGATATATGTTATGATGTGAATGTTGTATCAATATACATGCAGCAACCTCATGACCTACATTGGAAGGCATCCAAGAGGATCCTTCAGTATATTCAGGGCACAAGATCCTATGGCCTTCACTATGCTGCAAATTCAGAGCTAGAGATGGTTGGATATACAGATTCAGATTGGGCAGGGGATTCTACTAATCAGAAGTCCACTTCTTGGTATGCCTTTATGTTTGTTGGTGGCCCCATTTTTTGGTCCAGCAAAAAGAAGGTTGTCATCACATTGTCTTCAACAGAGGCCAAGTACATGGGAGCAGTGAATGCTTACATCCAAGATGTTTGGTTGCAAGGTATTCTTTCGAAGTTTGATTTTGGTAGTGCTTTCTCCACTGTCATATTTTGTGAAAATCAAGGTACTATTAATATCTCCACAGATCCAGTTACCAGGAAGAGGACCAAACACATAGAGATTCGCATGCACTACATCAGGGATTTGGTGCATGACAGGACCATAGTTTTGCAATACTACCCTATAGATGAGCAGATTGCAGATATCTTCACCAAATGATTTACAGAGAAAAATTTCACTTACCTCCGTTCACTATTGGGGGTGAGTTCATTAGGGTGATCAGATGCTTCTTCAGTGTTCAGCTTGAGGGGGGGTTTTGTTCCCACTGGGTTTTCCCTCTTTCCTCACTTAGATTTATTTTGAGCATTTTTAAAGTTACATTTTTTGTACAGGGTGACCTATGGTCATTGTTGTCGGGGCCCTAGAATTTCATGTAGTTTATTTTACTCTTCATGAGTATAGCTTAAGGGGGGGTGTTGGAGTCATTTACCCAACATACACACTTATTTGGTCAATTTTGGCCTATTTACCCACTATCCTAAGTTCAATTAACTAACTTGGCATTAGATGAGCATACTGTGACATCGACATGAGCACACCCACGCCTTCCTTCAATCAAGGAGGCCAACTAAGCCTTCACCTTCAATCAGGGAGGTTAACTGGGCTTCCTCCTTCAATCGGGGAGCAATTATGGGGTGAACTGAGTGTCATAGCTACACCTAATTGCCAATTGATTGTTGTTTCACCTAAAAATCAGTTAAGTTGATTTGTAAAGGTGCCTCCTTCATGAAAATGGCTATTTTGGTCTGATTTGGTTGATCTGCAGTGAACTAAGGCACCTCCACCAAATTTCGATGACAAGTGTCACTTCAATTAACTCCATCGGAGATACTCAGAGTTAGGAATGCATTGCCACCTTGAGTTGGAAATGTAGTGACATGTGTTGAGTCACATTTAGTTAGACTCGAACATCTATTGCACTCTGATTCAGTTAGGAATTAGTGTGAGAGTTAGTTATGGCTAGATTAGTGGTTAACTAGGTGTGTTTAGTGTTACACCCATCCATGCAATTCGAATAACCTCCTTGAGTATTCAAATTAGCTTGGCATTCATGCATTCTGCATGACACTGTATTGGATTATTCATTCTTTTATTGATAATACAGAACTGCAACCTCCTATTGCAGTACCGTTGCATCATTTCATGTGTAATTTGTCAATTGAATCACTTGTGAGTTTATAATTTGTCCTAAGATTGCTGAGACGGAATTAATAATCCAAAGGATCCAACAAAACCACTCCAATGTTGGGGATGTGGAGGAAACATATGCGTAGGAACTGTCCGCATGAGAACAAGAATGTAAGGCAATTTCGAAACGTCCAAGGAGCTAAAACAGTGGGTCAAGTAGCAAGGACTGTCCTAGAATTTATGCAGCCCTAGAGGACCATCAGGTAGATCACCAGTCAATAGTGGTTGAAGTTGAAGGTAAGATTGTTGAGAAATATGTTTCTATTTTGATTGACCCTGGATCTACTCACCGCTATATTACTCCTAGAATTGTTGAGATTTGTGCTTTTAAGAAATTAAAGCATAGAAAATCATGGTTAGTTCAAATAGACATTGTTGGAACCAAGAGAAAAGTTAGTGAAGTGGTAGAGAAATGTCCATTAGTCATGGATGGGTTAGTCACCTATGCAGACTTGATTGTTCTACCACTTGGTTCCTATGATATTCTCATTGGAATGGATTGAGTTTTTGTGTGAGTTTGATTTCGAAATCAGACAAATAAAAGGAAAAGAAAATAAGGTGGCATATTCACTCAGCAGGAAGGTGCATGGAATGCATGTGGCATATCTTTATACTTTCCAACCATATTTGAGACAACATATTATTAATCATACTGCTCAGGATGAAATGTATGTGTAGATAAAGGACAAGTTGCAGCATCAAAACCTTGAAAAGAAGTACAAAGGATATCAATTGGAAGGAGATGAACATCTTACTTATAAGAATAGAATTTACATTCCAAATGTGGCAGACTTGAGGAGAATTGTTATGGATGAGATCCATCAAGCTCTATATTATGGTCACCTGGGATATCAGAAAACAATTGCTACAGCCATAAAGCAGAATTTTTTCCAGGAATGAAAAAGGACATTGCTGAATATATTTCGAAGTGCATGAAATGTCAACAGGTGAAGGTTGAGCATCAACACCCAACTAGTTTATTACAGCCTTTTCCAGTTTCAGAATGGAAATGGGAAGTTATTTCCATGGATTTTATTACACGATTTCTAATGATTGTGAGACAACATGATTCCATCATGGTTGTGGTGGACAAGTTGAAAAAGGAATCACATTTTATATTGGTTAAGTCCACATAAATCTGGCTCCATTGCAAAGATCTTCATGAAGGAGATTTTCAGATTGCATGGTTTTCCTAAGTCATTAATTTCTGATAGGGATACCAAGTTTACTTTTAATTTTTGGAGAGTTCTATTTGCATAATTGGGTACAAAGTTGAACTTTAGCACCGTCTACCATCCTCAAACTGATGGATAGACAGAGAGAGTGAATTAGGTGCTTGAAGACATGCTTCGCATGTATGTAATGGACAAACCATCCAAGTGGGAGGATTATTTACACTTGGTATAATTTTCATATAATAATGAAAAGAAAGCATCATTGGGAATGAGTCCATATGAAGCTTTGTATGGAAGAAGGTGTAGGACACCAGTAACTTGGGATAACCTAGTGAACAGGATTGTAGTTGGTCCAAAATTGCTTAAGGAAATGGAGCAAGAGGTTGCAAATATTAGGCAGAACCTAAAAGAAACCCAAGATAGACATAAAATATATGTAGATAAGCATAAAGTGCATAGATGTTGGGTATATGTTATATTCTTTGCATGTGCGTATGGAGGGGAGGTGCGCATGTCAGCGTTGCAACTATTTACATAATTTATGGCTATTTATAGAATTTATGTCTATTTATAGATGTTTGTAGCTATTTTTAGAATTTGTCTAAAAATATGTAACTTAATCCTGATTAAGGGATTGGAGTCTTTTTATAATCCGGGTTAACGAATTAGGTTATTTGGATGCTGCTGAATACCTATATTTTGTATTGTGAGGATTCATAATGTAATGAAGAGAAAATAGGAGGTGTGGCTCCAAGGTTTTCTGGTTTTCCTGGTTAAGGGTTCCCACGGTAAATCTATGTGTTTACATGTGAATGATGTGTTGTGACCTATATTCTACTTAAAATAATTTGTATGCATTGCTTCTCTGCACATGTTTAAAACTTACAATAGAGAGTTCAGTGTTGGGGATCATGTTTACCTTAAAGTGAGGCCAAGCAAGAGTTCCTTGAATCTTGGAAGTTGTGCCAAGCTATCACCTAGATATTGTGGGCCTTTTGAAGTGCTTGAAAGAATAGGGTCAGTTGCATATAGACATGCATTTCCTTCTAGCACTAGAGATCATAATGTTTTTCATGTTTCTTTGCTTAAGAAATATGTACATGACCCTAATCATGTGATAAATTGGGATGTGATCCAGGTGGAACCCAAGGGAGAGTTCCAAACCAAGCCTTTACACATCCTCAAAAATAATGTCACAGTGCTCTGGAACTGAGCCGTTGGAAAGGTAAAAGTGCAATGGGGGAACTACGGTCTTGATGAAGCTACGCAGGAGCTGGAGTATGCCATGAGATTGGCATATCCATTTTTGTTCAATTTTACAGAGCACTGAGGACAGTGCTAATGTAAGGGGGAGGAGAATGTAATACCCTGGTTTTAACCCCATGGTATTAAAACTGTACATGATGTAATTATTGTTATTAAATCATGGTGAGGAGCTTAAGGCCAAGGCCCTACCATTGATTTGGTGTTTTATGTATCATTGATTGAGGTTGATGTTGATGGTTCTCGTTCTAGTTAGGCACAATATATTTTGAGGTATCATGTAAATATACAATTTAATAAAATACCACAACTAGCTATGCACTGCAACGAAAGATATGGGGGCATGATTTCACAAGGAATAGGGAGGGAAGTTATCCAAACCCTTGAGCCAATAGGGTGAGACCAGATGTCGATGAGAGAAACCATAAGCTCTCATCTACCCTTTTCATCCTCTGTACTCAATCATTCAATTCTTTTAGAAGAGCGGTTGAGGCAGTTAATTCCTTGGGCAAAGCGATGCACAGCAATTGGTTTCATTACTGAGCCAGCCCCAATCGTATATTGGCTTGGATGAGTGGTTTGATAAACCCAACAGTATGTTGGCTTGGTTTTGTATTGATTTGCATTTGGACATGTGTGATCCTTGGATGGAAAACCTAATAAACCCAACTGTTAGCTGGCCTGGATGAGTAGCTTGAAACCTAGCAGTGAGATGGCTTAGCTGAGTAGCCTGATAAACCCATATGTTAGTTGGCCTGGCTGGACCTTAATGTAAATGTTGTATTGAATTCCTGTAGCATGATAAACCCAACTATTAGCTAGCTTGGTTGAGTATCCTGATAAACCCAACAGTGTATTAGCTTGATTTCCTGTAGCTTGATAAACCCAATTGTGTATTGGCCTAGCCGGACAATCTGATAAACCCAACTATAGGTTGGCTTGATTGTTTTTGATATATTTTGGATATGTCTGAGCCTGTTTTTCCCTATTTCCTTATGGAAATCATGACCAGCTCAGGGTGGCAGTTGTGTTGAGAGATTGATGAACACAACTGGCCTATGGTTGGGTGGAACGTTGCAATGACATAGTTAGTTGTGGGACAACTTAATATTCAAGAGAAGTATTCTTTGTTGTATTATTTCTACAATGTATTTGCTTATGAATGTATTGATTATGTTGAATTATTATTAAATATTTAAGTAGAGTTTGTTTTTGTTAAATGTCCCTGCATTTTGCATCCATATATTCCTTGTGTTTTTCCAGTGTATTTTTCTTATGATCATGGAGGTTGGATACCTGGCCAAAGAGTCATAAATGTGGCTATCTTAGGGAAAAATCTATTTTTTCTCACCCTCCGAAATCCTCCTGCATAAGTCAGAAGTCAGAAGTTGGAAGGAGGGAGAAATGGGAAAAAGATAAGAAAAAAAGTTCATTTTTCGCACCTCGAGCTCGCCGCAGAAGGAAGAAGTTAGTAGGCGTAAATAGGCAAAACAGAAAAAACCTAAGGCAAAAAGTTGGTTTTCAGCACCCCGGTATCGTTCAATGGAAAGCTGAAAGTCGAAAGTCAAAAAGAGGGAAACTAAAATATAAAGTAGTTTTTTCATGGATTTTCGATTCCTAGAGTCCACAGTGGAAGGAAAAATGTGGTTAAATGATTCCGTTGTATTTTAAGTTTTCAATTCTTGAAGTTCGCAGCGGAAGGCGGAATGTGGTTAAATGATTTTGTCGTATTTTAAACACTGATTCCTGAAGTCCGCAGCGAAAAGCGGAATGTAGAAGGTGGAATGCGGTTAAATTACTTCGTTGTATTTTAAGTTCCACTACCTGGAGCGCGCAGCGAAAAGCGAAATGTGGAAAGTAAAAAAGTCAGGTTCAGTGTAGAAATGACTTTTTTGGCTACAAAATGGATATGTGAGCTGCGAAATGACTATTACAGTGGTTTTTAAGCCTAATAATGAATGTTAAAGGATGAACATGACCCATGACTATGTTTAAAGAGAAATAAATAACAAATTTTAATTTATTATGCATATCAGTCAGGTGTATGGGCAGGTGGGTACATGGACAATGTGGTATCAGAGCGAGTAGTAAAGTCACATTCCTCCTTTATATGGTGATGTAGAGGGGACGAATTACAAAGGATACACAGAGCTCATCTATGACCTTCCTCGTATTACTGAGGATACGTAGCCCTAGGACTCGTTTCCTGATGAATCTCTATTTCTCATTAGTACCTCTAATCTATGGTATGGATATTTTATTTTATATCTCCAGATTCAATGTTTTCAGCCTAACGCAACTTGCAGTGAACGTCATTGTACCCTTCATGTTTCCAAATACTACCTTATCGTCAAAGATACATTATATCGTCGTGGAATCGATGCAATCTTTTGGCATTGCTTAACTCTTGAAGAAGCTAAAATAGTCTTGAATGAATTTCACTTCAGAGCTTGTGGTTTTCATCTTTCTAGCATGACTACTACTCATAAAATTCCCACCCTGCCATCTTTTTGAATCCAAGAAGCACACCCACCCCACTCCTTTACATCCTATCATTGTTGTTGGCCCTTTTGTGAAATGGGGCATTCATTTCATGCACTATAATCCTACCTCAATCAGGGGGCACAGTTACATCATCGTAACCATGGACTACTTCACAAAGTGGGCAATGCCTACATACGTCAAAGATGGAAAAATTGCTGCCCTATTTATTTTCCATCACATTATCGCTAGGTTTGGAGTCCCTCAAGCTATTGTGACCGACCATGGCACACATTTTCAAAAAAAAAAAGTGTTGGAACTAAGCACCAAACTCGGTTTTCGTCATGATAATTCTACACAGTACTATCCATAGGACAACGGCCAAGTCGAAGCCATCAACAATGTTTTGTAAACCATGCTTCAATAGATGGTAGGGTAGGCCAAATCTAGTTGGAATTTACAATTGTTCTCTGCATTGTGGGAGTATAGGACTACCGTAAAAATATATACTACCTTCACCCCATTCCAATTGGTATTTGGGTTGGAAGATACTCTCATGATCAAATGTGAAATTCCTTCTCTAAAACACGATGTAGAACTGCTACCCAACACCACTTTAGAGGAATAACGGTTCTTGTATTTGAACAAATTGGATGAAACTCATCGTGATGTTTCCTTATCTAATGAATCACATAAACTTTGAATTAAAGTCTAGTATGACAGATCCATTCAACATTTCCTCTTCAATGAAGGAGGCCTTCTCCTAATATATGACTAGAAGCACGATAAGTTAGGAGGTGGAAAACTAGAATCCCTGTGGCATGGACTATGTGTTGTGAGTTATGTCCTATAGAAAGTAGCAGACGAGCTGATAGACTACGATGGGATATCACTAGGTGAGCCCCAAAATGGGATGTACGTCAAGAAATACTATGCCTAGGTCATCTAGCATAGGTATTTTGTATATATTTGTTTATAGAGTGTTGTGTTTAGTTTGGAGTGTGAATTTCTCGTGAATGTAAGATGTGTCTTAGAAAATCCTTCTTATATAGTGTTTTGTTAAAATGGACAGATGACTTCCTATTTTGGGTTTGTGGATGGTGTTAGCCGCTCTATTGTGAATCTTGCATCAGTGGCATGGGTACCATATTCCTCTTTCGATGACTTGGTAAGCTCAGGAGGAACTTTTTTGGGTCCCGCTCCGAACAATCTTGCAGAGTACCATGTAGTGATTGGTTTCTTAATAGAATCTCTATCCAGTGATGTGAGTCAGATTAGGGTTTATCTAGATTTAGAGTTAGTTGTGTATCAGTTAAACTGGGTCTACACCATCCATTTACTTCTTTGTACATTATGAAGAGTTTGGATTTTAGAGAGTAGTTTTGAGTGTGTTTCCTACCATCACATCCCAAGACATTTAAACGAAGTAGTTGATTCACTGGTAAATTATGTTTTGGATTGGTATCTAGCTCACATTTGAAGTTCATTTTAAATTATGATTACAAGTAAAAATCACATAAACACATATAAGTAGCCATTCATGCATGTAACACATTACATACACACATCTATCTATAAAAAAGAGTGTTTTTTTATATATAATTGATGCTAAGACACAAATTGTTTCCATAAGCTTCCGATATACTCAAAATATAGAACCATCGAGTTTCTAGTACATCAAAAGGTAAAATTCGAAGCTTTTAGTATCTATATAATACAAAAATAGGAAGTCACTCTGGACTAATCCTCATGCTCATGATAGAACATAATGACATGGGCCACTCAATAGTATGGCGCTGATAACACCTAGGAAGGTCATAAATGGAAATGTATGGAGCCCCTACTGTCAACCACTGGATGTTATATTCAAACTCTTGAAGCTCCTCCTATACCTTAATGTTCGTCACAACCATGTCTCTGACAACACCTCACCTATTGATAGGTGTAGCCCCTGCAGGTCTTCATGGACCTATATATGCAAAATTATAGGATATGTCTCAGTATCAACAAAAATACAAAAAAATGGAATATGACACAAAACAAAAAAGCAATGTGGTAACATCTTTCTCATCTCGCTCATCCCACTTCCTGCCCTCTAGCAAGGGAAGATCAAGGTCACCCTTGAATTCAACCCCTGAGTATGCATAGTCCTCAATTTGGCCTAGCCAACGGAATAATACAACACCATAGGTCACAGTAGGTCCTCCTCCACCCTCGTGAATATCCATATCCTCGACCCACTACAACATCTGTGGATCCTCAAGGTCCATCCTGTTGAGAGGCACTTGCTATCATATCAAAGGGACCCTCTCCAAGAAGAAATATTCCACCACCGCCCTATAACCAAATTGCTTAATCTCACCTTGTCTTCATTTTGTGACTCTGATGCTTGAGGCTTACCAACAATACCTCACTCCAGTTAAACACTGTTAGAGCCATGCACTCCAACACATATATCATATGTTCTCGAGTATTTTGATTTGCATCTCGACTATCCACCACCTTCTTCATGGTGAAGGAAATGGTCCTTAATGGTCGGTCCACTGAATTATTTTAAGAGCCTGCACTCCCTTAGTGAACTGAATTTCAAGGGGCATATGGTCTAAATTCGGATGTATGAGTCATAAAATCATGAAATTGAGAGGCCACCCTCTCTTAGTCATCATAAAATCATTAAATGGAGAGGCCACCCTTTCTCATCCATGGTAATTGACAACCGATGGTTTTGTTCCATGGTATGGCTTCAAGACACATTATACCTCTCTAATCCATGGTATTTCCCCAAGGCACATTGTAATAATGTTATAAAAAGGCTCTATGCCTTCTCAATAAAGCATTCAATTATTTTTGACATCTTACACTTCTCTTATTCTATTGAGTTATTGGGTTACTAGTTTTGAGTGTTTTTCTTGGTATGGTTTGAGAGATGAGTCTCAAAGAACCCTCTTTGAGCATCACCCCTCCATGTGGCCTATATACTTTATGTTTCATTGTCTAAGATATTCATATCCTAGATCTCACTAATGTGTCTTTCTCATAGCTGTCCATTATGTTATCTCTTCTCCTCCTCTCTCGGCATCCAAGCCTTCCGGGTCTCAGCCCCCAATATTCGGATCACTTAGGGCCCTTATAGTCATAGGATCATTAGTATCCTAAGAATCATTTGGATCATGTTCATGTTCCTTCCAAATCACCATTTTGTTGGTCCAATACATGTGGGACATCCACAAGGTGATCTTTAGAACCTTCACATTACAAAATTTCTTGAGGTTTCGTGCTAAAAATTGAGTTTTGGGAAGCCGACGACAACTGACGCTCTTTCCCTTAGGGAACAAAGCGACAAAACCATCCCCCCTAAGAGACAGAGTGCCCTTAATGCTCTTTTCCCTTTTGGGGAGCGCAATGGCACACCTCTTGAAAGGGAGAAGAGCGTCGCCCTTGGCATGCTCTTCCTCTTTGAAAAATCAACCAAAAACATCAAAAAAACATCATGAAAGTGAAAATTTAAACGGTGAAGTGGAAAGGTAAGGTGTTCACTCTTACCCTCTTCTGACAGTTCGACGGATGAATGCCTATATCTCCCTGAATATCCTTTGCAAATGCCTCTCCTAAACACTAGTTTCACCCTATTTTCTATGGTAAAAAACACAATGGTTAAATTTTTTTAACCATTTCACTATTTATATATTATTTTTTATTTTTTATTAGAATAATTAGTGGATTATTTAAATATTATGGATTTCCATTATGTTTTTCCTATAGTTTTCACAGTGAAAGTGTTCTAACATTGTTTTTGAGTATTTCTAGACATTATCAGGCATTTTTGGCTACAATCAAGTTTCCTTTTGTCTTTTTCACACTTTACCTAAAGTTGAAAAAGTACCAAGCGCCTTTTATACCCTTGACATGCTCATTAAAAACCTAGTGAAAAGGTATCGAGTGTTCTTTTACTGCTTTTTTGGACTCCTTAAAATGGAATACAAAAAAGCCAGACTCTATGGAGTCACATTCAAGCTCTTTTCACGCTCCTTAAATATGAAAATATCGCCAAGCAAACTTGATTCTTTCAAGCTTGTAAAAGCATTTGAAAGGTCCTATATTCGGTGATAGTTTACCCGTTTTTTCAGATTGTTTAGACTCATTTATGAAAAAGGTATACTCTAGTTCATCACAACTAGAAGAGTTCTCTTGGATACTAGTTTATGCTTTTTTGGACCTCAAGGACTAAATCTATGAAAAAGTCCATTTCTGGAGTCTCCTTAGTCATTTTAGACTCTCTAAACATGAAACAACGACTGAGTTTACCTTCTTCGGACTTGTAAAATTAAATGTCGAAGGAACCTTTTTGGGAATGAATACCTCCTTTCTCAAGTTCATAAAACATATGAGAATGGACTCATTCTCCGATGAAATATATCGAGCATGTGTTACCCTTTTCAAGCTCGTTAAAAAGAAAAGAGATACTCATTCATCATGATGGGAAAATTAAGGGAATGGGGAACATTTTTCATTTTGGCAGTTGATAGTCCACCCTTGAACATGGCACATGTCTACATTTTCATACAAATACTTATTTCTTTAGCTTGTCTTCGGATCGATCCAATTTCATGAGTCATTTAAATCCTTCGAGTCAATTCCAAGAATGCATCATCTTGCCCTTGCATTATGTTTGATCTCCACTTCGATCGAGTAAATGCTACGAAGTCACTTCTCATGGCGTTCAATGTTCAAAAATATTTTTCTCTACAGTCTACCTCGACAATTACTTTAACTTCCATCAAGTCAGTCATGTCTGAATCATTCATGTGGTTTTTCCATTATCATGATCACTTCAATATCACTTTTGTTCCAAGTTTCATTTCGATGAAGGGTGAAACATCATGGCCCTCCTTCGACGAGTCTATTCCTATCGACACCAACACACCATCCATGAATTAGTCTTAGAAACCAATCAAGTACCTTGAAGCATGCATGCGTCAAAGGCAGTTTTCCTCACTTTATACAGTTGGCTTTCATCAGTGGCCTATGATTGAAATATTTCCTAGATTGTTCGACTTCAACTCATCTATTCATATTCATAGGAATGCACTAGGATACCTTGGGGATCATTGACATCAATGGTTATTTCCATCGCACTTATTAATAGTACACATCAATGATCGGTAATCAAGTGGTTTCTATCATGTTCGACATGAGGACATCTATTCACATGGATAGAATCGTATCTTTTAGGATTGGAATGAAGATCGTGAGTGGTTAGGTATTCACCTAAATATGTGTTTATCCTTAGGTTGGGATGGAGTATTTCTTGAGCCATTGCATGGATTCACATTGTTTGTTTCATGGCTATGCT
The DNA here is from genome assembly GCA_001517045.1 of Pseudotsuga menziesii. Classification (NCBI taxonomy): domain Eukaryota; kingdom Viridiplantae; phylum Streptophyta; class Pinopsida; order Pinales; family Pinaceae; genus Pseudotsuga; species Pseudotsuga menziesii. The sequence continues at coordinate 201,776 of LPNX010301972.1, forward strand.
CAAGTTTGGGTCAATATGACATAGATCTACGGTGTATACTCTGTAGTTATGGCCCGACTTGATTCTTTTCAATCATGGATCTACAGTGTATTGGTCAACAACCACGATTTGAGTCAGATATTTTGTAGCTAGTCTTGTGTTAAGTCTTCACTCACTACTCTTTTGCCTCTGATTCTAGATCACATCTAGCAAACCATTTCACCTATCATCCCCTTGTAGCTTCATACTTTCAGGGGAATTCTCTTACACCTAAAATTGGTATCCATTCTCAATCCCCTGAAGTGATGTGGCCAAGAAATATTTTGGAGAGATTTTTTCCTACTTCTAGGGTGTCTGACGCACCTTGTCTCTTGAAATAGGGCATCAATATTTTTCCTACTGACATAGTGCATCAGTGACACTTATTTCTTTAGTACAAAGGGCATCGATGCAGGTTTCCTATGTGTAGAGAGCGTTAGCACTGTCGAAAAGGTAAAAAAAGAAGTTTTCGAGAACTTTCTAGATGAAAGTCCTCGTGGAGGATTATCCCAAGTTGTTGGAGTAGGTGGTACTCGATCCCCTATCCTCTAGGGATCATTCCCTACCTTCCTCCCAAAAGATATCAGCCCCTTTGGGATTCCTTTCGGATATTTATACAAGCTTCCTTTCATGGGTAAAGGAGGAGAGAATACAAAGAGAGTATCTTCATGCTGATGGAATCATTGCTGGTATAGGAGGAAAAAGAGTGTGATTATGAGTGAGGTTTATCAAGCGTGTAGACTATGTGTAAGAGTGATGTCAAAGACGTGATGAGAACAAGGCTCCAATGTTAAGGATTCGGTTGTAGCTTAATATTCTTATATTATTAATAAAAACATGTAATCCTTTTCCATAAACAATTTGTGATAATCTCCATTGTTCATTACTTTTATCCTTGACTATTAGTATAGATATTTGGATTGTATTGTTCCTTTCACAATTTTTTCTTGTTTGTCACATTATTTGCGTGTAAATTTGATCGAGAAGGATCCATAAGGAAAGGAAAACCTTCATCACTGAGGTAAGGAAAGCTTAACATTCATGTAGTTCAATTATCTAGGAAAAGGATGCATCGATGTGGATTTTTGTTCTATATCTGCCCCATGTAGACTAGGGGAACGATCTTTGTTTGCACTGATTGAATTTTCCCAATAACAACAAAATCCAAGTATTATGGCTATTACTATGAAATAAAGGTGTATTCCATGTAATACTAAGCAAAGTGTATTGCAGATAATACTACCCGCTAAGGAGTAGTGTATCTTAGGAAGCTACCTACAAGGGTGAAAGACTTGATCCTACATTTATTAGGTGTTAATAGTCAATATTTCTGAAAAACCCTATGTTTTATGATAGAAAACATTGAGATGAAGTTTTACTTCATTGAATTCATGATCCTGTCATTAGAGGAAATTTCAACTCAAAATGGGCCTTTTAACTTTAACTCAAATTCCATGTCATCATGTGTTAGCCAATGAAATTGCTTTAAATTTGAAATACCGTATAGGTCTTAAACACTTTTTAAATATAAATTTGGGGATAGGTATCATAAAACAAACTACTTTTTTTGTTTGTATTTTTGACATATCGCCCCGTGTTTTTACTCAAATTTCGATCGGGAGAGCTCGTTGGATGCGGAATTAAATTCCCCATCCAACGAGTCCCCACTCAACATACTTTTGACGGACCCCGCTACCCAAAAAACAATAAATACCTAAAAAAACGTGATGATGATGTCATCATCACGTTTTTTCAGGTATTTATTATTTTTGGGGTAGCGGGGTCCGTCAAAAGTATGTTGAGTGGGGACTCGTTGGATGGGGAATTTAATTCTGCATCCAACGAGCTCTCCCTATCGAAATTTGAGTAAAAACACGGGGAGATATGTCGAAAATACAAACAAAAAAGTAGTTTTTTTCTTTTCTTCCTCCAAAATTAATAAATATTATTTTATTATTTTAACTATTATTTTATTAATTTTTTTTAGGAGGCCCATTTTGAGTTGAAATTTCCTCTAATGAAAGAAAATATCTCAGTACATAGCTACTGATGAGAAGATAGCGAATTTATGGAAAAGTTGTTGTCATTGACAAAGTTTCCAGGGATGCTTCCGAGATAAGATTGGTATGGGAGGAGATTCCTAGTAAAGCAGAGAATTTCTCCCTCACTGAGAGGGAGTGTTGATTGTACAGCATCAAGAGTCATTCTCCAAGACTTGTGTGGTATTAAGTCAAGACGTTGTGTTGTAAGTCCTAAGTATCCTCATATGATTGAGGTGGTGATGTTGTATTGTAGAGCTTGTGAGTAATATCAATTTGAGTATTGTGAGTAATATCAAGAGAGGTCTTGTTTTGTATCAAGATTGTGGACTTGTGTTGTATCAATTCAATGATTCTAATAGATGGTACCCTATGAGAATGGATCTCCAATTGTGGATATGATATTGTGTTGTATCAAGATTCAAGTCTTGTGTTGTATCAAGATTGAAGGCTTGTGTTGTATCAAGAATGTGGACCTCCATTTGTTGAGGTGGTTATGCTATGTGATATATTGCTAGCCATGGTCAATGAGTGTTATAAGTCTCCTTTAGGGCTTAGATACCCCTAGAGTGAATTACTTTAGCATATGACTATATGGCGTGGGGTAATATATTTGAATTGTGCATGCAAATGTATGAGTGAAATCAAGTTATAAAGCTTCAGTAAAATATGAATGCCTCAATCAATGCCTCTTTCAAAGCATCAGTTGAACTATTAATGAATGTAATCAGTTAATTAAATGAGAGATTAATGATCAACAATTAGCATGCATCAATTAACTAAAGAGATCCATGCAAAAGTTAATAATAGAAATTGTGCATGGATGACACTAAGAGTGAAGCACTGATGACACTTAATTTATCATGTTAACTAAGTGATCAACAATCAGTTAAATATTGAGTTCAATTTAGTTGCCATTCATTTCAAGTAAGTTATCATTCAGTTCAAGTAAGTTAACATTCAGTTCAAGTCAGTTATCATTCAGTTCAAGTAAGTTAACATTCAATTCAAGTCAGTTAACATTCAGTTTAAGTAAGTTATCATTTAGTTCAAGTAAGTAAACATACAGTTCAAGTCAAATAACATTTAGTCCAAGTAATTTAACATTTAGTTCAAGTAAAGTTAGAATTTAGTTCAAGTCAGTTAACATTCAGTTCAATACATTTAACATTCAGTTCAAATCAGTTCACTTTCGCTTGAAGACAATGAACATTCAGTTAAAGCTAATTAAGGAAAGGAAGGGTGCTAATGTTTTCATAGAGGGAGTCCTAGTTGGATCCTCCTTGTGAATGCACTATGTGGTGCTCTCAATATGTTTATTGATCCTCCTATGCTCTACCTTCTGCATGCTAGGGTTTTTGGATTGTTATTAATATGCAAGGAATATGGAAAGTTCAATACAGTTGAATACAATTGTTTTTGTAGGGTTACATTGGATCTCTCTTCTCTACTAATGTGAATATTTCTCTTACTGGGAAATATGCTTATGTTTTGTAAGCCATTCTCTTCAAATCCATTTGCCTTACTCAAATAATTGATGGGTTTTTCATCCTCTATGTTTGGAGGGTTTCCCCAAGGTATATATTGTCTCTTGTGGTTGATTGACTTATATGGATGACTTATGGACCTGATTTATATAGATGATATATTTGTGATATTTATATGTGGCTGATATATTTATCACATTAATATATGGATGATGTATTCATATGTGGCTTATCTATGAGATTCATATGCGTTGAAATTGATAGATAAATTTTTTAAAGTTCAATATTATCCAATTTTGTTTGAACATTAACATCTGCTACACCACCAATAAGTGATGCAATAAGCCAATATCCTTATCTAAAGCTCATAGGATAACTCTTTCTATATCTCTTCAAAAATTAGTTGAGTATCTCTCATCATTCAGGACTATCATACTAATCCATCTATCATGACTCTAACTAGAAACCAATTGCTTTCTATAATCATCAAAGGACCAAACATCCATGGTAGAGATATTGGAATCCATTGAAGCCTTCTTCTCCCAATCACCAATCTCTATATGAGATTCTCTGAACTTGTGAGTTTTGTGTCCACATATGGATAGATGTATTAGGTTATTTTTTGTTGGCATGCCTACTATTTTAACTTCTTTATTTGTCATGGATGCCAACCTAATTCTTCTATAGCCCATAGTATGAGCTTAGAGTCATGCTCCTAGAATCTTCATGCTTATGGTAATCTTTCTCTCACTTGATCACGGAATACCAACAAGATTTACATGTCCATCACTTGTTCTTCATAACCAGTCTCATCATTCTTCTCTTGTAGACCATAGAATATGTTCTTTCCCTTAAGTCAAATTCAGTCAGATAGTTAGCGACATTACATAATCAAATTCAATCAATTCATATTTCAATGCAATGGAAATAGTTTACATAGTTTTGTAATAATATTAGCTAATTATTCAACACAACACTCATGTATGTCCTAAGCACATATGGTAACTATCTGTATGTCTTCCATATATATTGGAACATACTATCAAGAGTGTGCACAGCTCTCAACATGTTAACAGGAGATACCATCCTAGACTAGCTCCATCAATGGCTCATGGAATGTTGTGCAACATCATAGGTTATTTTACATAACATTTTCTACATTCTCCAACTGATCATCAATAAGAAAAAGTATATCATAAGCTCAACAAACTTCCCTACTATAGGAATATAGATATGTATATAACTTGTTATGAAAACATATTCAAAACATTTAGATATGATCTACAAGAGAAATAATGACAATGAAAATCCAAATACTTATATTTTATTGTTTTGCGGGTGGGATCCCATTGCCTCCTTGTAGGTATCATGAGAGTCCTGTGATCTTTATCTTCTTGCTGGAATCACATTGCAATCAGGATATTCATTGACTACTAATCATATCAACATGGAGAGTAATAGAAGAAGAACTATTTTTGACAATATTCTGCACTTTCTTCAGAATCATCATTACTTGACCTCTTGTGTGGAGTATCTTCATCGATATCAACAATTGAGTCTTGGTGTTTTCTCTTCCTTGAACCATGACACTATCGATCATAGTGACCATAATTATGGCATTTGAAGCATTGGATATGTGAAAGATCCTTCTTCTTATTTTGTTCTAGAATGGGACTTGATCTTTCATCTTTGTCTTTCTTTCATGATACTTTCTTCCCTTCTTGACATGAGATGTAAGGATGTGATTTTATTCATGTTGAGTGCCATACAATCCGCCTTTAGCTATAAGTCTAGTCTCTTCTTGTGTACAATATTCCCATAATCAATCAAACTTGGGAAACTCGAATCACCCACTAAGATTATGGATGAATGGTTACCAAGAGGGAAGGAGCCCATTAAGATTCATCATGAAAAGTTATATGTTTTTAATTGATTCTACAATGGTTCTCAATTGATATCTTAGCTCATAATTATCCATGAAGTAGGTAGCAATTGAATCTGATCTTGTCATATTAATATTGGATAATTGTTTTCTTAGGGAAAGAACTCGACTAATGTTTCTATTTTCAAACAACTTCTTCATGAATCCAGCAATATTCTTGGTTTTCTTATTCTAATAAATTCAAGGAACCAAATGTTATTTAATTGATTCTATCAAGGTCGTTCATGCCTTAGCATCATTATTCCTCCACTGAGTCTTTTTTGTTTCCTCTTCTAGTTCTGGAACCTTCTTATTGACAAACTTCAAGAGATTATTTTCTTTCTAGATGAGGGAAACCATAGAATTCCAAGATCTAAAGTTGGAATCCCCATCAAGTATATATTCAACCTTCATACCAATCATCTTAACTGCAGACTGAGATAGAAACCCTAGTAGGAGCTAGGCCAAAATTGAAGTTTGTATTCTTACAAATTGGAATCCACAGATAGATGTTCCCTCCTAGGGAAAGTTGAATAGACCTTCCTTTCTCCTATATTCATAGACAAAATAGTAAGAAACTGGAAACCCTAGTTTCTGGTACCGACAAAGTTTAGGTCAAAACTGAAAATTCTTAAAATGAGGATTTTCTTCCATAGAGAGATGTTCCCTACCAAGGTGAGTTTGAGAATGTTAATATCAAACCAAATTAGTGGATAGGATGGCTCAAACCAGGAAACCAGGGTAATTTTTAGGAGCGAAATTTCTCCAATTGGCTATTTTTTGGGTTTTTTTTCAAAAAATAGATTCGTTATTTGGTCATTTTTAGTGTCTAATATCGCCTATATTCACATAAAACATGTTTTTTTATCATAATATTCTCCAAAATTTACACATTTCAGTGTTAATTTTATGTTTCATATTTAATATTTTCCTAACTATCTATAAACATGTTTTTTTCAATCCAAAACAATCGACTAGAATACTATACTTAAGTAGAATATTAGAATCCCTAAAAAATACCATGCAGTAAACCCTAGATCTTGATCCCGACAAAATTGGGTCAGAAATTGAAAGTTTACCAATCCATAATTTACCTCCATAGAAGGTGCGCCCTCCTAGGGAAAATTTTAATATGCTCCTTTTAAGCTGAACCTAAGGGTGCAACACTCCAAAATATGGAGCCCTAGTTTTTGGTAATGGATTCTTTTAGAACTGCTCTAATACCATTTTAGTTTTTATAGATAATAGTAAAATTCCATTATATGTAACATGATACAAATTAGGACCACTAAAAGAATAGCCAAGAAAAGAAACAATATACACAAATATCTTGATCTAGGAAACCACTAAGGGAGAAAACCCAACAACCTTCTTATAGAGATAATCAGTTCAAAGAGAAGTGTAAATCCAAATGCATTGTAGTCGCATATAGAAAAGGATAAACCCCAATAAAAAAGGAGAAACTCCTTCAATATGGAGAACCCCAAAAATTCTTCTTCTTGCAATAGTAGTGAACTTATTCTCTTGCTTGGAGTGAACTTGCTTGGTAAGAATAAGTGAGGGAACCTTCTATTTATACTTTATCATGCTGACAATTTTAATTTTCAAGTGGGCTATCTTGTCTTCTTTTTTTTGGATGACTTCTCTTTTAGTGTGAAAAATAATGTTGTACTCGCATTTGTTCTAGGGATGACTTGGTGAGGATGCCTCATGTAGCTACTAAATCAACAATTATGTGTTCTAAAGGATATTTTCAAATGTATAATTTCCTAATTCTTGTTTAATTATATCCAGAATGAAGATCCAACTTGGAACCAGATAAATGACCACCACACGCCCCTCCATGACAGTCATTAAGCATGACCTCAGCCTCCTCGTGAGTAAAAAAGGAAGCAATATAGATTCCACCCCGTGATGACACAAAGTGTCACTAATGATGAGGTAGTTATTAGAATTATGATGTAAGTGTTATCACTCATTCGTTGAGATATGTAGAGGGGCACTCAAATTCTGTAGTTAGACAATTATATCACCATACTAAGGATTTGTAGACAACATGAGGAAATTATGCTCATCGACCAATGATTCTTCATGAATTGTGTCCTTGTCCTACCTAGGGATATCTGACATCATCTCTATGAAGACCAAATAATTCTTCAATTTTTTCAAAACAAAATAAAGGTCAAATTCTTATAATATTACAATCCGTTAATTATATTTTCCCCCTATCATTCGCCTGGTCAGGATGAACTAAAATGGATTGATATGATCTATGACCATGGTCTGGCGAGGTAAGATGTAGTGTCTCAATCATTGAACTGCGTGAACAGCAACATGATTATATCAAATTTTTGTATTGATGAGATTCTGGCTAAGATAATAAATCACATTCTCATGGAGCTCGTTGTCCTCTTAAACCAGAACCATACCAATCGTCTCCTGAGACGCGCCCACATACAACAAGAAATCTCTACCATAATCTAGTGGAATAAGAAGAGGGGTCAATGCTAAGGATTTATTAATGGAGTCAAAGGACTCCTGGGCTCACTCATCCCATGGGAATGGAGTATCCTTCTTCAATAAGCGCATAAAAGCTTTTGTCAAATTGGTATAATTCATGACAAATCAATGTAAGAAATTAGCCATCCCATGGAGACTCTAAATCTGTCAAATTGTTCTATGGGGAGGAAATCAAAGTATTTCCTCTACCTTCAGTGGATCGACCCTAATCCCCTCCTTTGATACAATGAATCCCAATAATCAATGAATCCTAACACAAAATATGCACTTATTGGGGTTCAAATGAATTTGATAATGATGACATGTTTCAAAGACCAAACGAAGGTCTATTGGATGATTCACTCTCACATGAGAGTGAGCAGGAAGGTCATTTAGATAATACGATTAAGGTCATGAAAGGAAAATCTCATCACCCACTAAAAAGTAGCTTAAGCGCTTTTCAGGACAAAAGGCATTTTATGGTATTGAAAAGTATCCCAAGGACATATAGATGTGGTCTTATGTTGATCCTCGGTTTTAATTTGGATCTAATTATATCTCAAAAAACCGTACATAAATGAAAATACCTTGCTTCTCTCACATTCCTCCAAAATAAGATCAATAAATAGTGTGTGGAAGTTATATTTAGGATAGGCCCTATTGAAAATATAAAATCAGTAAATGCGCATATGATCTCCTTCTTCTTATCCATAGGAATGGGATTAGATACCCAATCAAGTAAGGGAATTGGGTAGATGAATCCATCCTTGAACAACTTCTCTACCTCAACCTTGATGGTAGGAGCCTTACGAGGATTCACAACACGTAAACATAGTCAAACAGGTTTAGCATTTGGATACATTTTTATTTCATGTTCAACAATACAGGGATCAATCCCTAGAATTTATTCATACAACTAAGCGAATACATCATGAAATTCCTTAAATAGCTTGGTGTATGTTTGAATTTCTTTGGGTGAAATATCAACAACGATATAAACGTTTTCTATATTACTTGGGGTTTGAGAAATGTTTATCAGAATAGTTGGTGATATGTTCTCCATTTTCCTTTCGACATATATACATGAGTTCTTCGAGCTCTAAAAGGAAGTAGGATCAATGATGCATCTCTTCCCAGGGCTGTTTCGGATCGGTCATGGCCTCGATAATAGCTTTGTATGAAGGAAAATTGTCGTTGAGGAAGTCATGTGAGCATGATAAAATGTCCACCCAAGAGAGTGGAACCAAGTTATCCTCCTCTCCCTTTAGTAAAGGGGAAGGATAAGGGCTTGCAATGATATCGAATATGGCTTGGTAAGTGGTCTACGCTATAGACAATGACATTTATGCATTGGTAGGTGCTGGAAATTTATCTGAATTACTTGAAGAAGGTAGAGTCCAAGGATCGCTCAAATAGGTGGTACAAAACAAGAATGGACTCAACAGTGATGGAATGCCACCAGGAATAGAATCAATAACTAGAATTGGTGCTGAAAAATTAAAGGTTCCCATTAACGAAGGATACATTCCAAGACCAATTTTGTCAATTTCTAGCTCAAACTTATCAATTATTGGGATAGTGGGACCCGATGACGTCGAGGAACCAGAATTATCAAATGAATATTGATCGATCATCATGATTCTATATTTGTATGGAAAATGCACAACACAAAATAATGATGACATGGTCACTTTCATGGCATAAATCCAGTTCTGACCTAGTAGCAAATTATAGTCAAGGGATGCATCAACCACGTTAACCTCAATCAAAGCAGTGTTCCCTGCTAACTAGACATGAATGGGAGGAATAATTCCATGTGGTCTAAAGTAATTTCCATCAAAAGATGTAAAAAATTCATGGATTTATCCAACATGGGGGAGCTAAGGCCTTTCCAATAGGAAAGAGACATCACATAGGGCACGACACCTTCATCAATAACTATACGTTTAATGGTGTTGTTCAAACAATCCACATGGACTTGAAGAGCCACATGGTAAGGAAATCAGGAATGGACACTGCTAGTCTCAAACCTAAAAACACTAGGGTCGTTCGAGTGAGTAGCCCCTAAAGCAGCTAACAACTCTTTCCTCTACGAGGGACAAGTTTGAAGCACCTCTGAATTTGACATTGCACAAAGAGTCTGGACCAAAACCTCAGTTATAGAATAGTGTTGGGCAGCTTGGGAATTGGGATTATTCCCCAAACGCTTCAAAAATCCTTTAGGAAAGTGTGGTATAGTCTCATGCTTTTCAATCTGCAAAGGAATCTTTGGGGGCAGAGGCTCTTTACTTGTGGTTGGTTGCGAAGAACCATAATCACATGAACAGGTCACAACATGAACAATTGACAACATATTGATATAACCATGACCAATTTTCATGCCTGGCAGGATTTGACTCCCACTAGCACCACTTATAGTGGCCAGAGTCATCGAAGTCATGTTTTGATTATGTGAAGAAGATTAATTAGCACATTCAGGCTCTGTATGATGAACTTCAAGGCCTCCCCGATTCTAGGGAAAAAGTACGTAATATGGTCTCCTCCACAAAGCTTACATGGGAATTTGACCTTCCATTTAGTCATCTTGTCCCCCCAATCATTTTCATCATTCTTGTCATAATTAACTTTCTCCTTTTTATTCCCACCCTTCTTATTATTCCTTCCCTTTTTCCTATTATGTATGGGTAATTGGTTACTATTTTGGTTCTACAATTGTACATAATGTGCATCCGTCGATTGGGTGGGGGTGGACAAAGTTGCAACTTATCCAACCATAGATTGGTTAAGTGAAAAATTATGGATTTGATATGTAACCTAGTCCACGAAATTCACACTTGTAGAGCCGATGATGGCATCGACATCTAGCCTGTCAAGGATAATATCATAAAGGAGTATATACTAAGCATAAATCAAGTCTAATTGTTGATCTCAAAAATTGTCATATTCCTCAGTTGAGACTCCAGGCGTCGAAACATCCTTCCCAATATAAGGAAGTAAGGACTCAAGGAACCATTCCAATAAGAAATATGGTAAAATGTTGGATTTAATCAATCAATTTCGTCTACACAACTCTCAGATATGGTTGCAAATATGGGTGGCTTTGTATTGTCGAAAGATCAACAAGAGTTTGGTATCGACATCATAGTGAATCAACAACTGGAAGTGATTAAGGAAGACCGTGTCCAAGTCATTAAAGGTCTGGTATGTGCCCCCAAGAAACTCTATTTACCATTTCATGACTGAACCCTTCAGGGCGTGTTTAAATAGTTGTAATCAAATAGAATCATGACTCAACGAACTCAAAGAGAACCATAGATGAAAAGTCATAACATGATCACTAGTATCCTCTCCATTCTTACCTTAAAACTTTAGAACATCCAAAGGAAGTTTGGCGGGAATAGGAGTTCATGCCATATCATGACACTCTCAATAATTCACGATTTGGATAGATCAAGAAAGTTAAACATAGCTAAAAACAAGATATTTAGTTATGTCATTTGATTCCATTCTCCCTAGAGAGATTAGTTCTAATACAGTTGGTTTCGGTAAATCCCATGACCTTGACCAGTTGGATAGTTACCTCCTCCCATATGTGAATCAACCAGCAGCTGACAAGTTCTCCTTGATAACCGACAATCGATAGGTTCTCCTCGACAAGTTTGTAGCTGACAGCATATCAAAATGCTCTATGACGGTTGAACTTCTGACCGTTATAAATTTTGTAACTGAACGTAGCGGGTAGTCACCCAAACGTATCAGTATCCTCTAATATAGTACATTAATGTAATATAGCAATATTTCTAATCATCATTTGATTCCTCCACATTTCACGGAGCAGAAGTAATAAATTGGTTCAAATTATTGCATATTATCTGTGTGTATATTTCTTGTCGACATAGTGTGTTTCCTGCTTTGTTGTATCTCTGTGTATGCTTCTGCCACAGCAGAGCTTGACTCATTCAGTCGACTATTGTCCCCAGCATGCACCTAGGCATGACCTAGATCATTGGTATCGGAGCAAGATCTTGTCTAGAGCTTAAGTTACATAAGCACTTCCATCGAAGTTATTTAACTTATGCCTTTTCAAACATGCTCACAAGCCCAACAACACAAGCAGACACTTTCTTCGACTTCAGAAAATATGACCGAAGGAATAGACAATAGACATGTAGCTGACGAGATAGAGCAACTCATAGAAAAACCACTAGCCCTCCAGGGAACCAAAATGTTCTCTGAGTTTAGAAAGATTCTCTTGAGAGTCACTGCGAACTCCAGGGAATCCTCGATGCGATATCACTCCGATAAAATCATCCCCTTCAAAGTACAAATGAATCTGGACATACTAAACCTTGGAGGCAAGATTGACACAAAATCCGTCAACAATTGGGTGAAACAATTGGAATCTTACCTTGCAATAAATCAACTCTCCGAAGCTGAAAAGATCACCATTGTGTCCTTGAATATGTCAACCTCCGTACACTGCTAGTGGGAGAACCTATCAACAAAAATGGATAATGAAGAAGGCCCCATCGACACATGGGTAAATTTTTTCAAACACATCTGAAAGGAGTTATATCCTCCCAAGTACATTGAACAACAATACAAGAAGTGGTAACAGCTAAGGTAGTGGAAAGGCCAGTCCACACAAAGTTACATCAACAAATTTTATTGACTCATGGCTAGACTTGGCATCCAAGAAGAAGATAAATTGCTTGTTTTGAAGTACGTCAGTGATTTGTCCTCATACATTCAGCAAGAGATGGAGTTTTTGACTGTCAACATGCTTGCATATGCATTCCATTATGCCAACAAGATTGAAGCTAAAAAATAAATAAATATATGTTTCACAAACAAGCCAACAACTCAAACATCTGATAAGAAGTCTCCAATTGACTCGGACAAGTTCAATATTCCTTCTCCACAAAGTCCGCCAAATCCTGATCATTAAAATAATAAATTTTAGAAAGACAAGAGGGATCGCAACAGACAGAACCCTACCTGAAAATGGTATGATTATCACAGTTCATCATGGCATGATACATTAGAATGCAAAGCTCGAAAGACATTTTTGGCAAAATTTTTGACATCCGACTCGCCCGACAGAACCATGGTAGAATTTGATCCAAATGCATCAACCCTCCTGAATTCAACCTCGACCACTCCAACAGCCTTGACCATCGTCGATGAGGAGGAACGATAGAGCCTATTCCATACATGGATATGGGTTTAGAACAATCCATTACATCTGATTGTGGATAACAGTAGCCAAAAGAAATTTGTTTCTGAAGATCTTGTGAAGAAATTAGGTCTTGTCACCACTCCACATCCACAACCTTACAATATCGATTAGATGAAGGATGGGTAGGAAATAAGGATCACACGAAAATGCCGACTCGCCTACTTCATTAGGCCTTTTGAATATGAAGTACTCTATGACATGGAACCACTTTCCATAGTCGACGCCCTATTTGGTAAACCCTACCTACGGGATCGACATGGGACATATCAGTCACGGCATCAGAAGGTGATTGTCAAAATCCAAAACCAATGGTATGGCATACCAGAGGGAAAACCCACATCGACGGTTGCTATGATATTTTCCAAACAAACATAGAAGCTTATCAATCATGCTCAAAAGTTTGCATTAATCATGATAAAGCCTGAGCATTCCAGGACTACTACAAAAATGATTCGACTCACTGACCAACATAACTCTCGACAACAACAACAGATCGACAACATTCTTGAAGAATACAAGAACATATTTCAAGCCCTGGATGGAGTACCTCTACACTGTTACATAAAACACTCCATTGAACTTGTTCCTGGTTCTTCATTACCTAATGCATCTATTTACGTAAAATCCTCTCTGGAAATAAAGATATTCATAGACAAATACAGGATTTAATCGACAAGGGTCATATCCACCCCAACTCCTCTCCTTGTAGAAGTCTACTTGTCTTAGTTCCAAAGAAATATGGGACTTGGTGCATGTGCATTGACTATCGAGATCTAAACAAAATTTCAGTGAAGAATAGATACCCTCTTCCACGAATTGACGAACTCATTGACAATCTGAAAGGTGCTAATTTCTTTACGAAAATCGACCTCAAGTCAAGATATCACCAAATTCCAATCAAGTCCACTGATGTATGGAAAATGGCTTTCAAAACCAAGGAAGGATTGTTTGAATGGTTAGTCATGCCTTTTGGCTTAACCAATGCACCTGCAACCTTCATGAGATATATAGATGACCTTCTATGACCTTTAATTGGTAAATGTGTCATTGTCTATCTTGACGATATCTTGATTTTTATTTGATCATGGGAAGAACATGTCAAGAATGTTCGGATTATAATCCTCCCTTGTCCAATTTGGTCAATTATGTCTAAATCAGGAGTTCGAGTCAGTCTATATTTAGTCATTAGCACCATTGGGTCCACTTGGCCTAATTGGGGCACATGAACCAGTTACTAAAGTGTGGGGAATACTAATTGAGGCCAACTGCCACTGATTTCAATTGCATGCATCAGGTTAGGAGCCTCCTAGATCAATCCCTACAAATTAGGAGCCATTAGGAGTGCCAACACCAACCTCCATTATTTGAGTTCAGTTGGTGACTAGTCAAGCTCGGTTAGGAGTCAGTTACATTCAGTTCTAGTCTGTTGCATTCAGTTCTACTCAGTTAGCGCTAGCTTTGCATGGCTACAAGTAGGTGAGGTGCATTTACTCACCTACCTGAGTCGGTTAGACTAGTTAACTGATAATTAACACTGAATTAGACACTTGAGTTGGGTTTTTCAACTTCGATAATGATTTAGACAAGGTCAGTTAACCATACAGTCAAGTAGAGTCAAACCCATTCGAATTTCCTCACATGGATTCGAATTGCATGAGGCTATTTAGCCATTATACTTCATTGTAATTAATCGTCTAATTACTTTTGATTAATGAAAGCATTCACAGTTGTAAGAATTTTTTGCATTGTTTCATTCTTCAATTTCTGAGTAAAATTGTATGATCTATCTTGTGAGTTGTGTGTTGGTCCATATATCTATGTGCTCAATTTTATATGGTATCAGAGACAAGGTAGGAAAAGGAACTTCTCCTATTACATATTTATACTTGGATCCAAAAAAAAATTGAGCAAAATTGCTCCTTCCAGTACTGCACCAGAAGCGGAGAATTTACCACTTAATATCCTCAGTAAAGGAATTGTTGATCAAGCTTGCTTGATCAACTATGTTGGGTGTGAAGAAATTTCCAAAAGTGCAGGTTGTTGACCTTACTTTGTCTGGTTTAATTGTGTGATTTACACTTTTATCAGTCTCCTTCACTGCATTTGCTGCAGCATCTCAGTCTCCTTCACTACATTCGAAATAGCCCCTCCAATGGAGCTTCTCACCCCTTTCAACTACCACTAGTGGAAGGAGGACATGGAGATGAAAATTCGCTCCAAAAGACTCTTCAAAATCACAATGGAGACAAAGAAAAGCTGATTCATTAAGTTGACAAAGAGAAATACTGGAATAGGATTGATGAAGCATATGGATGCTTTTGTCTCTCAATCTCTAGAGATCTTCTCTTCCACATCAATGGATTGAAGACTCCCAAGGAGGTTGGGGATAAGATTGCTTCCTTGTTTGATAAGAAGGATATCCTGAGAATCTATCAACTAAATAATGAGTCGATTTCTCTTCATCCAGCCAACTCCGAAACACTAAATGATTTCTTCACCAAATCCAAGTATTTGGTGTTCCAGTTGAAGCTGTGCAAGGTTTAGAAAGAGGATGATCAACTCATCCTTTCCATCCTCTCAAATATTGGTGTAGACTACTTAGTATTTGTATCAACCTTTCATTCATGGAAGCTCACTACTCCAAATTGGAGGATTCCCACTCTTAATTCCTTTGTTGAATCTATCACCCGTGAACATGACAAGTCGATCCAAATGGGGATCATTCGATCTTCCAAAGATCAAGCACTGGTTGTAGGAGGATCTAAGGTTGTGAATGGTAAATGGAAGAAAAAATATGAGTCACATGTGGAGAAATAGCAATCAAATGAGCCTTTAGGTTCAAAGAGAAGCAAGAAGAATGGAAAAGAAAAGACCCTTTGTTCTTACTGTGGAAGGGGGTTTCATTCAGAAAGCTCCTGTATGAGAAGAAAAATTGATGAAATGGATCTTCTTCTAAAGAAACATAACATTACTATACCTGCTAGCACAAGGAAGGATGACCATAGAGAAGAAACTGAAGAACATGAAGAGACATGCCATGCATTGAAGGCTAGTTGTTCAACAACACATGCCTTCCTCATTGATTCTGGAGCTTCCAATCATATGGTTGCATCCAGAGAATCATTATCTTATTTACATTATTTTGATGGTCCTAGTATTTAGATGGGTAATAATAGTCAAATTCGATCCAAAAGGAAGGTTTTTATCAAGATTGAACATAGAAAGTTCAAAAATGTGCTTTATGTGCCATCCTTAGCTGCAAATATGTTATTTATATACCAGATGACTCATACTGGCTCTTCAAAGTGAGTGATATTTGCTCCTGACTAATTGGAGATCACAAATATCTCTACTAGGAACATCATATTGAACGGTGCTCCAAATCATGCCTCCAAGGCATATGAGTTCTTACACTTCATGTCATTTTCAAAACCAGTGCACTCTCAGATGCCACATGAAAGGGAAGGTAAAACATTCCATCTACTTATTTTGTAGTTTCCACTAGTATTGCAGAACTAGCTGTATCAGTTTATGAGATTGAGATTTAGAGTGATTTTGATCCAAATCTAGTCCCTACTCCCAAGCGGGAAGCTAGGAAGATGACTGGAAATACATCTGACACACAGAAGAAAAAGAACCTTGTGCTATGTCATGCAATCTTACCTCCTTTAGAGAGATGCAAAAAACTCCTTGTGAGATGTTACATGGCAAGGGCTGATCAATTACACTTCCTTCAGAAGAATAGAGTGGATCATACACCTCTTCATCTAGAAAGAGGAAAATGTTACATTCCTCCTTCCTTCCATCATCATTTTTGGAGAAGATCAAGGAGTCTACATGCTAGGCCCCAGGATACCTGTGCATAAAGCATAATTCATGCTGCTTCACTACATCACAGAGATGAAGGTTGCAACAACATAGTTTCAAGTTTTTTAAACTTGAATCCTGATTCTATCCACTTAGTTAAAGGGGGGGATTTTTTCCCATGTGGTTTTTTCCCCAGTTCGTTGTATTGATCAGTTACTTTACTTTCCCACAAATTTTCCAAGTTAGCATTCAGGGGGGTGTTAGTATTATAATCCTACCTTATCCAATTTGGTCAATTATGTCTAAATCAGGAGTCCTTTCGGTCTATATTTAGTCACTTGCACCATTGGGTCCACTTGGCCTAATTGGGGCACATAAACTAGTCACTAAAGTGTGGGGAACACCAATTGAGGCCAAGTGCAACATATTGCACTTGCATGCATCAGTTTAGGATCCTACTTGATCAATCCCTACAAATTAGGAGCCTTTGGGAGTGCCAGCACAAATCTCCATTAGTTGAGTTCAGTTGGTGACTAGTCAAGCTCAGTTAGGAGTTAGTTACATTCAATTCTAGTCTGTTACATTCAATTCTACTCAGTTAGTGCTAGCTTTGCATGGTTGCAAGTAGGTGAGGTGCATTTACTCACCTACCTCAGTTAGTCAGACTAGTTAACTGATAATTAACACTGAATTAGACACTTGAGTTGGGTTTTTGAACTCCGATAATGATTTAGACAAGGTCAGTTAACCATACAGTCAAGTAGAGTCAAACCAATTCGAATTTACTCACATGGATTTGAATTACATGAGGCTAATTAGCCATTGTACTTCATTGTAATTAATTATCTAATTACTTTTGATTGATGAAAGAATTCACAGTTGCAAGCCATTTTTGCACTGTTTCATTCTTCAATTTCTGAGTAAAATTGTATGATCTATCTTGTGATTTGTGTGTTGGTCCACAGATCTATGTGCTCAATTTTATAAACAAACTTCATCAAGTTTTTGACAGACTCCTACATCATCAGCTATATCTGAACATGGAAAACGCTCATTTGCAATGAACAACATCAAGTATTTGGGGTATGTAATTCACTCTGTAGGCATTCGTGTTGGCCCATAAAAAGTACAGATCCTTAAACACTTGCCCATTCCTCACAACATTCATGACCTAAGAATTTTTCATATTTTGCCAAATTTCTATCAATGATTCATACTTGGCTTTAGTCACATCGCATGGCCTTTGAATCAATTGATGAAAGGACATGGGAAAACTATCTTCAAATGGACTTTGAGACAATAGCAAGATTTTGATCAAATAAAAAACAAGCTTTGTACTACACCAGTACTTGTGTTACCTGATCTGCATCAGCCCTTTAAGATTGAGACAGATGCATCAGACTATGCCATTGGCATAGTGATCACTCAATCATGTTTCATTTTGAGACTTTTAGTGACACAGTTAGAAGGTAATCGACGTATGAAAAAGAACTGTATACCATTGTGAAAGCTCTTAATAAATGGAGACACTACATTCTTGGCAGGGAAATAGTCATACTCACAGACCATAATCCCTTGTATTTCGCTCCGACTTAGTCAAAAATACAGACAACCCGACAACTAAAGTGGATTAATTACATGCAACAATTTCAATTGGTAATTAAGTATCGAAAAGGAAAAGCCAATTCCATAGATGATTGTATCAACAGATCACCCATTACTCTACTGTCTACAGTGATGAGTATGCAGGGTTATGACACAACTACTTGGCTGCAATATATTTGGTAGACTTTGATTTTTCTATAATCTATCGACAACTTCATATCGACAAGTCATCGACTATCAACTACTTCCTAAAGGACACCTTGTTATACAAGCTTGGACAGCTTTGTGTATCGACTAGCGAGCATCGATAGAAGCTCATTTGGGAGATGCACTACAACAAGACCGCAAGGCATTTTGGAGTCTCAAAAACACTTGTTATCCTCCAAAAGTATTTCTACTGGCCTTAACTTAAATATGAAGTCAACAAGTACATTCGATCGTGCGTGGTTTGTGCCATTGCTAAACCACTAAATCGATGACAAGGAGTTTATACACCCCTTCCAATTCCTATTTAACCATGGGAATATATTTCCATGGACTAGTTGATGGGATATCCTACTACAAAACATCAGCATGACACGATACTAGTAGTATTCGACAGATTTTCCAAGATGGGTATACTCATACCATGCAAGAAGACTACAATATCACAGCAGACTGCTCAGTTCTTCTTTGACCATGTGTGGAAACACTATGTCCTCTCGACAACCATTATTTTTTACAGAGATGATAGATTTGTCAGCACATTTTGGAAAACCCTCTGGAAACAACTCGACATGTGACTTTCTTTGTCGACAACATTCCATCGGTAGACAGAAGAACAAACGGAAGTTGTAAATTGATTAGTCGTACAATTGCTTCGCATGTACAACCACATGCATTATCGAACATGGGATAACAGCCTTCCATACATACATCACAGCTACAATCGTGCTAAACACAGCTCTATAAAAAATATTCCATTTGATATCTGTTGCGAATTTCAACCCTCAATGCCTATCGACTTAATCAGTTCCTCGACACAGTCGAATGACACCGAATTCAAAGGATGACAAGTAGAGAAAGCATTGAAATTCAGAGATCAAATCTACAACATCCAGAAGCAAGCACATGAGATGTTGTAATGAGAAAATGCAAAAGCTAAGGCCCAACACGACAATCATCATATTCCTCATTCATTCCAAATTGGGGATCAGGTCTAGTTACATCTAAAGAAGGGGTGCTTCACTGGTCCATACAGAAAGATGAAACCTTTGCGACATGGTCCATACAGTATCCTTAAACAAATTGGAGAAAATTCTTTTCAGCTTGACATTCTTGCATGCCTTGGCATACATCTAGTTTTCAATGTAGATCTGCTTCAATTATACCATGCACCATTGTTGGAATAGAATGACTTACAGACATCAAAACCCGAATATATCCATGTAGATGTCTAGGAACCTCTTCTTTGTGACACCATTGTGGGATGATGCATACACCTTACAAGGATGAACTCCATTCCCTTGTTTCAAGTGGCTAAAGCTGGATAGCTCTCCGCGCAAGGAAAATGGTACTCTGTTAATGAAGTCAGTGACAAGTTTCCTCACTTGAACAAATACACAATGGAGACCATTGTTTCTTAAGGGAGGAGGAATGATCCAACCAGCAGCCGACAAGTTATCCTTTGACTGGTTCGCCTTGACAACCGACAACCAATAAGTGTTCCTCAACAAGTTCGCAGCTGAAAACATATCAAGATGCTCTACGACGATTGAACTTTTGATTGTTATAACTTCTGTAACTGAACGTAGCGGGTAGTCACCAAAATGTCTTAGCATCCTCTATATAAGAATTTACATTAATGTAATATAACAATATTTATGATCATCATTTGATTCCTCCATCTTTCATGGAGCAGAAGTAATAAATTGGTTTGAATTCTTGCATATTGTCTATGTATATTTCTTTTCAACCTAGTGTGTTTCATGCTTTGTTATATCTCTTTGTATGCTTCCACCACAACAGAGCTCAACTCATTTATTCATTCGTTGTCCCCAACGTGCACCTAGGCATGACCTGGATCAATATGACCCATGTAAGGGTGAATGGGCGTTTAGATTTGGCGAATTCCTTGAGAAGGAGGAACCATATAACCAAAATCACTGATCTGGTGTACTAGATGACCCCCTAACACCAAGGGAGGCACATAACCTCTAGACACAAGGATTCCAGATGATAGGGTAACCATATAACGAAAAATTACTCATATGTTGTACTAGATGACCCCCTGGCACCTGGGGAGGCACATAACCTCCAGAAACAAGGATTCCAGATGACGGGGAAACAATATAGCCAAAGGGATCATACCTTCTCGAGGGACCACTTGGAATGGGGAGGATTCATCATGATAAATGAATTTGATGGAATAGGTGTAGTGGACGATGGGATGAAAGAAGGGATGTAAGTCATAGATCCAACTTTCACATATCCACCACCACCCCTAACAGGATGAACATCAATGTGAAGAATGGATGAAGGGGTTGGAAACCCCCCAAAAAATAGAGTAAAGGAGGAATATGACCACCTCTGAACTGATATATAGTGAAAGGGCCTGGCGTTCCCCCTATTCCAACACTAGGGTCTGCACTAGGTCCTTGGGTGGATGATGGAATAATACCTGAAACTTTTGGCATGTTGAACATAAAAGGACTTGAACTAAAGGGAACAAACTATCTCTCAATTCCCAACATTCCTGAGGAAAAATTCAGGATAAATACTGTGAAGTTGAAAGAATTTGTTCCTACGGGGTGGAGAGGACCACCCACATGAGGGTTGGTATAGTCCGGAGTCCCAAGAATCCATGAAGTAGACTAAGAAGGATCCTCATGGGATCCTCCTCGCAATGAGTATGATGGGGATGGATGGAACTCAGAAGTCTCAAAAGTGGTAATCATGGTAAAAATTTTATGGAGACGGTTCTGATTAATTAGCCCTCTATTTATCCACATATTCTATTTGTTAAATTTTCCTAGCTTAGGAAATCAATTTCACTTTAATAGAGTAAGGGGGGACATGCCCAAGAGTCATGTACACTTTTGATTTTTGGTGCCAAGAGGAGTTTTGGTTCCATTGGTTCCAATCCCTACATTTTAGGAGCCCTCTCTCAGTACCACCAATAGTCACCTTTAGTTGTCTATGGCAGGTATTCATTCATGATTACTTATGCTCTGATAACCACTAGTTGGTTCATTGCGAGTCACCTATTGATAGTTTGCATGATTCAGGAGACTGTGGCAATTTTTTTTCCCACCTACCTCATCAGTTTATTTATTGTGAACTAAATTAGACATCCGGAGTTAAAATAGTGAGCTTCAACTGTGTTTTTTCCCACACTAAGTCATCACATCTGTCAGTTTGAGTTGGTGAATTCGAATATTATCCACAGTATTCAAATTCTCCCTATTGTATGACTATTGTATTACTTAGAGGTTAGTGAAGATTAATGTAATGATAATATGATCAATTATTGTCCAATTTGTGTGAAATTTTTGTCATAAATCCATTGTTCAATTTACATTGATTTTTTAATATAACATTCTACCCTTTTCTGTAATGTATCCTATTTAACAAAAAGTGAAAATATTCTTGCAATCTTTCGTATTGTGGGTATAGCATTTCTCTCGTAACCTGGAATTGGGAGGACTTTAGACCATTGGAAATATCTTGAAATTCTCTACAACTTTTCTGTTTTGAGTTTTTCTAATTACTTATCGTTTTTCCGAGGCGGGTGTTTTAGTAAGAAAATTCTTTAAAAATATGATTTTTAAAAAGCATCTTTTAAAAGATGCTTTCTTACTAAAATTCCCGCCCTGAAAAAATGGTAACGAATTAGAAAAAAACTCAAAAAAAAAAGTTGTAGGGAATTTCAATAGCTTTCCAATCGTCCAAATTCCTCCCAGTTCCGAGTTACGAGCGAAACTTTATGCCCAAAATACGAAAGATTCAGGAATATTTTCACTTTTTGTTAAATAGGATACATTTTGGGAAAAATAAAAACTTTTGAAATTCCACTGCATCCTTTTTTAGATAGCTTTCATTCAGGCCTGTAGATCTATGGTTCGTGAAATTTAACTTGGTATTAGAGCCTATGTTTAGGCCAACAACAAACCTCACAAACCTCCATGCTTGCACCAGATGTTGTTGAGTTTCCACATAGTTGTTGGAATCATTGCATTGCTCCCTATGGGTTCTATCCAGAGAAGTCTATCCAGGTGTGATGGAATCAAAAAAAATTCTCATGTTGATATGGAGAGGTTTAAACTAATAATGTTTGTGAATTGAAGTATTTTGCATTGGTTTTTTACATGTACATTCATAGTTTCTTGAATAATTGTTGATCAATATACCAACGAAATGGAGAATTCAACTTCTCTATCTCCCAGAATCCTTACACCTTTCAGTTACATTGATTGGATGGAAGATATGTAGATTTCCTTGCACAATAATTCCTATATAGGATGAAAATGGATAGATAATTTGAACCCCAACAGTATATTGAGAAATCCAAGTTTCTGAATAAGCTAGATGAAACCTTCGGCTTCATGTGCATCCACATCTCTAGGGATCTATTGTTCCTCCTTGAGGGACTCAGAACTTCGAAGGAAGTATGGGAGAGGCTTGAATCCTTTTTTGGAAAATAGGATGATATTAGAGGCCATATTCTAAAGAATGAGATAATTGCACTCCATCCCAACAACTTCGATATAATACAACAACTCTTCTCGAAATACAAATCCCTAGTCTTGCAATGCAAGTAATGTGGGATTAAGAAGAATGATGAGCAACTTGTGCTCTAATTCTAAGCAAGCTTGGCTCAAAGTTTTTAGTTTTTGTATCTACATTCCACTCTAGAAGGCTATCCATCCCAAATTGGAAAATTCCATCTCTAGATGCATTTGCAAAATCTTCAATTTAGGAACACTACAAATTGATTCAGATGCGAGTGCTCCAAGCCTCAAAGAATCAATCCCTCTTAGCCAGATACTCCGGGAATGCACAAGCAAAAGGGAATCAAAGAGGGAAAGAGAACAATAATAATGATTCAAAGCTCAAGGAGAAGAAAAACCCTTCTAATGGAGCCTCTAGTTCCAAGAAAAACAAAAATACAAAGTTTGAAAAAACTAAATTCTCTTATTGCATGAGAGGATTTCATCCAGAAAGTCAGTGCAAGAAGAATACCATTGACCAACTATCAAATATCCTTGAATAGAACAAAATTTCCCTTCCTTAAGGTGCAAAGAAGTCTGAAGCAGGAAACCATATAGAAGAACATGAGAGGTGACATGCTTTGAAAGCAGGACTCACTCAGTCAAAGGCCTATCTGATTGATTCAGGAGCTTCCAACCATATGGTTGCCTCTAAAAATCCTTCACCACTCTATATCTCTCCATAGGATCGAGCATACATATGGGATATGACTAACAGATCCCATATTTTAGGAAATGATCCATTAAGATTGAGCATGGAGAATTCCAAAATGTTCCTTAGTTCCCTCCCTTGCAGCAAATCAGTTATATGTGTATTAGATGAAACATACAAGCTCTCCCAAGGGAGTTACTTTCGATTCTATCTCAGTAGGAATCTCATATATCTCAACTAGGAATATTATAGAGAAGGGTGTTGCAAACCATGCCTTGAAGGAATATGCATTCCCACACTTTCTTCCATACTCAGATCTAATGCAAGCCAAAGAAAAAGAAGGTAAAAACTCTCTTTCATTTCCATTTGAAGATGATGGTATGTTTTCTAGTGTTTCATATCCAGAAGATGAGGAACAAGATCAACATGATCTTGATATTGAGATTGAACCTCAAGAGAATCTATATCTAGATCCAGCACCTATTCTATATCAAAGGCCTAAATGGGCCCAAAATTTCATTGAAGCAATTGGGAATGTTGTTGGGGATATAGATGAAACAATAAGAACAAGGTCCAAGTATCAGAATGAACATGTTGCATTATCCCATTCAGCTTGACTTTATTTAGTGGGGTGCAACAAGCTTCCTAAGAGATGCTACTTGATGGTAAGGACTAATCCACAATTTGTCCCACTGAAGAACAAATTGGATCAATTCACTATTCCTCCAGAAAGAAGAGAAAAAGGAAAAATTACTTCTCCTATATATCATCAGATTGGAAGAAGATGGAAAAGTTCATATGCACAGTCCCAAGATGCTAGTGCACAGAAGAACCAACATTCTGCATTACTACTCCACAGAGTTGTAGGTTGCAGCAATTTTTGCTCAAAGAGAATTGTTTGCTCTTAAGTATATAATCTTGTTTCCTGATTTCTTGCTTATTTTGAGGGGACGGGGGGGGGTGGGGTGGGGGGTGGGGAGGCGGGGTGAGGGTTCCCATGAGGTTTTCCCNGTATGGGTGACTTTTGGACTAGTTGTCAAGGCCCAAAGTTGTCCAAAGTTAGGATTAAGGGGGGGTGTTATGATTGATTAATCCTCCCTTTACCCACACAATATATATTTTTATTTTTTTCTAGCTTAGAATGTCAATTTCACTTTACTAGAGTAAAATGAGACATGCCCAAGATTCATCTACACTTTTGAGTTTTGGTGCCATTGGTGCCAATCCCTACATTTTAGGAACCCTCTCTGAGTGCCATCAGCAATCACCTTAAGTTGTTTGTGGTAGGTAGTCATTCATGATCAATTATGTTTCGATAACCACTAGTTAGTTCATTTCTAGTCACCTAGTGCCAATTTGCATGATTCAAGGGAGTGTGGCGCCTTTTTTTCCCATCTACCTCATGAATTTACTGATTCTGAACTGAATTAGACATGCGGAGTTAAACTAGCGAGCTATGTTGACCACATAACCAACTAGGTGGCCAACCATGTACCATGTGCCTTGAATATGAGAAAAAAGTACTTAACAAAGTTTTTTTAAGCGAGGCAGCTCTTCTTCTTATCTTTTCTCCTTGAAATTGTTGCACCCCTATGGGGGATATTGTAATGATATGTTAGCATGAAGGTCTAGTTTTGTATAACTTAGTTTCCTAGGAATTTTTCATTAGATAAGTCCTTTCATCGAGTGTTTTTTTTCCTTGGATAATTAAAACTCCTTTTGAGTGCATTTAATTATCTGAGTTTTTCACTCAAAAATGCCTCTGAAGTGATGAAAGGTGTTCTAATGATTGAGTTCATGGAGAAAATAAGGCTTAGTAATGTTATATGTCACCATGCTAGACACTATCCAGAGTCTTGTGGAACTTTTTTATGGTTTTACCTAGGATTTTTTAATTTTTTGTGATTAAAAAATGTCCCTCAACATAAAAATGTTGTAATAAAAAGAGGGTGAAATGTCATATAATGGCCACGGATTGGGGTATGGATACTTAAAATGAATGGAATGATTCCCCCTACACCCTTGGGCAAAGTTTGAAGTCATTCGAACAAGTCTTGCAAAGTTTTTGGTCACATTTGCCAAAGTCAGTCAAGGAAATGAGGAAAATTGACAATTAATTAGCAAGCCAAATTTTGGAAAAGTTCCTAAAGTCACTTAGAATGGGAAACTTAAGTTTCTAAGTGTTATATTATGTTTCTAAGGTGTCTTTAGAAGAAAAAAGCCCCCCCTTCCCCCCTCCCATGCAAGTGTTTCACAAAAATGAAGATGTCGCCAAAGGGGGGGCTCCCTCCCTCTTCATGGAAATTGAGATATTTAAAAATAAGCCAAAGTAAGGGGTCCCACTTTGGTGGTCCACCAATTTGGGCATAGAATGAGGATTAAAGATATTATATGGGAGTTTCCTCCCCTTTATCTTTGATTTCTCACCCTAGGAGGTGCCCCCAAGAGAAGTGGTTCCCCTCTTTGAGCTCCCACTCTCTCATTTTGACAAGTGGCTTGCATATAATTGGGCTCTCTCCTCGCTCATTTCCCATTTTAGGAGGCTTCCCCTCCTCATTTGGGTTACACACACCCACTCTCTTTCTCATGCTATCATTCTTTCACTTGCTCTCATTCCATATCTCTTGCTTTGGCCATTTTAATCTCCAGCCATTTGGCTTTGTTAATAAAATTATTTGGAGGAATCCAGTGTCCTTTATGCTCATTGGTAGTTTTCTTATACGCTCAAGTAACTACATAAGATAAGGAGGCCATGGAAGCATACTAATTTTCTTTGGTAAGATTTATGGTTTTTGTATTCCATAGATTTTGTGAGTTCTCTTTCTTGTAGCTAAAGAAGTTCATACCTTTTCTAGTTTGAAATTTATGATTTTTTGCTCATCATTTGGTTTTCACCTCTTTGTAGTTTGGTATTAAAAATATTATTAGTTGCAGGTATACGAATTGAGGAGTGGGATTCCAAGCTTGGATTCCCCATTGCTTCATTTCTTGAAGAGCCAAGGACAAAATTTCCTCTTCCTTTACACATAAATTTCTGCATTTTAGTCTTAGTTAGTTGGGTTCTTCAAGTCTGATTTTTACTCATATTTACTCAAATTATCTCAACATTATTCTCATGTCAAATTTGTATAAATTTTCTACCTATATTTCACTAACATACTAACCTACCCAAAGTGATTTGCGGCATATTACATCATTTTTTGTTCATTGGTTTTTAGCAGGTTCGTGACAAAATAGGGAAAAACTCTACTTAATTTCAGCCATAGAAGAGTTTTAAGGCCACCTCAAAGGAAGAGTTTTAAGGTCATCTCAAGAAAGGGGAAAACACGGTTTTTATCACTCTATTTACCTCTTTCTTTACGCTGAAATTTCATCATTTCTAACAAGTCCAAGTGAGTCTCTTGGACTTGATTTCTTGCTTTGCATTTATAGTTAAATCAAGTCTCATTTATTTTCCATCCATTGCTAGAAAAATCAGTTGGGATTTCCCACCTTTGCATAAGCAATTTCTGATTAGCGTGGATTTGGATTAGCTAGAGTTTCATTTTGTTTTTATTTCCTTCTTTATTTTTTCCCACACCTTGCAAGTAATTTGGCTATGCCATACTTACAAAATATTATCGGCTAGTTTTTTTTTTGTTATTTTCATTTTCCCACATCTTGCAAGTGATTCAGCTTTTCCATCCTTGTGAAATTGTGTTGGCTTGTATCTTTATTATTATTATTATTATTTCCCCATACCTTACAAGTGATTCAACTATTTCATCCTTACAATATTGTGCTGGATTGCATCATTAATGATTGTTAAATTATTCATTTCGTTTAAAATAAACCTTGCCGGAATCTTTGCCCCATATTCACTCCCCTTATTGGTTGGTCCGACCTTGGGTGACAAGAAAGGGAGAAGATTTGAGTTGGATAGAATAATAGGCATTTCAATCCATTATTGCAAAATTGAGAAAAATAGGATTAGTGTGTGGAGCTAGAGGGGGAGAGGTCGTTGGGGGCCTTGTGGCACTCTGTGTCCCCCTGTTGAGCACCTGATAGGTTCATGGGATTGACTTGTTGAGCTAGGAGGGAGACATGTGTTCTCTTGTTGAGCACCCAACAATTTATCTCAGTTGAGGGATAAGGGCTGGAGGTAGACACATTAGTAAGTTGGTTTAAATTAATATACAATCTATTGGATGACTTGCACAACATCATGATATTTCATTTTATTTACTATTGCATTCATCATTTATTTGGTTCAATTCTACTTCAAGATCATCTCGTACACCTTAGTTCATTTGCTTAAAGTATTTTACATTTGATGAATGTGGTCTTTTGATTATTGTGGAGAGCGAATGATTTAAAGAAATTTGTGCATTTGGGCAATTTTATTGTAATCTTTGTTTGTGACTCCATAACCCAATTCGGGCAGGAAATGGTTTAGTATATTTCTATTGCAATTATATTTGTTTTACGACTAAAGAAACGTTTTCTTGTCATTTGAAATTATTGCATTTTTGCATGATTGATTGCCATAAATTTTAAATTAATTTATTCATCCTTTTGTTGGAGACATTTACCATCATACACACTCTTTCGGTCAAATTTCCCTAGTTAAACCACTATCCTATGTATAATTGACATTAATTGACATCAGTGGAGCATTAATTTCCATCATCCAGTCACACCCACACCTACCTACAGTCAAGGAGGCTAACTTAGCCTTCTCCTATAGTCAAGGAGGCTAACTGGAGCACTCTGGGGGTGATCTGAGTGACATTAATGCACCTAATTGCTAACTGGTGGTTACAATCAGTTCAACCATTCAGTTAAGGCACCTCCAGTCATTAAATATATTATTTAATGATTATTTATTATTATTTAATGATCTGGAGTCAACAAGGCACCTCCACCAACTTCTGATGGTCAGTTCAGCTTCAGTTAACCTCATCAGGGTTCATTGAAGTCATGGAGCACTAGCACTTGATGGTTGGATTGCTATGACATGTGTTTGATCTCCTTCAGTTGAGATTCAGGCATTTATTGCACTCTAACTTCAGTTAGGGTTTGGTGAGTCAATTAGGGTTTTGGTCAAGTGGTTAACTAAGTGTGATTGAATGGCTAAGAGTTAGTCAAGCCAGACTCACTCATTGAATTCGAATTGTCTCCTTAGGTATTCGAATTCTTCATGGAGTTAAGCTACTGCTTGACATTGGTATTGTAACCATTCATTGTTTATTAAATATACAGAGAGGAAACCAATTTTGGTTTCGATTAATACCAATTCATGAGTATTTGTTAATTATTCTTTGATAATTTTGATTCCTAGTTCCTAGATCATGTGCAAGAATTAATACTTTTAACTACTAAAACACAACCTTTGAAACTTAGTAAATAGGGACTACCCCCCTGGACCTATTTAGGAGTTGGGTCTAAACAGATGAGTTAGGAACTGAGGTGAAATTGGGTTCTAAACTTATAGTTTCCCTTGGGAACACACCTAGTGGTTGGAAGAATTTTCCATGGTCAAGTGTGTTTTAGACGTCAACATTTTTGGCATCATTTCCAGGGACAAGTCTCTTGTCCTTAGTTAGTTGACATTTTGGTTTTAATTTTAATTTTTTAGAAAGATTTAAATTTTAATAACAAAGTTATTAGATATTGTTTAATCTTCAAGTGGCAACTCCACTTTCAAATTCGGTGAGGTATTCTACTAGGAGAAAATATAGGGGTTTACTTGTTCCCATCCTTAAACCTGAAAGGGCTTATAGGAGGAGAGAAAATAGAATATAGTGCTCCTCACAGACTCCTTACAATTCTTGGAGAAGAAGCAATCTATGATATACATATATTATTTAATAATCCTTTAATAACATCACCAATGGATGCAATTTACCAACCGTGTGATTTCTCAAATATCCAAGGTTACCCTCATATTATCCCTGGAAAAGCTCTTGAGAAATCGCCTTCTTTTCATGGAAACAATGTTGTTAGTGCAAATACTCATGTTCAAAATTTCAGCTTATGCATTAGAATATGGTGGAACGCCCATAATTATAAGGATGTGAAATTGAATCTCTTTGTTTTTTCCTTGGAGGAATATGCCCTTGATTGGTTCACAGAGAAAGATGATGATAAGTTTAAGACTCTTCAAAAAATCCTAGATGCCTTTAATGAAAGATGGGGAGATAGGAAGGAATCTCGGTTTTTGCTTGTTGCCTTGCATGCAAGTCAAAAGAATGAAAATGAAACCATGGAAGAATTTAATAAGAAATTCAATTATTTGGTCAAAATCTTATATAATAAGGTTAGACCTCTGGATGATTCCATATTAATAGATTATATGAAATCTTTTGATGGTGAAAATAGATAGCAATCAAGAGATAAGGAGCCAACAGATCTGAAAGATGCTCAAAAGAAGGCCATAAAAAATGAAAGGAACATGCAAGCCTCTGGGAAGTCTAATATTCCTGGGTTCACTGGAGGGACATCTTCAAGGTCTCATTTGGATAAGAAGAAAAAACCAGAAATTCAAGAATCATCTAGTGATTTTGTTAAAGAACTCACTCAATTGATTAAGAAAATGGAGATTAACCATGCAAAATAGGTTGATAAATATGGAAAGGTACCAATCCAATAGGTTCCATCCTAAGAAAAATGATAAATGTCAAAAGAAGCCTCCTTCCCAATAACATAGGCTTCCAAGTCCTTTGGAAACAAATAATATGGTTGATCACCAAGTGATTCTCTATTGTAGGCCATGTGGGGAGTTCCACGAAGAATCCACATGCCTAAATTTTTTTGAGATAAGTGAGGACAGATCGACAAATGAACAAGTATGCATGTTTTCCCAAAGTTATAATGTTCCTGGCGAAAGTTTGGTAGTATCGGGTGAAAGTAAAAACTACATGGATATGGTGACTGAAGCCTATGGGCCAAAACCTTCACCTAAACAAGTGTAAGAAATTTCTAAGTATGGGAGCATCATGTATCAAAGGAGAGGAAATCAAAATCAAGAAAAAACACAAGCAAGCACTCCATATGTACCTTCACTCTAGTGATTCTCTATTATAGGCCATGTGGGGAGTTCCACGAAGAATCCACATGCCTAAATTTTTTTGAGATAAGTGAGGACGGATCAACAAATGAACAAGTATGCATGTTTTCCCAAAGTTATAATGTTCCCAGGGAAAGTTTGGTAGGATTGGGTGAAAGTAAAAACTACATGGATATGGTGACTGAAGCCTATGGGCCAAAACCTTCACCTAAACAAGTGTAAGAAATTGCTAAGTATGGGAGCATCATGTATCAAACGAGAGGAAATCAAAATCAAGAAAAAACACAAGAAAGCACTCCATATGTACCTTCACTCTCTCTAGAAAATGTTAATTCAAATAACGAATCAAATTTTGATATACCAGTAAAAATACCAGTTCCTTTGACAGAAGTCATGAAGATGGATGATCAAAATAAAAAATTATTCCAAGCCATAAATGTCCCTCTTTTGAGCAAATTTGAAGTGCCAAAGAATAATCAAAAGAATATGGAAAAGAAACCAGTCGAAGCTTATCAAGATGCCCCCACAATTTTGCAAACTATGGATAAAAAAAACAAAGCAAATGATCATTTCTATGTCACCCTCTAGGCAAATCGACAACTCCTATATAATTGTATGCTTGATTCAGGTGGTAGCTCATGTGTTATGTCTAAAAAAGTGATGCAACAACTAAACTTAAGAATATCAAGGCCTTATCACAACATTTGTGCAATGGATATTAAAAAGATAGAAGTGCATAGATTGATCAAGGATTTGCAAGTCCATCTTGCTGCTTTTCCTAATCTCCAAATAATAATGGACATAGTGGTAATATATGTACTTGATGCTTGGGGCATGTTGCTTTCAAGAAATTGGGCAGTCAATCTAGGAGGTAACTTGCAAATGGATTTAACATATTCTACCATCCCTACCCTTGAAGGAACCATGGTTAGACTTAATAGAGAGTTACAAAGGAAATATCATGTTGAAGACCCAAAAAATAAAATATTTTTCCCAAATTGAGTTAGCACATTAGTCAATTTCAGTAGGTGAATTTGAACCTTATCCACGGTATTTGAATTCTCCCTATTATATGACTATTGTATTATTGAGAGGTTGATAAAAATTAATGTAATGATAATATGATCAATTCTTGTCTGATTTGTGTGAAATTTTTATCATGAATCCATTGTTCAGTTTACATTGATTTTGTAAATTCTACTGCATCCTTTTTTTTCCAAATAACTTTAGATCTATGGTTCATGAAATTTAACAAAGATCTCGATGGGAAATAGGTTTCCTATCATGTTTGTACCTCTTATAAAGAGGCTATGAAGGGTCAAAAGGTAGTAAACTTGCTAAACGACGAGAATGACGAAGTGCAGGAACTCGGTCCACAATGACTCCACAAGAAAAGAGACCCAAGTAACCGTGATCCCTAAGGCCAACTATCAAACACAGAGCACACCCCTAAATAAGCTAGGACCGATGTAAACAAGAAATGAGTGAGGATAGATGAGCTCCTGAATGCAACAAGTATGTCTCTCCTAACTGAGACCTAAGACTCCCATACACTACAAGCGTAGATGCATAACCAATTATAGTGGCCCTCAACTTTAACACATAAAGAGACTATGTTGTACAACCCCTACCTAGTCGAGAAACTCACAGAATAACCTCTGCAAGTACCCCCTACGATACCTAGGAAAAGAAGCTAAGCCCACCTCAATATAACCAACGGTTAGGATAAAAATCGTAGGTGGGATCTATTGTATGGGTAGGGTAACTAAGCCCAAAGCTCGAAAGCACCAAAGGTACCTGAAGAGCCCCCAAATATGAATACGATCCTAGAAATATCAACAATGGTCACTGAAGGTAGTGGAGGGATATACCCACCATCAACATGTGTGTTGCCTCGTGCTTAACTCCCATGTAAGATGAACTTCCTGAGAACACTAATTATAGCAAGGATTTCTCCTCTCCCTCCTTAGACACCTGAATTGTTTTCATTTGATAGTCTTGGAGAAGTTTACTCACAAAATCCTATTCCAAGACTCTAAAATATAAGCTTATTGGTGCACCCTATAAAATAAAAATTGTTTTAATCAATTTTAAATTAAGAGTTCATTTTAAATGGTTGTGCTTACTCAAGAGATATGGCCATGAAACTAGCGATGTTATGACTCAGCAATAAATGCAAATATAAACACCTAAAAACAATACCAAGTGCAATCTTGTTTTCAAAATCAAAAGATGGCATGCCACTAAATGAAATACACAATAATTCCTTTCCCTTTCAAATGAAAATACAATCTTTCCTAAATGAAAGCCTAAAGACTAATTTCAACCCAAGCAAACCAACCAATTCAAGTACTTACATCCATGCACATGCAAAATGCAAATGAATATGCACCAATGCAAATATTTTTGTATTTTCAAAGTAAATGAATGAATATGAAAAAAAGAACCATTAAATTCTCAGTCCCTATAGCAAGCAGCAATACAAAGGCCAAGAAAGACACCGATACTCAAGGACTAATGCACTAAAAGCATAAAAAAGGAGAAAATGACAAGAACAACTTCCTAATGAAAAATAAAAAAGAGGAGGCTTCTAGTCACAAAAAGGCAATCAACAAATAGCATAAGGAACCTGGAAGACTTGGAAACACTCACAACCCACCCAACAATCTCTCAAACCAAGATACCAATCAAAATTTGAGGTGTACATGCTTGTTTAGAGATCATCAATGTATGTACATGACCTATTAAAGGACAAATCACGTATATGCATGACAGTGAACACTGTGACCTGTGTATACAAGGAAGAAGGTGGTAAAAACAAGCTAAAGGCTAAACCACTCCAAGTAACTATCCACCAATGAATATACTCACAAATGTGACACATAAACACAAAGAAACAAAGAGCAATTTAAGCAAAATTGCACCCAAAAATCCCAACAAAAGAGGCTTCCCCATTATGGTCACCAATTCTCTTACAGAGAAAATATTCCTATGGTTTGGGGTGGACCACACTAGACAATATTACACTATAAATTAGATCCATTCTCAAGTATGCTAGATAAATTGAAGAAAATATTTCAACTAAAGGATCATAATCGTACCTCAACCGAATGTTTGAAGAATACCACCGTTAAGCTCATGATCAAAATCTTGTCCCTAAAATTTCCCCTCAATAGCAAATATATATCCAGCATAAAATATATTAAGTGTTAGTATTCAATCTAGCATAATCCTTTTAAACATGTATAAAGAAATTACACCCATGGATTTATATAAACAAGTGCGCATGAAATTTGGACAAGAAATGGATATTTCTATTAATGTAAAAACATAGATACAGTGTGGCAACCTCTGTCAGAACCAAGAAACTAAATCCCTCCACCTCGACCTCCTCCACTTCAATCCTCCATACAAGGAAATCTCATAAAGGAAATGGAGAGCTTGGGAGATGAACACAAATGGTTCTATCAACAAGGAAAAAGGGATGCATACTCAAGTATATGGAAATGGGGAAAATGTTTATTAAAGTCTCCTTAATCTAAAAGTTTCTCCTCCTCCAATTATTCATAATGGATCACTATATAGCCCTCAAATGGAAAATGTAGGGTCGAATCATATCGTTTCCATACATACAGAACGCCAATGATCAAGGTATTCGTTACTTGATGAGGAAAATTCCAAATATTTTTTATTTTTTAGTACAAAACCTGATGTATGTGAGTTGTAATGTGGAAATATGCATATACGCGAGTTGTATAACTGATAACCTACATATTTTTTCAAAAGTGACTTTTTAAGGGTTCAATTGAACCATCAAGGCTATAGTGAGTAAAGGGGGTATAGTGAGTCTGCACAAGGACAAGGGAAGGCCATCATGGCATGATGCATGAGGTGTGGAAAATCATGCTATAACACTTATGACACTTCATCTCTACAACTAGGACCCCCCTTAAATCCATCCCTACTAGAATTTGTGCTAATTTAGTCATAACATTGGAATCCAAAAAGCTTAAATACAAATCAATAAAATCCCCTAGACCATTGCAAATCTCCTTAAATACCTGAGAAGACCAAAATTATTGTGGAAGAGTTGGAAGTTCACCCTAGATCGATGCAATACAGTATATTATTTCAAATCTATAATAAAGAAATGAGGCTGCTATTTGAGCATTGAAGGAGTCAAATCCTGTTACCAATGTAAATCCAAGATATTGTTTGAGTCCTTGACCAGCTAAACTAGGAATCCCAACCAACTCCTGAAAATAAAATAGTAATTATAGATATACTATCATAGTCGAGGAAATGATTATCTTTTCAGGAAAATAAACAAAGAAACCTCCCCCACATTTCTACCATGAAAATGACCAATGAGGGTTTGTGTAGCCGTTCCCACTAATTCATGCATTTTAATTTCCTCCCCTGGGACCAACTTAGTAGGAGATGTTTTCCGCTCAATATAATATCTGCGCCTTTTATTTCCTACTCACTAATCCTACCCCACCTTTCACCCTTAAGCTCAAATTAGGAGATACAATACCTAAACATCCCTTATACACTTGGCCCTCTTATTGGGGTTTTTCAACGAAAATAGTCCTTGCAAGTAATCCCTATAAAGTCCCATTTGCTAACCTATCAAAAAAATCATTTGCAACCTCCAAAATCTCTACTACAACAACACAATTGTCCTTCCCAAATGATAAATCATGAGATTCGTTCTCAACCATCAAAGTTGACTTATGTGAATTCCCTACTCAACCAGTCTAGGTCTCTCACCAACCTCCCTAGTAATAAAACAAGGCAACAAACCATAAATAAATTATGAACATGGATAAGAAAACTTACCTCGAGGAAACAAATATATGGAACTGGATCCATATTCCTTAGGCTCACTACTAGAAGTCACCTCTTGTTTCAAAATCCCATCAAATGCCTAATTACCCTCTAAGACATCAACAACATTATCCAAAAACTTCAAAACTACATGATTATACCCTTTTGAAAAACCTGGAAAAACTAGACCCTGTGTAAGTGCTGCATGTGATTGCATTAAAATCCCTAGTACATAAGTTTCCTCCGCCATCTATTGGATATTCTCCATACTAGGAACCTATACTATTTGAGACCATCTGGACTGATAAAGGAGTGCATAAACCCACTTTCCCTATATACCCTAGTGGAAATGATGGGGACATGCTATCCCCAAGGGCTCTTCCACCAACTTCACTAAAATCCCTAGAAATACTACTAACAAACACCATTGGAAAATAATAATTTGGAACTAAATCACTTAGAACAAAAGAGATCCTATAATCAACTCCAAGTTATCATTCAAAGTTGAGAAAAAAGGCTTAGGATGTGAAACAAAAATTTCATTCCTTCCATAGATCTTCAAAAATTATTTTTAAATTGTGATAATCTTTAATTTTTTCAATATGTGTCCTGATTTAGACATCTGACCAAATTGGACAAGGGAGGATTAATAATCCTAACATAAACATCCCTTTTACACCTGGTCCTCTTATTGGGTTTTTTCAACCAAAATAGTCCTTGCAAGTAACCCCTATAAAGTCCCATTTGCTAATCTATCAAAAAAATCATTTGCAACCTCCAAACTCTCTACTACAACAACACAATTGTCCTTCCCAAATGATAAATCATGAGATTCATTTTCAACCATCAAATTTGACTTATGTGAATTCCCTACTCAATCAGTCTAGGTCTCTCGCCAACCTCCCTAGCAATAAAACAAGGAAACAAGCCTGCATTTGATTGGAAAAAACCAAAATAATACCAACACCATGAATAAATTATGAACATGCATAAGAAAACTTACCTCGAGGAAACAAATATATGGAACTGGATCCATATGCCCTAGGCTCACTACTAGAATTCACCTCTTGTTTCAAAATCCCATCAAATTCCTAATTACCCTCTAAGACATCAACAACATTATCCAAAAACTTCAAAACTACACGATTATACCCTTTTGGAAAAACTGGAAAACTAGACCCTGTGTAAGTGTTCCATGTGATTGCATTAAAATCCCCAGTACATAAGTTACCTCCACCATCTATTGGATATTCTACATGCCAATATTAACCTATACTATTTGAGACCATCCGGATTGACAAAGGAGTGCATAAACCCACTTTCCCAACATACGCTAGTGGAAATGAATGGGACATGCTATCCCCAAGGGCTCCTCCACCAACTTCACTAAAATCCCTAGAAAAACTACTAGCAAACACCATTGGAAAATAATTTGGATCTAAATCACTTAGAGCAAAAGAGATCCTATAGTCAACTCCAACTTATCATTCAAAGTTGAGAAAAAAGGCCTAGGAAACAAAATTTTCATTCCTTCCATAGATCTTCAAAAAAATACAACACCTCCTCATAACAACCTATAGATTTGTGCCAAACCTAAACCTAAACCTCCCTATAAGCAAAATAGGCTAACTAAGATCCTCACATATGTTAAAATTATTATTTTTAGATTGTTATAATCTTTAATTTTTTCAATATTAATTGTACATTAATAAATTTAAAATTTTGATAAACAACTCTGAATTCCTTATGGAAATCACCCATAAAGAAAGGATGTGAAAAAATTCGACTACCACTCCACTCGAACATTACATAATTTTATTAGTGCATTTACGGAATCAAGTGGAAAAAAACAACTAACGACTTCAAGCATATTCCATGATTTGTCTATATATTTTATAATAAATATCGTTACAAATCCACCCCTATTTGAACATTACAAAGTTTCATGAATACATGTACTAAATCCGGTGGGAGAAAACAAGTCGTGAATTTAAGCATATTTTCATGAATTGTTTATATATTTTTATTAAATAGTTGAATTAAAAAACAATTATCTATTCTCAATATATTTTATATCAAATGGTTGAATTAAAAAAATTATCTATTTCTTTAATTGTTTTGGTGTAAAGATGGTTTTAAATATAGTCAACATGTAGCACTCAATATTTATCAATACTGTTTAGCAGTTTATTTTAAATACCATAACAACTAAGCGATTAAATACAAAATTTATTTATATTTACTTTTACTATAGAGCATTTAACACTCAATAGCTTATGGTCATCTTCAATACGAGGGCACAATTTTGGTGGCATGACCGTGTAGTATATTTTGGTGGCTCGGAAGCCCCAATTTTGTATATGACACTTATGTATTATGATGTCACCTATTTTGGACTTAATGAAAAATATTTATGATGATCGATTATTATTTTGTTTACATGTGTAAAATGTGTTTGTGAAATGCTTATGGTCTGGGAAACAAATGCCAATCTAGTATATAGTTAGCATATGAATCAGCGACTTCATTAAAATTTCTTGAAATGTGAATGTATGTTATGCTCTCAAATTGTCGTTCTAGCAATCTTACACGCAAGAATCTACGTAACAATGTTGGATCCCTAACATGATACAAGCCATTAAGTTGTGAGACCACTAACTGCGAATCAAGATGTACCTAAAGAGAAATAATACCATGGGAAATGACATCCCACAATAACTCAATCATGACACTATATTCAGCAACATTGTTTGACGAAGGTCGTAAACATACGCCCCTTGAATACAACACTTGACCCGTAGGAGTATAAATCACCCAAGTAGCCAAAGCTGAGTTTTAAGTGTGACGGCTAGCACCATCAGTGAATCCTATGTAAACCAAAGACTCCATTGACATTTTCCATAATAAACGAAAGATAATCAACAAACCCAATCTCCATAAGAAAACCAAACTACGCTATGCAAAATGTACAATAATATACAAAAAGTCAGCCTTGGATGAAGATCATGCATAGTACTTTTTAAGATAGAGCCCATTTCTAGGCTCCACCAAGGTCGTCCCTTCATAATCCACCAACTCATAGGCACCTTTCTCTAAGACACGCTTAACCATGTAAGGACAATGCCACATAGGATTAATTTTCCTGCCCCCAAGGGTTCCTTAGATTGATCCCACAAAAGGACCAAGTCACCTTCACTAAACCTCCTAGGACAGATAGACTTATCATACTAGACCTTAACGCGACGCTTGTTAACCTCAAGATCCACTAAAGCATCTCGACACTGCTCATCAAGCTGCTCCAAGTGAACCAGATGTTCTTCCAATGCGGAATTCTCTGGTAAAAGCTCCACAGCTAGCTTCAAAGAAGGGTTTCGCATTCAACTGGTAATACTGACTCCACCCCATGCACAAGCTGATAGGGATAAAAACCGGTTGTAGTATTGACCGCGGTTCTATAGGCCCACAAAGCAAGATACAACATGATATGCCAATTATTCTTGCTCTGTGCGATGGTTCATTGAAGAATGTACTTAAGTGACTTGTTCACTACTTCAACCTGTCCATTCGCTTGAGGGTAATAAGAAGAGGAATGCTCTTTCTTATATCCTAACTTTGAAGAAAACTCTTCCAACATTTTGTTCTGAAAGTACTTGCCATGGTCAGTGAAAAGCTCCCTCGGAATTCCAAACCGAGTGATAATCTGGTTAAATACGAAATGGGCGGTTGTTTACTATCAGATTTGATAGTGGGCACAGCCTCTTCCCATTTCATAAAATATTCAACAACCACAATAATATGATGGCACTCGCCAGCCGGAGCTGGGTTACAATCCATAAAGTCGACCCCCCACCTAGTGAAGGGACCGACGGTGATAATGGGATGCAAAGGGACAGGATGCGAGCGCATATTCTGTGCAAACACTTGGCAAGGGTGGCACCTATTGACCTCATTAACGCAATATTTAAAGATGGATGGCCAAAAATAACCCGCTCTCCAAAAATTTTGAGCTGTAGAAATCCCAAATAAATGACCACCACACGCACCTCTATGGAAATCATTAAGAATGACCTCAGCCTCCTCATGATTTAAGCGATGACATAAAATGGAATCAACCCCATGACGATATAAAGTATCATCCACTATGAGGTAGTTCTTCACTACGTGACGTAGTCGTTGATGCTCATCTCGCGAGAGGTGAGTAGGAACCTTCAAGGTTTGCAAATAAATAATAATATCCTCGTACCAAGGGTCTACGGTTGAGATGAGAAAGATATGTTCATCAACAAGAGAATCCTCATGAACCTCCCCTTCCTCCAAATTTGCAAAATCCGATATGAGCTCAGCAAAAACTAATGATTTCTTCTATTTCGCTAAAACAAACTCAAGATCAAACTCTTGAAATATCAAAATCCATTTATTATACTTTCCCCCAATCATCCTTCTGGTGAAAATGAATTGAAATGGATTAATGTGAGCTACAACCAAAGTTTGGTGAAGGAGGATATAATCCTCAAACGCTGGACCACATAGACGGTGGCCAAGGCTAGCTTTTCAACATGGGTATAACAAAGTTTTGCATCAATAAGGTTTCAGCTAAGATAGTATATGACATGCTCATGGAGCTTGTCATCCTCTTGAACCAATACCATACCAATTGTCTCTTGAGACGCGGCCACATAAATAAAAAATTCATGGATATAGTCTGGTGCACTAAGCACGGGGGCTGATGCCAAGGCTTTCTTAAGAGCATCGAAAGACTCCTAGGCTTGCTCATCCCAGTAAAAACAGGTGTCTTTCATCAACAAACACATGAAGAGTTTAGTCAAATTGGCAAAATTGACTACGAATGTTCGCAAGAAGTTCGCCATACCTTGTAAACATTGAAGATGTCGAATGTTACGCGGGGGAGACAACTGAAGAATTGCATCAACCTTCAAAGGATCGACTCTAATGCCCTCCTTGTACACAATGAATCCTAGTAAACGACCAACCTTCACGCAAAAGATGCAATTGCGAGGATTTAACCGAATTTGATAATGACGCCATCTTTCGAAAACCAATCTCAAATGATAAGGATGACACACTCTCAAGTGAGAGTGAGCAGCTAGATCATCCAAATACACTTCAATAATATTTTTAAGATTGTGGAAGGCAAAGGTCATGGCCCGTTGAAAGGTAGCTTTGACATTTTTAAGGCTGAAGGGAATCTTTCAATATTCAAAAGTTCCTCAAGGACAAATAAATGCAGTCTCATGTTAATCCTCATGTTTAATCTGTATCTGATTATATACAGAAAATCCATCCATAAAGGACAAAACCTCACTTCCCGCACACTCATCAAAAATTTGATCAATAAATGGTGTACGGAAATTATCTTTAGGACACACTCAATTTAAATCACAGAAATTAGTGCATATTTGAATCGTTCTCTACTTCTTATCCACCGGAATGGGATTTGAAACCCACTCCGTCAAGGGAACCAGATAGATGAAACTAGCTTTGAGTAGCTTCTCTATCTCTTCTTTAATGGCGGACGCTTTACTAGGATTCACAGCACACAAATGTTGTTGAACTAGCTTGGCATCTGGATAGGTTTTGTTTTCTTGTTTGACAATGCGAGGGTCTATTCCTGGCATCTCTTTGTACGACCAAGCAAAAACATCACGGAATTCCTTGAAAAGATCGATGTACTCCTTAATCTCATCGGGGGAACAATACACCCCAATGTAAATGTTCTCAATATTACCTGGAACACAAGAAATATTGATAGGTATCGTAGGTGACAAGGTCACCATGTTCCCTTCAACGCTCTGACCAGGAGAGCTTAATGGGACCACGGGCCTACCAACTTTCTCTCTTAGAATCACCCTAAATTCATCACACTCTAAACGATCAAGCTTAGGGAGGAAATACAATCTATAGTGCAAATCTCCCAAAGGTTGCGCTATCCAAGACATAGCCTTAAGAATAGCATCATCTGACGGAAAAAAATCATCAAGAAAATCTTGAGAGTGAGATAACTCTACTACCCAATAAGGCAGCACATAAGGGTCCTCCTCCTCCATCCTCAAAAAGGAAGGACTAGGCTCTATAACATGATCAAGATTATCTTGATACGCCACCAATGTTGCAGGAAACAACACGTCTATCTTGAAAGGTATAGAATTTTCACTCGAATGACTCGGCTAAGGAAGAATCCAAGGATCCTCCATATGAGATGTGCAGAAAGAAACCGAATTCAATGAGGTCGAAGACTTACCAAGACTAGACCCAATCATAAGGAGGGGAGAAGTAAAGCTAAAGGTTCCCATGAGAGAAGGATACATACCCACACCCACATTCTCAGTTGTCACCTAAGAATGATTGATAATTGGGATAGAAGCTCTTGATGATGCTTTCACACACATACAAAAAGGAAAACAAACCACTCGAAATAGGGAAGAGGCTACAGCTTGCATAGTATACATCCAGTTCCAACCCAGTAAAATATTGTAGTCAAGGGGTGCATCAACCACCTCAACCTCGATCGCGACAGTCTTCCCCCTAATTGGAACTCTAAGGAAGGAAGTATACCATGCGGCCGAAACGATCTTCCATCAAAAGAAATCAACATGTTTGTAGACTTAGACAACATGGTAGAACCTAAACCATTCCTAAAGCCAAAGACACCACGGAATCGACGGTGCCTTCATCAATCACAGTGTGCTTGATGGTATGGTTGAGACACTCTACGTGAATTAGAAGGTACACATAGTAAGGAAAGCAAGCTTGGATTCCATGAGTTTCAAATTTGATCATGGAAGAAGAGCTATCATCACCCACCCCAAGAGCAGATAACAAGGCCTTTCTCTGCGAAGGACAAGTCCGAAGTACTTCTAATGCAGACATCACACAAGGAGTCTTTCCCAAATCCTGGAAAATTGAATAGTTCTGGGCAGCTCAAGCATTAGAATTCTTCCTCGAGCACTTTAGGACTCCCTTAGGAATGTGAGACGGAACTTCAAGTTTATCCGTAGGATTTTCAATTCGCAAAGGGCTCTCAAGTGGAGCAGGTTCTTTCAAAGTTTTGGTTGTGACGTGCCATAATATTTCGCACGTGTCACAACACTCGTAGCTTTCATCATGCTGATACAACAGTGACCACTAGCGGCGTCCGACGGGTTTTGAGTTCCACTAGATGCAAAACTAGGATCAACGATCCTCGAGTTCATATTTTGATTATTCGGTAAAGGATTTATGAACATAGCTGGGCCCTGTGCTATGAACCTCGAGGCATCTTCAATATGAGGGCACAAGTGAGTAAGGTGGTCCTCCTTACATAACTTGAAAGGAAATTTTACCTTCCTCTTAGGCTTCTTTTCCTCCCCAGCATTATTATTGTTATTGTTCTTGTCATTAGTCTCATTAACATTTTTATTATTTTTTCCTTTCTTTTTATTCCTTCCAAGTTGTTGGTTACCTTTCAGGTTCGATGATTGCATTGAGAGTAGATTTTCTGATTGGGTAGGAAGGGACAAAGCTATAGCATGTCCTGACGCAGACTGGTTAAGCGATAACTAGATCACTTGTTTCGTAACCAAATCTGCAGGTTTGGTACTTGTGGAGCCAACAATACCATCGACATGTGGCCCAGGTTTAAACTTGGGGTTGAAATTGGAACGTGGAGCATTAGGTATGATCTCATAAAGGAGCCCAGACTGGTTCCATGGGGTCTAAAGAGTCCACATAGGGACACGGAAGGCCATAAATATGTGATCAGCCATGTGTGCTAAAATAAACTATAACAGAGACTTCCCCATTATGGTCACCAATTCTGTTACAGAGAAAATCTTCTTATGGTTTGGGGTGGACAACAATAGACAATAATACACTATAAATCAGATCCATTCTCAAGTATGCTAGTATGCTAGATAAATTGAAGAAACTAGCAACTAAAGGATCATAACCGTATCTCAACCGAATGTTTGAAGAATACCACCGTTAAGCTCATGATCAAAATCTTGTCCTTGCAATTTTCTCTCTACAACAAATATATATCCAAGCATAAAATGTATTAAGTGTTAGTATTCAATTTAGCATAATCCATTTAAACATGTATAAATAAATTACGCCCATGGATATATATAAACAATTGCACATGAAATTTG
Organism: Pseudotsuga menziesii; assembly: GCA_001517045.1. Lineage (NCBI taxonomy): Eukaryota > Viridiplantae > Streptophyta > Pinopsida > Pinales > Pinaceae > Pseudotsuga > Pseudotsuga menziesii. Next base: position 245,816 of record LPNX010301972.1, read on the forward strand.
GATGAGAAATGGATATTTCTATTAATGTAAAAACATAGATACAATGTGACAACCACTGTCAGAACTGAGAAACCAAGTCCCTCCACCTCAGCCTCCACCACTTCAATCCCCCATACAAGAAAATCTCATAAAGGAAATGGAGAGCTAGGGAGATGAACAAAAATGGTTCTATCAACAAGGACAAAGGGATGCATACTCAAGTATATGGTGATGGGGCAAACATTTGTTAAAGTCTCCTTACTCTCAAATTTTCTCCTCCTCCAATGCTTATGACACTTATGACACTTATGACACTTCATCTCTACAACTAGGACCCCCCTTAAATCCATCCCTACTAGAATTTGTGCTAATGTAGTCATAACATTGGAATCCAAAAAGCTGAAATACAAATCAATAAAATCCCCCAGACCATTGCAAATCTTCTTAAATACCTTAGAAGACCATAATTATTGTGGGAGAGTTGGAATTTCAACCTAGATCGATGCAATACAATATATTATTTCAAATCTATAATAAAGAAAGGAGACCACTATTTGAGCGTTGCAGGAGTCAAATCCTATTACTAATGTAAATCCAAGATATTGTTTGAGTCCTTGACCAACCAAACTAGGAATCCCAACCAACTCCTAGAAATAAAATAGTAATTAGAGATATACCGGCATAGCCGAGGAAATGATTATATCTTAAGGAAAACCAACAAAGAAACCTCCCCCACAGTTTTACCATGAAAATGACCAATGAGGGTTTGTGTAGTCGTTCCCACTAATTCATGCATTTTAATTTCCTCCCCTTAGACTAGCTTAGTAGGAGATGATTTTCACTCAATACAATATCTGCACCTTTTATTTCCTACTCACTAATCCTACCCCACCTTTCGCCTTTAAGCTCAAATCAGGAGATCCAATACCTAAACATCCCTTCTACCCTGGGGAAGGCGGTTTCCAATATAGGGTCTATAGGGTAGGATATACAGTATAAGCAACTCGTTCCCTCGCTTCCTACGCTAACTGGCCTGGTTTCACTGAGTTATACCCCTCTCCAACTCGACTAAAGAGTAAGGGGTGGTAGAAAGTCATACTGGTGGTACTCTACCGGGTTTACTGAGGGGAGGGGAACTCATGGGGAATAAGTCTTACACTTGGCCCTCTTATTGGGGTTTTTGAACCAAAATAGTCCTTGCAAGTACTCCCTATAAAGCCCCATTTGCTAACCTATCAAAAAAATCATTTGCAACCTCTAATATCTCTACTACAACAACACAATTGTCCTTCCCAAATGATAAATCATGAGATTCATTATCAACCATCAAAGTTGACTTATGTGAATTCCCTACTCAACTAGTCTAGGTCTCTCACCAACCTCCCTAGAAATAAAACAAGGCAACAAACCATAAATAAATTATGAACATGCATAAGAAAACTTACCTCGAGGAAACAAATATATGGAACTGGATCCATATTCCCTAGGCTCACTACTAGAAGTCACCTCTTGTTTCAAAATCCCATCAAATGCCTAATTACTCTCTAAGACATCAACAACATTATCCAAAAACTTCAAAACTACATGATTATACCCTTTTGGAAAAACTAGAAAACTAGACCCTGTGTAAGTGCGGCATGTGATTGCATTAAAATCCCCAGTACATAAGTTTCCTCCACCATCTATTGGATATTCTCCATATTGGGAACCTATACTATTTGAGACCATCTAGATTGATAAAGGAGTGCATAAACCCACTTTCCCTACATACCCTAGTGGAAATGACGGGGACATGCTATCCCCAAGGGCTCTTCCACCAACTTCACTAAAATCCCCAGAAAAACTACTAACAAACACCATTGGAAAATAATAATTTGGAACTAAATCACTTAGAACAAAAGAGATCCTATAGTCAACTCCAAGTTATCATTCAAAGTTGAGAAAAAAGGCTTAGGATGTGAAACAAAAATTATTTTTAAATTGTGATAATCTTTAATTTTTTCAATATTAATTGTAGGTTAATAAATTTAAAAATTTGAGAAACAACTCTGTGAAAATCACCCATAAAGAAAGCATGTGAAAAAATTCCACTACCCCTCAACTCGAACATTACATAATTTTATTAATACATATACGGAATCAAGTGGAAAAAAACAAGTAACAACTTCAAACATATTTCATGATTTGTCTATATATTTTATAATAAATATCTATACAAATCCACCCCTATTTGAACATTACAAACTTTCATGAATACATGTACTAGGGGAGAAAACAAGTCACGAGTTTAAGCATATTTTCATGGATTGTCTATATATTTTTTATTAAATAGTTGAATTAAAAAATAATTATCTATTCTCAATATATTTTATATCAAATAGTTGAATTAAAAAATAATTAACTATTTCAATTGTTTTGTTGTAACAATGGTTTTAAATATAGTCAACGTGTACCACTCAATATTTATCAATACCGTTTAGCAGTTTATGAATCGTAGCGAGATCAGCGTGGCCAATGCAGCCTGATGTGAATGGTGTGAAGAAAGTGAATTACAGAGGCGTGACCGTGAGAGAAAGACCGTGGGGTCGATATGGCGGGCGCGGAGATCAGAGATCCGTCTCTTAAAAAGCGCAAGTGGCTGGGCACCTTCGACTGCAGATGACGCAGCGAGAGCGTATGACAATGCTGCCAGAAAGATGAAAAAGGAGACAAAGCCAAAACCAACTTCCCAGCTTCGAACACGTCCCTTCACTTCTACATTTTTTAAAGGATTTTTGGTCGTGGGATTGGTGCAAATGGTCGGGTTGATAGATTATTCTTTCTAGATAGGTTATTCCCTTTTCAGAGGGAATAATCTGTCCACCCGACCATTTGCATCGATTCCACGCCCAGCAGAGCACTGCCGCCTTCTAAATGGAGCCGTGGTCATCCAATTGGTACAAATGGTCGGATCTATAGGTTATTATTAAATGCGTCACACCCGCAACTACCAGACTTCCGACTCCTCCGTTTCGCTCTCAGGCTGAGACTGAGACTGCTAATGATGGCAACAAGAAGCAAAAGCTGACTGCCAACATCTTTACACAATTGAAGCAGGTTTACACTAATGATGGCAACAAGAAGCAAAAGCTGACTGCCAACATCTTTACACAAATCGGGGAATTGGAGCGCAGGGAACGAGCGATCACATTGTGGGGGCCGGAGGTAATACTATTTCTATTCCCAGCAATCTTCTAGATTACATTATTCTTCTGCAACAACAGCCGACGATGAGGATGCATGCACTGTGGGGGCCGGAGGCTGTGGGGCCTCAGACGATAAAGAAAAGCAATGGCCATGAGTTAGTTGGTGCAGGTGTAGGTGTAGAGAAAAATATGCTTCCCACAGCTTCGCAGACTAGTGTTTGTGATTCGTGTTCCCCGACCTCATCAGTGGTGGACAGGCACATCTCTCCTCCGAAAAGAGCCACTGAGGTCATTCGATCTGAATCTTGAAGCACCAGAAGAGCAAGAGCAAGAAGATGACCGTTCACCATCTCTCACTCTGTCTCTTGGATTTAATTTTCTCAAAAAATCTTGTGGGCGCACCTAAGGATATCATGAACACAAAGAATGATCGATATTAGGGTTCCTAATTGTATCCACTGCTAGGATATTGAGGTCTACGTTCGTTCCTTTCTTTTTGGTCTTTTGCTATTTGTAACGTTCCTCGTGTGTGTTCCTTTCTTTTTGGTCTTTTGCTATTTGTAACGTTCCTCGTGTGTTTTAGATTTAGATTTTAACAGGGACCTGCTTCCTGTTAATAGTGTTTATTCATTCATTTTTGTTCATTCTGTAAAATTCAATCAGTTTCTTGTGCGCAGTGCATTTATTTATTCATTTAAGTTAATTTGTTACAAATTAAACCTGCTTTTGGTTAACCGTGTTTATTCATTCATTTTTGTCCATTCTACAAAAATTTAATGGGTAACTTGTGGAGATTTATTGTAACAGAAAAACCATTATTATTTTATTTAAAACCCTAATGAAAGTATGTTATGGACTCTCTCGAATTCATTGCGTTCATTATTATTATTTTTTTTTTTTCCTTCCTAATAGTGTAGTATACACTTTTATGTTGGAGTATGCCCTCAATGCAAGATTTAGACGATACACTTTTATGCTGTAGTATGAGTTGTTTTATGTTGTAGTATGCCCTCAATGCAAGATTTAGATTATACACTCAGTGTATATGCTGTAGTATGAGTTCTCTGCAGGATTTAGATTTATTTAGTAAATATTTTTGAGTTAGTATTTTTAAAGCTGTTTTAATATCAATCTGTTAATATCATTTGGAGTCAATTTTAGTAGATTTGCTATGTAGATAAATATTCTATTTTGAACTAGGGTTTAATGGTTATACTAGTGGATCAATTTTGAAATAAGGGATCAATGAAACCATAGTTCTTAATAATACTAGTGGATCAATGGTAGCTTATGTCTTTTTTTTAAGTAATTTTTCTTTTAACTAAATGGCAGTTGATGCAATTTTTTTTAATGGTTGTACAAATTTTTAAAATCCCTCTCTTAATATCAAGGGGATTAGTGATCAAAATTGAATTTTTGGGATCCATTTCAAGGGGTAATTAAAATTGAATTTTTGGGAGCTATTCCAAGGGGTTTAAAACTGCTTTGAGAAAGATGACTGAATTTTTCAAATCAGTTGAAGTATAATACATATTGTAAAATTTCAATTTTTTTTTTTTTAAATAACCTATCCATGTCCTTACTCCCATCATCTAGGTTCTTAATGATCATTTATCTTTACTTTTAGGTGAGGATGGATGTGAATAGTAACTAAGATCCAACATTCTTACCTAGTATTTTTCTCTTGGAATCTAAAAGGTAAAATCATATTCATTCAAATTGACTCTCATCTATTCTTTAATATGGTGTACCATTCTACACCATTAAATCTACCACTGTATTGGTGTATCCAACATTTTAAATTTCACTAAATAAAAACTTTATGAAAAAGCTAGTTAATGGTGTTTTATTTAATCCGGACTTGAATCCATGTGTTCACCATCATTATAATGTCATTCACTTTATTATGATTGCCTCATGTTTTGGATTTCCACAACACAAAATTAATTAGGCATGGGTTTTTTATAAATTGGAATGGCATTGGAAACTTATCAATAAGATTAATTGATGGTTTAGTGACAGTTTTAAATAGTAAAGAAGACATTGATGGAAATGACGTAATCTATGTTTCTTCTTGTCACATATGTTATCTCTTTAAAGGTATCTAACATAGTTCATATTCATTTTTTTCACTGGTAATTCTCTCTCTGTGTGTTGTTTCCCATGACGTGGCTATAACATTGGTATCTAATATTCAGTTATTTGAGCACATTTGAATTTGGACTCTCAATAAATTAGTATGTAATTCACACCATCCCCATTGTTGCACTAATACTTAATGATATAAAAGAAAAGATATTTAATACTTGACTATAAATATTTGAAGACTAAAATAATTTCCATTCATGATGGATCTCATCTATTCCCTCATATGATGTACCCTTCCACAACATTAGGTGTTATGACCATATTGGTGTATCTACCATTTTAAGTGTGACTTATTGAAATATTTTTGGAGAAGCTTGGTGTGGAAATTGAACCCAAGAGATAGAACAATAACATTCACAAAATTTGCTAATCAAACATGCAAAATTCACACCAAAGGAGACTGAAATTGGAGCATAAAACTAATCTATATTAAGTGTACAATAGCCAACCTTGTGAAGTAATAGGATTCTCAAATAAATAATTACATGAGAGGTTCGAATGCATAAGGATGCCATTCGAAATAGTAAAAAAGCAGGCTTACCAAATCTAGTCAAATCCCCCATAGGTGCATAAAGCAGTTTCCAAATCTATGAAGATGCTCATGAATTTGCTAAGTCAAGTGGGAAAGATAAAGAGAGATGGAAATACAACTCATACATGATTTTATTTGGAGAAAAGGAGAGAGGATGATGTGGGAAAAAAACAAGGCAGTTACACCTAGACTAGCTTTTCTTTTTGCCTTAAATCAATTATAAAGCAAGGCATCTTTTTAGAAAAAGCAGATATGCGCTTTAGGAAATCAGGAATAAATCATACTTGCTAAAATTGGTTTCCAGGATGTTTCCCAAGTGCTCCATGACTCCATTTTAGCATGTGTTGACTTCTAGGACATGTAGAAGGAAACTAGCATAGAATGGAATATAGGATTCTAGGTAATAAGACAAAAATGATTAATTAATGTCAAATGAAGGTAACTATGGGTTGATTATTCTAGCATCCCCCATTAATCCTAACTTTATGAGTAAATATCAGAAAACTATAGGGCCTAGCAACAAAGCTTAGTCACCCTTTACATAATACTTGTCCATACAACCAAGGAAAGAGGCAAAAACCCAGTGGGAAAATCCTCCCTTAAACATGGACAGGAAAAACAAAATTTGGAAATCTTGTCATCATCAATCATGCTTCACAGCATGATCAACAATCCCCAACAATGATTTGAGATAGCTGAAGGTCTTCTCACAAAAAAACATTTGTGAAGATGTCTGCTACTTGTTCTGAAAATACAAGAGGAGGAGAACCTGCTTCTTCAAGTTTATCTTCTGAATGGAATGAAGTCTTGCTTGGCTTGCTATCTTTCATGTTGAACTTGATGAGCAAATCTGAAGCATACTTGGACTGATGTACTTTGATTCCATGTTGGGATTGAGCAATTTCGAGACCCAAGAATTGGCTCAATAATCCCAATCTGTCATAGAAAATGCATGGTTCATTGCATCCTTCAAGGAGGAAATCTCTTTCTTTGAACTTCCTGTAATCAGTAGGTCATCCACATACACGACAATAATCATAAAAGAACCATGAATCAACTTCAAATAGACATTAGGATCATACTTTCATCAAACAAAACTCAGTGACAACAAAAATCCATCTATCTTGGAATACCAAGCCCTCGGGGCTTGCTTGAGCCCATACAATGATTTCTTTAACCTGCACACTAAATATGGATTAGAAACAAAACCTTCAAGTTGCAACATGTAAATCTCTTCAGTGATATCTCCATTTAGGAAAGCACACTTCACATCCATGTGATGTACTTCCCACTGCTTCAAAGCTGCAATGGCTAAAGCTAGCCTTATGGAGTCCATCTTTGCTACCGGTGCAAAGGTTTCATTGTAGTCAATACCATGTACTTGTGAGTATCCCTTGGCTACCAATCTTGCCTTATATTTCAAAGGTGAACCATCAGCAGCAAACTTAGTCTTGAAAACCCACTTACATTGAACTAGCTTCCTCCCTGGGGGAAGATCAACCAATTCCCAAGTGTTGTTCTTTTGGAGCGAGTTGAATTCTTCTTTCATGGTTGTTTTCCATCTCGGATCATGTGTTGCATCTTCATATGTCTGTGGATTTGATTCAACCATAATATAGCACTTCTCAGCAAATAGAGGATCTTTCACATAAAGGGCACTCTCAAATTGAGATCTAGTCCATGGATGATTTTAAGGAACCATACTTATTTAAAAGTGTATAAATGTTGGCGAGTCTTACAAACTCTTAAAACAACAACTATAAAATGTTTGGCGATATTTTTCAAAAAATATTTTAATTTCCAAGGATTTTATATTGTTTATATAATAATTTGGTGATTTTTAGGGTGAAAAAAGTTTACCCCATCATAATTGGGTGAAACAGGGCTTCAAAAAATGCAAAATGGTGAATATTTTTTTAGAGAAAAACCCCTAAAAATAGCCCATGGGATAAATTTCTCCCCTAACATTATCCCTGATCTAGTCCTCCTAGTGTCATTAGGATTTCCAGCTAGTTCCCCAGCTGCATGAATGGTCTTTGCTGCCCATTTTGGTCTTGTAGGACTGTCAGAATATGCAATCAAATCATCATTCTCAGACATATCAGAATCAACAAACTCATTAGTATTTTCACTTACAATCAATGGTTCTGGTGACGAAGAGAACTCTCCAACTTCAATTGCCACTAAAGGCTCTTCTTGGAGGTGAACACTTCTTTCAATGAAAGCTTTGTTAGTGCTCAAGTTGATCAGCTTGTACCCTTTTGAATCTTCAGAATACCCAACAAATAGGAACTCTTAGCTTTGGGATTGCAAAGCCTTCCTCTTTTCAGTTGGAATTCTAGCCCAAGCCTTTGAGCCAAAAATCCTAAAATGGGTCACATCTGGCTTGTGCCCACTCCAAGCTTTGAAAGGAGTCATACCATCAAGCTGCTTATGAGGCACCCTGGATGTAGGATGCACAGTTTATAGCCTCATCCCAAAACTTTGGTGGCAAAGTGTTAGCCTCCATCATGTAGGTTGCCATCTCCTTCAGTGATCTATTCTTTCTCTCAGCAACACCATTTTGTTGTGGTGTGTAAGGGATCGAATGCTGCATCTGAATACCCGCATATTTGCAATACTGAATGAACGCAGACTTGACATGATCACCACCATTGTCATATCTGAGGATCTTGATTTTCCTCCTAGATTGGTTTTCAACCAAGGCTCTAAAGACTTTGAAGAGGTCAAAAACTTCAGACTTGTGCTTTAGGAAGTGAACCCAATAATACCTGGAAAAGTCATCTATGAAGGTGAGTGCATATTTAGATTAACTCATGGACATATGAGGGAATGGACCAACAATTTCACTGTGGATCAACTCAAGAGGTGCAGAGGTTCTCTCATGACTAGCTTTCTCATACTTGTGCTCTGGGTGTTTTCCTAGGATACAACCTTGATAGAATCCCCTAGAAAACTTGATCTTTGGTAACCCTATGACCATATCTTTTTCACTCAAATCAGAAAGATACTTGTAGTTAAGATGGCCAAATATTTCATGCCAAATATTGCTTGCTTAATTATCATGAATTAGAAGAGAAGAGGGGTTTGAGTAGGGTAGAAAATGGGAAAACTTGTATACCTTCGAATTGTGATCAATAGCACCTTTTGCTATCAATTTACCATTCAAAATCTAAGTGATTTCAACATCATCAGGGGAGAATATGACCTTTTTTGGAGACCCAATATGAGTCATCTGATACACTAACAAAAGATTAGAGGCAAGACCTGGAACATACAACACATTATTGAAACTACCATGGTCAATATCAATCCTACCCTTCCCCAAACTGTCAGTGAGAGAGTCATCTCCCAAAACTATTGGTGGCCCTTTTGACATGTCAAGAGAGGAGAATCTCTCCTTTTTTTAAACCATATGTTTAGAAGCTCCAGAATCTATGATGAAGCTCGGTGAGCTTGATGTGCCAGCAACCAAGGTATGTACTCTCTCTCTATCTTCTGAATTTGATCCTCCTTCCTTCTTCTTTGAACAATCAGGAAGGGAGATGTTATTCTTCTCCAGGAGTTGGGTCAACATGTTAATTTGCTTATTCATACAAGAGCTCTCAGGATGATAGCCCTTACTGCAGTATGCGCACTTGCTCATTTCTCCTTTATTCTTGTTCTTCTTGGAGTTCTTGTTGGAACCTTGGGGATCCTCTTGAGACTTTGATTTGTCTCTCTTTTTCTCAGGTGGATTTTTAGATTTTTTCTTGCTTTTTGAATCTACCCTTGAATCTCCAGCAACCAAATCTTGTTCTTTGGAAGGTTTGATGGTGCCCATCATCACCAACTTATCTTGCTCCTATGTGAGGGATTCCATGAACTCTGCAAGCTTAGGCATCTTCCAGGCTCGTGCTATCAACTTGGTGGAATGGAAGGTCGAAACAAACACTGAATAGTTAGGACCAAGCTTAGAGAGTATGACCAAGACTAGTTTTTCTTCCTTCTTTTCAATCCCACACTATTTTAGCTGCAAACCAAGGGCCTTAAACTTGGAAATGTAGAGTTGCAATGATTCAAAGCTACTGGGACTCAAGGAGATCAGCTCATTCTTGATTTGATGTCCTCTCATCTCATCTATCTTTCCAAAAATCTATTCAAGCTTCTCCCACACTTCATTAGGTGATGTCAATCCATCAATATGGAAGAGGAGGTCTCTTGAAATGCTCAGACACAAAAGACCATAGGCCTCATCCCTCCTGTTGTGCCATTTAATTTTCTTTGTAGCTGCATTGGGCTCTACCTCAGTTTCCATAGTCATCCTATAGAGACATTTCGCTCCCAAAAATATCTCAATCTCATCTTTACACTCAAATAAATTTAATGGAGTCAAGATGATCTTCTGAGATTGGTCCATAGCTTAGTAGTTGTGCCCTCCAGTCAGCAGAATGCGCTCCCAGTCAAGATGTCGAACCTGCAATAATAATTTGGAAGGAGATAAATCAATCTAAAAAGGATCTTATACCATGTGGAAATTGAACCCAAGAGATAGAACAATAACACTCACAAAATTGCTAATCAAACATGCAAAATTCACACCAAAGGAGACTGAAATTGGAGCATAACACTAATCTGTATTAAGTAAGTGTACAATATCCAACCTTGTGAAGTAATAGGCTTCTCAAATAAATAATTACATGACAGGTTTGAATTCATAAGGATGCCATTCGAAATAGTAAAAAAAAAGGCTTACCAAATCTAGTCAAATCCCCCATAGGTGCATAAAGCAGTTTCCAAATCTATGAAGATGCTCACGAATTTGCTAAGTCAAGTGGGAAATATAAATAGGGATGGAAATACAACTCATACATGCTTTTATTTGGATAAAAGGAGGGAGGATGATCTGGGAAAAATACAAGGCAGTTACACCTAGACTAGCTTTTTCTTTTGCCTTAAATTAGCTATAAAGCAAGGCAGCTTTTTAGAAAAAGCAGATATGTGCTTTAGGGAATCATGAATAAAGAATACTTTCTAAAATTGGTTTCCAATATTTTTCCCAAGTGCTCCATGACTCAGTTTTAGCATGTGTTGACTTCTAGGACATGTAGAAGGAAACTAGCATAGAATGGAATCTAGGAATCTAGGTAATAAGACAAAAATGATTAATTAATGTCAAATGAAGGTAACTATGGGTTGATTATTCTAACAATTGGAAACCTTGTTTTCTTTAATCCCCACTTGAATTCATGTATTATAGACATAATCGATCTTTCTCTATATGAGAATTGGCATTCTATTCAATATCTATACTTATGTGATTAGATCTCACCTTCATTGTAGTTCCATTTTGTGTGTTATCATTTCCTCATGTTTTGTCTATGCAAAACACTAAGCAATTAGTCATAGCTTATTACCGTGAATTGTTATGGCATTGGAAAATTATTAGTAATAATAATTGCAAATATATGGCTCTGTGATATTTCTAAAGAGAACAGAATAGACGCTAATTGAATCCAAGGAAATGAGGCCATCTATCCTTCTCCCCATTCACATATTTGATCTCTTTGAAATCTCTGACTTGGTTCATAGTTATTTTTTGCATTGGTAATGTTAAGTGTCTATGTTGTTATCGATCTTTCTGTGGTTATAGCATTGGTAAAAAATATTTGATTATTATTTAAGAACATCTGGTGTTGGCCCCTTGACAACTTAGTATGTAATTCATGTCATCCCCATTATTGCAATAGATACTTAATAATAACAAAAAAACATATTTAATACTTGAATGTAAACCTCTCAACACTTCATCAATCTTTTGTAAGTTTGGTATAGCTCATTGTAAAGATAATGCACAATCTTGCTTTGTTTTACTTGAAAGTGTGTTTTAAATCTTGTTTAATATAAAAACATTGATTAACCTTAGATAATTTTTTTTGAAATTCTATGTTCTTTATTAATTTTAGATGTGAGCATACACAAAATGGAGGCTTGTTAACATCAAAATACCTAAACATGGGATTGTAATATGAGAATTATGATTCTATTCATTCAAATTTTCTACAAAATCAAACCCTCACTTATTCATTCTCCAAGTAGACCATTCCCCTTTTCTCTATTCTAGCCATCTTTATCTGCCGCATCATTTCAATTTATTCTTGTTATTTGTAGCAATAGTGATAGTAGCGTGGACATACTTCATGAGTTAAATATTTTGAGAACACACCATTGGTATTTTTCCTCATGCCTCACACCCAAGATCTATGAGATGTATGATTTGTAGAATTTATTCTTGCAAGAACATTTTTTTCCTTTGGTTTAAAGTATGCCTTGGAGAGTGTAACATAATTGCAACAATGTAACATCCACTACCGCTTGCATATTTACATGGTTTGAGAGAGAAGATGAACAATCAAAATTCATGATAGGAATAACATAGTTGGTCATCTTGAGTAATAATACCCTTTAATTATATGCTTGTACCAATATTAGAAAGATCCAAAGTTGTAGACCGTGATGTACGTAATTTTCCAAATTAGAGAAGCAACAAAATAAACACAGATAAATAATGCCATAATCCCAATACTATAGTGTAGAATAATTGAAAAAATAAAATAAGGAGTGTGAATGTAGAAGACATAGCTTCTTTTGTTAAGATATTAAAGTTGGGCAGTAATGTTCATGCACCTATTAAGGTTGGGAGACCTTTCACTTGAGAAGAGATCCAATACAATAATCTATAGCGTTATAGGTCTTTAAATAGGATTCTAAGAACCAAAATCCTAACTACTTGACATAGTCAAATAAATTAATAAGTATTGACTTTCTAGTGGGCCTTAATTAATAGAGAAACCTTTTTTACATTAATTGTTGACTACTAACTACTCAGCCTTATTCAAAAGTGATGGTTGTATAAATTACTTCACTAAGTAAGGGGGTTAGGGTAGGACCCTAACATGCCCTCCCCCTTCAAAATAATTCTTGTCCTTAGAGTTGAATGTGTGGAAATTGTAGCAAAATCCATTTTGGTTCCCATGTGGCATCGTCTGGTGGCATATCTTTCCATGTGGAATCAAGACTTTTTCGATTGCGCACCTATGCAAATGACATATTTGAGAATCCAATACTACTCCAGGATAGAGCCAAATGGAGCCTTCCTCATCTAATTCATATAATTTGGTTTTCATTATACAATTAGATCCCACCACTTTTTTAAGGCAAAAAACATGAAATACTGGGTGCGTCTTGGAGTGACACATAAAATCAAGCTTGTAGGCCACCTATGCAATGTGTTGGGGAATCATGTAGGGTCAATAGATGCAAAATTCTAATTCACAACAAGATATACAATCTAAGAGAATCCTCACAATGCAATAATTTCACAAAGCATGCAAAACAGTGTGAAATAAACAAAATGACACAAAATGAATGATTCCAATAACTGAAGTTTCTATTACATTCCAACATTCCAACATTTTTAGATCATCATTATAATACAATAGGATAAAATTATTATCCTTTGGAGGCAGTCAAATGGAATACATGTGGCAGGCTTACATTGGACCTCAAAACACCCCTAGGTTGACTAATAGGCTACCAAAAAACCTCAAATGGTCACAAATGTCTGATGTGAACATTGGGATGGCATGGGTGGTCATAAATGAAGGTGGCTCAGGCATGGCGGAGTGAATGCTGGCGTGGGAGTGGCTCTTCACAGTCCAAAAGGACCAAAAGAGGCAAAAACACCCAAATACAATGCATGAGCACCCTTGGTTAAACCTAGGTCCACAAATTTATGGATGGGAGCTCCCCTAGGTACCAAGTGGTCATAAATGAGGCTCCTTATATCCCGGTTGACCAAAATGAGGGCGTTGGTGGTCATTAATGGTCCAACACCCACAACAACCTTAGGAAAACATCATAGGCCATGGTTTGGACCATCTAACATAGGTAAAAACGAATGAGACTATGGTCCTAGGTGGTATAATTTTCTAACAATATAACTTTGGAGATATATTCTGTTAAAAAAACATGATCGCAATGTAATAACAATTATACAATTAAAGAATTAAACAATATGCAAGTCTTAAACACATTACAAGAGAGACACAGATATAATGTGGTTCACCCAAGATGGGCTATGTCCACACAAAAATTGCACGTCCTTTATTATTATACCTTCCAATAAAATGAAGGGATACAACATGTAGCAACCCCACTACACTTTCTCTTCACACTCTCATAGTCTCTCTGACACAATCACAGTAGGTCATATATGGATTCCTTATCTATGTACTCATGTTCCCTTTCTCACCATATAATCATTGTCATATCTACATAATTTTCACTTATTTTGATCAATATTCATAGTTTTATTTATGAATTATGTGAAACGTAGGTGTAGTTCACTGCAACTTGCTTGCCACATGGGGATGAACGCCTTCCCACTAGCATTTTTTCTATGAACATGCAAGTGCACAAGCCTTCACCTGCATGTGCATAGTTTCACACTTATAACCCGATACAAAATCCAAAACATTTAACTAAAATCAAATAAAAATGGTATGAAAATGAAGTTTAGAGAGAGATTGAGTACCTGCAACTCATGGTTTCAAAATCATCCACTAGTTTGATCATGATCAAGAGTTGAATATTTCGGCCTTTTTTTCTCCACTCCAAGATAAATTCAGAAATAACTTAGTCTTTTTACTTTTTGGTACTATTTGTGGTAAACATTTTCAAATATTTACCCCATTGTTTATAGTTTCTATCAATTTTTTTATTATAGGGACTAATGTTGTTTGTTTTATGCTGAGGTCATGTTGGTCAATGATTTTTCAGGTTCTATTCACATCTATAGATGAAAATGAAACATATTGTACCCTAACATACTTTACTCCATCTTATGCTCCAGGACCCACTTTTCTCCATGGATTGATACTTTAAACCTCTTTATACTCTTCAACTATCATTTTTCTTCCATGGATTAGAACTTATCCTGCATGGGACACCCTAGATAGAACCCTTGTTATAATCATGGTGTCCATGCTGCAAGTTGCTAGTTTTTGGGAGCCTTGTTTGTTTTCCTATATGCGAAAAGAAGAGCCTCATAGTCTTTTCTTTTGTTGACTACCTTTCATATTAGGCCGTCGTCATACAACGTTTGTTAGAATATTGTGAACATATGAAATAATATCATAACACAATATAAAATATGGAAAGCATTACTAGTCTATCCTTCTATCTACCAAGCAACATAAATCATGAAATAAAATTGGATAAAAGAGAACAACAAGAGAACATCGATATACACGGTTCACCTAATATGGGCTACGCCAATGGGAAGGGTTGCATCTTCCATTATTATGAAAATAGATCTCCAAGATTACATGGTATCCTCACATATGCATCACATCAAGCTCCATCACCCAATCATGTCACAATCATGTGTGCACAAATGACATACACAACATGTGATGTGTGATGAACTACACTCAACACATACCCAAAAAGGTCTCTTCATCTCTCTTATATACCAAGATATTTGGATTACAATACATCCCATAACACACGTGGGATAAATGAATTTCCACCTCTTTATATAGAGAATGGTTACAAAGGGTATAATTACAATGATGCATGTGGGATAACTCTATTTTTTAATATTAGAGTTATTTTATGCCTTTAAATGATAATTTACCAATATACCACATAATTCATCATTACATATTCTAACACTCCCCCTTAATGACGACTGAGAGAATGAATACAAATGGAAGGAAGGTGGAAACACACCAACATCCCTCTAGATGACAACTTCCAGAATGCTCCATACGATGCAAATAAAAAACACACTTTGCCTCATGGACTTAATGAAGAAAACATCCACTTCTCATGAAAGTGCATCCGAACTAAGTTGTATGATGAACGTTTGCATAACACAACAGTGTATGGCCAATACAATAGAACATCTGGATTCAAAATCATCACAACCTGTAACTCAACTGATAGCTGAAAGAACTCTGCAATATATCGTATGACGAAGACAAGAACCATGGATCCATACATCAAAATAGCCTTCATAGAGCTCTTACCGAATATTACATTGCGAATACAATACCTGAATGGTCTTTCCATCGAAACATGATCCAAGCAGATAGTATTCACAACACAACTGAAAGATGCATGAACAATAGAAGATGGATTTCCATCATACAACATTACTAGAATAGTGTGATATAATATGATAAAATTCAACATTACATACCTTCTTAACATCAACCATCTTTGTTGCAGTCAAGGATAAGTTGAAAAGATGAACAATGTTGAAAATCCAAAGATCCGCAACCATCATATGATTAAACAAGAAAGGAATAGTAGAAGCAAACTATCCTACAACATAGATAGCTAATATGCACAAAATAACTTCCAAGAGTAAAGCATATAATATACATGACAAACCCAAAAATCATAAGAGATGATAAAATGACGTTTGTTCAAGAACATATAAATAATAAGAATTGCTTCTATGCAAGACCATATAAATTTTGAGCAAAAGATTGTAAAACAATGACATGATATAATAAATAGAGGAGCATAAACATGAGTGAGCATAATAGATACCAATATAGAATAATGAGCCAAGATATCATTTTAAATATATGAAAAAATATAGTCATCAAGCAACTAATATTAAGCATAGGTTCATTTCTTGTTAACGCCATGTTAATATGCAAGAGATGAATGCCCTAAAAATGTCAATGCTTCCATATAGGAACGTTAGAGACAAGAAACACATGCCAATTCTTTCATATAGAAACGTTAGAGACAAGTAGGAAAAAGAAAACCTTTGCAATCATAATAATAGAAATATCAATGCAACAAGAAGAAGGTGCTCATGACAAAGATTTCAATATTATAAGATTGCTCAAAGCCATATAAACATTAAGTAAAGGATGATCGAAATAAGCATGACATGATATATATGAAAATAGATAGAAATGATTAATATGATCATGCTATCACTTATAAAAAATTATGAAATGACAAGTCACTAATGGCCATAATCATGGGTTCATTTCTTGTTAACATCATGTTAATATGCAAGAGATGAAATGCCCTGGAAATGTCAATGCTTCCATATAGGAATGTTAGAGACAAGCAACACATGTCAATGCTTCCATATAGGAATGTTAGAGACAAACAACACATGAACTAGATAGAATCTCTCAAATACATGAAAAAGAAAATTATACCCCAATTAAAGAACCTATGACAATCCAAAAAAATGATATCACATAGATTAAAAAAATTGATTTTACTCAAGAAATTAATTAGTAAGAACATATAATGATCATAAAGAGATTGCTTGTAAAAAACTATGAAATTGCTTTTACACAAAGGTCAGCAATAACATATAAATAAAACAAATAATGATAAGAAGATAACACATATAGAAACATCATTATCATTATTAGAAGAGTGAGACCATGTTAGAATATTGAGCAAAACAATTGATCAAATAAAACAATGATATCACTTATAGATATGAAAATATAGCCATCAAACAACTAAGTTCTAAGCATAGGCGTAATTCTTGATGTCACCATTACCATATTAGAGATCGATGCCCCCGAAAATGTCAAAACATCTTCCACAAAAAGAAGGTTATAGACATAAACAAGAATAAGACAATCTCTATAAACATGATGAATAAGAATATAAACCCTAATGCAAAGAGATCAAGAATATCATGACAATAATTTCAAGATAAGATATGAATAAAAACTGAATTTTCTCACCAAAACCGAAGCCCAACAGCTGCTAAAAGACAGATCTATCACTCTACAACAGAAAACCGAAAGCAAAAAAAAAATGACCATAACTTGGTCAACATTTCCCTGAATTTTTAATATAGCCTATTTTTGGAACTGGAGAAGTCATTATGCATGCACCATCATGAACATAATAGAAATCTGGGCACTTAATCAAAATATATTCGCTCTGCAATATTTATGTCTGTATGGAAAATTTCTAAAAAATTACCAATTTTAAATCACTGATATCTTCGCTTTCCGAACACGAAATCAGACGATTTTTTTTAAAATTGAGTATTTTTGCGAGAGGAACTCAGATTTGCAATTTATTTCTTAACAAAATACACAAAGAGTGTTAAAAAAATATTTGAAATTCGCAGCCCAATTTTACATTAAACATTTTTCCACAAGGGTTAGGGTTTGAATGAAAAAATTCAAATATATAGAATAAAGCCCAGATCTAAAAAAAATACCACATGGGTATTATAGATCGAGTCACAAAACCACAAAAAAATGAAAATCCCAAGTAAAATCATGAACACATGTTGCTTGAAAATAACTAAAGAAGGTATAGCATAACAACCTGCTCTGATACCATGTTAGAATATTGTGAACATATGAAATAATATCATAACACAATATAAAATATGGAAATAATTACTAGTCTATCCTTCTACCTAGCAAGCAACATAAAGCATGGAATAAAATTGGAGAAAAGAGAACAACACGAGAACATCGATATACGTGGTTCACCCAATATGGGCTACGTCCACAGGAAGGGTTGCATCTTCCATTATTCTGAAAATAGATCTCCAAGATTACATGACATCCTCACATAAGCATCACATCAAGATCCATCACCCAATCATGTCATAATCATGTGTGTACAAATGACATACACAACATGTAATGTGTAAGGGTCTCCTTAACTTCTCTTATATACCAAGAGCAGGGATAATTTTAGGGACGAAATTTAGCCCATGGGCTATTTTTAGAGGGTTTTCGCAAAAAAAAGATTCACCATTTTGCAATTTTTGAAGCCTTGTTTTGCCCAATTTTAATGGGGTAAACTTTTTTCACCCTAAAAATCGCCAAATTATTATATAAATGATATAAAATCCTTGGAAATTAAAATAGTTTTTGAAAAATATCGCCAAACATTTTATAGTTGGTGTTTTAAGAATTGGTAAGATTCGCCAACATTTATACACTTTTAAATAAGTATGGTTCCTTAAAATCATCCTTGACCAAGAGAATTGGATTACAATACATCCCATAACACATGTGGGATAAATGAATTTCCAACTCTTTATATAGAGAATGGTTACAAAAGATATAATTACAATGATGCATGTGGGATAACTCTATTTTATAATATTAGAGTTATTTTATGCCTTTAAATGATACTTTACCAATATACCACATAAGTCATCATTACATATTCTAACAAAGTTACCTTTAAGCTCTTTTTAGACTCCTTAGATATGACAAGATTGCTGAGTTAGCTTGTTCCTTTTAAACGCATTAAAAGAATGGAAGGAACATCCACATTGGTATAAGTTTAACCCTTTTATGGACCATGTGTATTACATATGAAAAATGAATACTCTATTTCATTGTGGCTAAAAGAGTACTTCCAGGTATAGGATTATCTCTTTTTTGGGTCTGGGAGAATAAACATACAAAAAATGAATCTATTTGAGTTGGCTTTTTTTTTCGTGCTCTAGTTTAAAACATGAAAAATATTATGAGTGTTCTTCATGCTATTGTCATGCTCACTAAATTTTAAGACAAATTCACCGAGTTTATTATTTATTTCCACATACTCGCAAATCAATGGAACAACATGAGTGACCTTACCTTTCCTTCACACTCGTTAAACTAAAGCTTTATGCTTTTTTTTTGAAGGAGAATCAATATGGTGATAATTTAACCCTTTTTCGGATCTCACCGACTAACTATGAAAAATGAATAACTCAGTTCCCATGATTTAAGAGAGTTCTCCTTTCGATTGTTTTATACTTTTTTTGGACCTTGGAGACTAAATTTATGAAAATTCACCTCTAAGAATATTCACCGTCTTTTCATATTCTCAAATTGCGAAAACACCGCTGAGCACTCACTAATTCAAGCCCATAAAATCCACGGAGCCATGATTTATCAAGCATTATTTTTTCTCTTCTTCAATCTTGTTTTAAAAATGAAGAAGGTCTCGAGTTTGCTTTCTTGGACTCCTTAAACCTCTACAAGAAATATATTCTTTAAAAACAAAAAAATAGAAAGGGAAGGGAACAATCTATGAAATTCATCAGTCGCTTGGAAACAAGTTTATATTTTCCTTGAACATAGCCCTATTTTTCTATGTTCATGGTTGAGTTATCGCTTTTGGCCTTATATTTACTTTTGACTTCTAATTTTTTACTCCTCTGGTTGATTACTCTTCCAGCTATATGGAGGATCAATTAATGTCTCCTACATTGCATAATTATCTCAGTCATATTTCTTTATCCAAACTTTCTGCCTTAGTCATAATTGTGTCATGCTTATTGTTCAAGGATCTCTACCCTATGTCAGTCATTCTGTATTTTTCCTTGACTTTTCCATGTCAGACATCCCTGATACTGATCTATGTCATCTTCTTTCATAACATTCTAGTCTTCCAAGTTTACTCGTGTGCGTTGATGGAGGATTCATTAATGCCTTCCTTCTCACAAGTCCCTTCCCATCGAATTCAACTCATGTTACTCTGGGAAGAGGACTTAGAGTTCTGGATAGTACCTTGGGTTCCACTTTCATTACTGGTAGTCTCCCTTGCGTTTGTTATAGATTCACCTTCTAAACCGGTAATTCGACAGTATCCTCCATGTTTGAATTCAAATCACTTATTCACATGGTTATGACTTGTACTTATGATTGGATTTTGATGAAGACCTTAGGATTTTATCTAACAAGGCCAAATTTACGCGATACCATGTCATCCTTTGTGACATGTTCCAAGTTTATGATAGTCAAAATTGTTAGAGGAAGGTATATTTTCTTGCAGGTCTTGGAGTAAAAAATTTGAGATTGGTTTGAATAAAAATGCAAATCTAGGAACAACCTTCATAAATAAGGTATATAATCTCTATCACTCAAACCTTGTTTTCTTTCTCTTATAGAATATGCTTGGTTTGAGTCTAGTTTGCAGTTGTTTTAGTCTGAGCATAATCCATTACGTTGGAAACCTTCACAACCCCAATAATAAGACTAATTCTTAACAACAATTACATATCTAGATGCTTAGAATATTGCTAGAAAGTAAAATTTGAATATAGACACCCCGTAGGTTTGTTACAACCTTTACATATACCAGAATGGAAATGGGATGTAGTCAGTATGGATTTTATCACGAAATTACCTAAGATAATGTCATAAATTAAATTTTATGGTAGTTAATTACTTAAGATAATGATGCTATTATGGTAGTGGTAGACAAATTAACTAAAGCGTCTCACTTTATACCTGTTAAGACTACACATAAAGCAACTGAAATAACATATATTTATATAAAATAGGTAGCTAGATTACATGGTATTCCGAAAGCAATTGTGTCAAATAGGGATTCAAAATTCATAAGTCATTTTGGAAAGGTTTGTTTAAAGGTTTTGGAATAGATTGAATATGAGTACTTCACATCATCCTCATATAGATGGATAGATATAAATGGTTAATCAGGTTATTGAAGACATGTTAAGAATGTATGTAATGGGTCAACCTACTAAATGAGAAAATTATTTGCATATTATGGAATTTGCTTATAACAATGGTTATCACTCTTCTTTGTAAGTAAGTCCTTTTGAATAAATGTATGGAAGAAAATGCAACACACCTATCAGTTGAGACAATGTGACAAACGCAGTTATCGTTGGGACATAATTCTTAAAGGAAATGGAAGATTAGACGGTCAAGATTAAATTGAATTTAAAAACAACACAAAAAGTTATGCAGGTCAAAATAGGATTTATAGATAGTTTCAGGTTGTGGATCATGTGCTTTTGAAAGTGAAACCGAAAAGAGTACTTTAAACTTGGAGAATTCTTCTAAAATTTCAACTATATATTGTGGTCCCTTTGAGATTTCGGAAAAGATAGGACCAGTTGCTTATAAACTAGCTTTTCCTCCTAGCATAAAAGTGCATAATGTGTTTGATGTCTCTTTATTGAAAAATTATGTGCATTATCCTAGGAATATAATTGACTGGAATATGATACAGGTAAATTGAAAAGTAGATGATCTTGTTTTACATTAGATAATGATGCATATGTTATGATATATTGTTGCTTAGATTATTTTGATATTGACATATGATCCTTGTTAGAATGTTCGTATATATATGATTTCATTTTGACAGGTATACATGATGTTGATTATGTTTTGTATATATATTTGTCATTTTCCTAATTAAATAATTTCCAAATAAGACTACTTGCAAATAATGTTCCACCAACCTACTAGTTCCCTAGATTGAGATGGAGACATAGATTTTGTAATAAGGGGATATGGGACCCAAAAGGAATTTATTTTACCATATTCACATTTAAATGG
Source organism: Pseudotsuga menziesii (assembly GCA_001517045.1). Lineage (NCBI taxonomy): Eukaryota > Viridiplantae > Streptophyta > Pinopsida > Pinales > Pinaceae > Pseudotsuga > Pseudotsuga menziesii. The sequence goes on from LPNX010301972.1 coordinate 268,039, forward strand.
GTCACATAAATGATAAATTATAACAAAATAAGGTGGCATGGGTTCATGAAGACACTTGGAAGCTTGTGGAGCCTTTGCATGACTAGATTCCCCACACACTTGGCATGATCTCCATCCAAATTCGAACACATGGGTAATGAAACGTTATTGGAGGGTGATGTGGTTTCACATATCATATAATGATCAAAGTAATTTGAATAAGTAAAGGAGGGTAACTCCCATGGAAGAGGAAGATACTAGAAGAAAATGTGTGCTACTTGGAAGGAGATTCCATGCACTCTATGACAACAAATGATGAAAGATTCTATGAAAAGTATGACAAATTCATACCTGATTGCAGACATATGCAAAATTTGGCATGAAAGAGATACAAATATCCACCAAGAGGTATAATTTGGGAGTTAGAGGCAGCCATTCGAATTGGGGAAATATTTGGAGCATGAAGAGGAAGAGACATGTCATGAGAGTTACTAAACCACTAAGATGAGCTGGAGGAATCCCATGGAGGGAAATTCAACCTTAGTATGCCTCATGAATTTAATAAAAGGATGTCATGAGGAATGATAATGGATTTTTATCATTTGTTAATTGGCCTTTGGCACTTTGCATAGTTTTTGCTTGTCCATTGCACGGTGAGTGTTCACTCTCCCTACTTGTGAACCAATTTTGAGGGAGTTGGATTCCTTTCCAAGTTGGTTCACTAGTACAAACTGAGATATTAGTGACCAGGAGACCAAAAATTTTGGTCATCATGATTTTTTTCAAAGGATAAATGACCAAAATTGATAAATTTAAGTGACCTAACTAAAAAAGACCAAGATAAATGACCATTTTTAGTCACGGGATAAAACTAAACTAAAAAAGACCAAGATAAATGACCAAATTTGGTCACAAGATATCTAGACTAAAAATGACCACATAACAATTGGTCATTTATTTGGTCATTTTTAGTTGTGTCACTCCGGTAATGGAAAATTACTATTTTGACAATGAATTTGTACAATTTACTAAATTCTAACACTGCAGATGGATTTAGATGGAGTATAGGGGGTCTCTGAAATACATCTGCAAGGTTAGAATTTAGTAAATTATAGACCCCATCATGTGTTAACAATTGAAAACAAATTAGCTATTGTCAAGTGACATAGGGGGTCTGTGAATCCACCTGTAGAGTTAAAATTTAGTAAATTGTAACATTGCAGATGGATTTAGATCTGTAATGTTAAGATTTATCATATTGTAAAAATTTATTGTCAAAACTGCAGTTTTTAATTGTCAAATTCCGTCAAATAACATAATTAACAATACTACAACATGTCACAAGTGCACCATGCCACCTTCCACAACAAGGAAACAAATTCATCCCACATGTGAAATGCTAGTGGTAAAAATTTGTCTATATAATTCTTAGGACTAATTTTTTTTATTCTTTTGATGAAATATTGGCCACAAGGAAATCCTTTGGGTACTTCTCCTCATTCGAGGATGGTACCTAGGGAAATTCTGCTGCTTGCATTTTTTAAAACGTAACTCGATGGAGACATTAAGTGAGGGTCATGTATGGAAGCTAGCCTAGGAATTTGACCCCAAGACTTCATGTTCACTAGTCGACATAGGTTCAACCACTTGACTAACCCACCAAACTAATTCTTAGGACTAAAACTTAACTTAGATATGAACAAATATGAAGAGTGATAATATTAATTCATTAATTTAGATATAAATCAGCTTTGCAATATTTTAATTAAAATATATAAAATGCCATAGAAAATAAAACACCCTTTCAGCCCCGCTCATGGTACCTTGAAAAAATGGGTCGAGAACTCAAATTCCCAATCTAGTAAATCAATGGTTTTTGTTCTGCCTTATGGAGTTTTTCTGATGTCATACTTTCTGAGTTTTCCTTGCCTCATGTTTGTAATGTAATGGATTTTGAAAGGGCAAGGCAATAATACTATGAGTAAATACATGAAAACCTAGCCTACGCCATTCCTTTTCACTTGTCAACATGTGGTTGTGTTAACCATAGTTAGGGGTTGGCTTCTTGTAGAGGAGGACGGAGGTGGTTGTGTTAACGATATTTGAGGGTAGGATTCTTGTAGAGGAGGAAGAAGTTGAGACAAGTTGGAGGGAAGAAAATGGAGGAACTATGGCTTGAGAGGAAAAGGACAAAATACATTGATTTTCGGTTGGGGGTATATATTCATTGCAGCTAGATAGCGCAGAGTTCGAAGGATTTTCTCTTACAGCTGAAATCGCTTGAGGACAATAGGTTGGGTCATATAGGTCTAAAGTTGTATGCGAATTTATGATTGGACTTGTTGATAATGCTGGAGATGTGGGAAAATGGTTGTGGAGAGAATACGATAATGAAGAGGGGGAAATTTCACCTTCAAAGTCAAAGGTGCAGGGGCCATAACAACTTCCAATGGTGCTAGATGAGGGAATGAATGGATGAAGGTAAGAAGAAGGAGAACGAGGATGTGAGAAGGAGGAAGTTTTGTAAGAAATGAGAGGATTAATGTGTAGAGGCTTCATCGTTGTGACTACAGCTACGGTTGAAGAACATGGCAGGGTAATCCACGGAGGAGGCAGGGGAGGATAAGTCTGGGTGTGAATAGATGACTGGTTAGGGGAGGATTGGGAACACGAAGACAATATAAATTCATATTTGTTGGTAATGGATTGAGACTTATGACGATAAATAGATTGCGATTGGGATTAATTGCGAATGCGCTTGGAGGATTTGTCTTCCTACTTGGAAGTAACAAAATTAAAATGATTTTGGACGTTCATGGAGAAATGGTTACATATCTACTCATATGGTTCATAGAGAAATGGTTATAGAGCTTCATTATTTCCATTACCTACTCAACCCATGCAAGAGGGAGGTGCCCTAGTCGTTGTTTCGGTTGGAGGAAACACATTGCTTGTTTCATTAGTTTTTCCAAATCCTTCATGGGTGTAGATGGAAAAAATGGCTAAGAAATAAAAACTATTGTTGCAGGAGTACCCTATGTCAGTTACATTTCTATCTTCATGTTTTCCACTTATGTTTATGTTTTCCAATCATTATAATGTTCTATATTGATAAATGTCTGTCATAGGCCAACATTTTATATTCGACAATCAGGGAGTAGGCTTAAAATAATTTCAACAGTAAATAGAATAGAATAATATTTGTATGAACAAAAAAATGGTCCATACATTATATGGAGGTAGTTCCTAATTCGTGATATTTCAAGTACAACACATCAGATGACAAAAATGTATTTTGATAGAAGAATTTGCAAAATTCAAGCTCGTCTTGAGTAGACATTAAAGTAAAATTTTGACCAAATTTTGAGAGCACATGTTTTCTGTTTTCATGGACAAAATCCTTAGCCATCTCCAGGAATCTATAAATGGGACTTATCCAGCACTTGGGTATCATAGTTTAACTCATAGTTTTTCTATGCTTTAGATATCCTCTGTTTCCATAAGTGTTTACCATGCTTTGCAGTAGGGACTCAAGATACCATATTTGTAAAATATATAATTGGAGAATCCAAGTTCATTCAATGCATAACACAATTTGCAGTATATAGACATGAAGATTTTTTATCTCAACCACATATTATTCCAATACTTCCTGAAATGAAATCACATCAAGCTCTATCATGTTTATGTCTTATGAAGTACTCTTCATATATAATTTTACAAAAAATGAACTCATGGACTAGATCCCTTTCATGTAATTTGTATCATTTTTTTTATTCCCATGCAAAAGAATTCAAAATGGATACAGATTGTGATTCCAATAAATATATGGTTAGAAAATCCCTTGTTTTGTTTTACTACATGAAAAATCTTAGGATCTAAGACAATACTGTTTTAGGGACCTCGTTGGTTGAGCTTGGATGGTCTCTCTGGTCCTTATGCATCTATTACCTGAAGAAGTGATGCTAACTTCTCATGTCTTTATGCCTCATCTAATTTGAGCAATAGAAAGAAATAATTGATTGGAAATTGATATATTTGATGTTAAGATGGATCTATGCCAGTGGTATAATCAAATAGCTACATATTGTTTTGAAATAATCTCTTCCATGAAAGCCCTCAATCTTGGCCAGTGACGAGGCTTACAATCTTATCTGCATGAAGATATTTCATGAAGATGGTGAGGAGGCTTACAATCTTATCTGAATATGGCAGTCACAACATGTGAAGGTAAATTGTTGGTATGCTTTAATCAGCATGGCTGATTCCTCTATTACAACGTTGGATCTAGTTTAAGATCATTAAGTTTACTGATATATATTGAAAATTACCTAGTAAGGATATGACTCCGGAGGCACACAACATAGACTGCGTCAAAATCTAGGATGATAATGACATTTCCCCAAATTCAATGTTTTGTTAACTTGGTAGGTAATATCATTCAACTGTTGAAGGCTACACATTGATCAGAAGAACTGTGGTATTGATCGAACTAGGAAAAATAGATCCTATGGAAATGAGTTAAAACTCATTAACTCTCTCAAGTTTTGCAGTTAAAATGCTCTGAACTCTTTTAAGTTTGTACTCGTGACACTTTGGTTTTGAATATACTTGTGTGTTATTCTCATTTTTTTAGAAAACAGCAAGTAAAGTTATATCAACCATTTTCATAAGTTTGAACCTGTCAAGGATAAAAACATATTAAAGTGTGTTCTTTTTACGTGGTTTGTTTGATGTGTTCCTCACCTCAGAATTGTTTTAGCTTTTCCATCTTGGATTTTCCATAATTATTTTTCAATTTTTTTCTTTGTCCCGACTATTAGATGATTCTTTTCCAAAAAAAGTTTTTAATTGTTGTACGTGCTTTGTGTAGTGTTCCATTCATGAGAATAGTCTTTTGAAATCATAATTGGTCGTGATCATAGAGTTGTGTATGAGTGAGCTTTAGTGGTTTGTTTGTCTTATCTGGATGAAGCCAATTTGTTAATTTGTTTCAAAATTGATAAATTAGTTCGTTACTTTGTACAGTTTAATGCCTTGGCCAATGCATTATTGCATGGAAAGCTAGATTGCCTTATTTTTCTTCCTTGAAAGAAAAAATTCTCATGGCATTACATTTTCCTTCCAAAGCTTTATCTTCTGAAATAAATTAGTATTTAAATCTAATTCTGTTTGTATTACCCATGAACCGGAGAAAGAAGAGCTTCACTATCTTCCCCAACATTAAAGGGAAATACACCATGGAAATTCAAACCGTATTTTATGTTTGCTGGTAAAATTAGGCGAAAGTTGTGTTTAGAGAAAGAGAACCTGAATTCAACACCAGAAAATAACATCACAAACCTAGAATTGAAAATGAAAACAATTGTTATTGATGATGCTAAATTTTTCTCAACTCCAAAATGGTTATCCAATAGTCCAGATGACATGGAAGCTTCACAAAACTCCCCAGCGCATGTTTTTACAAGAACACCAATGGATGATGATGCTATTAATGCAATCCATTCAAATCCAACGCATGGAAATAATAGAATAAAAAAACCCATGGAATCTTTCTCAACACCTTAGATATGTAAATTTTCTGTCAAACCATGGTCCATGATGTAGAAAGCTTTTCTTAGTGATCACCTAATACAACTTACCTTTTTTTTCCAAAGAAAAAAGTAATTTCTATGCCATTTATTAATATCAATAGAACCTTTCTTATTACATTATGGAGCAAAGTCTTAAATCTAAGACTGCTTCACTGATCTTAAGAGACCTTATTCTCTGTCTTATGGATCTGCATTCATTCTAATGTTCATTTGAACAAACCGCCTATATTAAAATCCTATACAAAACCAACCATACTAGTTGTCCTCAATGAAAGAAAGCATCCCTTTAAATGTCTGCACGGGGAGGAGTATCCATTTCTTCTTCTTCGAAATTCCGCCACCTAGTATGATGGGCTCTGTCCTCTAGTGTGCTGTAAATACTTTTGGACATATCTGTGCACTTTATTCTATTGTTTTGTGGCTCTATTAATGCCTACGCATCCAACTCCTCATCTGTATGTTAAACACGAAATTGAGGCCTCAAGATGTTAAAAGAATTGTATCTTCCATTCAAAGAACAAAAGCAGAGTTTTATGCCCCCCGTGTGTCACGTCCCTGAGCCTCCGACCGGCGAAGAGGACGCGACTTCAAGATTTAACCACCCTGGCTAAGAGCCCCATGAACATGTGCATGCAAAAAAGTGCTGAAACAAAATGTTGAAAGAAAATGCATTGAAGTAAAACATGCACAAATGCCATCGTTTATCATACACAGCTATAGTTAATTTATCAAGCACAGCGGAATCAACATGCAATCACACAAGCATTCATTTAACATGTTCATGATTTTCATTAACAGAAAAATATGGGTGCAGAGGTAAAATGGACAAGATCACTTATCTTATGATGAACTCGTTCCACAACCAGCTACGTCGCTGCAACGTTCCACCCAACCATAGGCCAGCATGCTACTTAATCTCTCAGTAGCGCTGCCACCCCCGAGCTGGGCATGATTCTCCAAGGAATAAGGGAACAAGCAGGCTTACACATAGCCAAGGGTACACAAAGCATAGTCAAGCCAACACAGTGGGTTTATCAGGCCATTCAGGAGTGGGAAAGACTAAATGCTAAGCTGGTGAGCTCATTACAGAGCCAAGAACACCTACACCAGAACTAGCCTGACCTCTAAGACACCCACACACCCCCAACACAAGGAATCAGTCCCTTCTCTGCTACACAGTCCCTCAGGCCCTGCATTCACTTCCAGTGCTATTCAAGGGTAGTGGAGAAGAAGGCCAGCCCTCTAGCTCTGTTTGTGTGGTTTCTAGCCACCAGGTTTATCAAGCAAAACTAATCCCCCATTCCTGCTCCCAACACAGTCCGAAGACCAACCATTGCACGCATGCAACTTCTCAGAATTACAATTGAACAAGGGAAACGAATTCTGAGTCGTTCTTGGCCCTCTCGTGGCCAAAACGACTCCCAACAGTCTACAGCAGCCCCACAGTGTAACAACGAACACAATCATAGCGGAAACATACTCCCAAGCAGATTACAACAGTTTCTCAGCTTGTACGTGGATGAGACTTGCACCAGGCCCCAGCACAAAGCAGACCGCAACAATCATAGGTAAGGAAGACCGCAGAGATCCGCAATCAGCCTGCGTGAGTGGATACAGCCGCACCATCCGCAAATCCGCAGAGGAGAGGTCTGCGTGGGTAAAACCAGGAAGTTTCGTGCGTGAGAATGAACAACAATCCCCTGCGTGAAGATGAAAAACCTACAGAGAGGACACAAAAAATGGAAGTGTGTGAGCAATAGCAATGTCGTGGGGAGAGTGGTATCCCTACGTGAGTGATGGCGGTGGTTTTGGCCATTGTGAAGTCAACCATGGTGGAGTGTGCATGCGGGTGAGGACTGACAGTCCTGCCACCCCACTCCCAAGGACCATTACTGCCTCAACCACCACCAGCCATTCTTAATGAAAGTGGTTGGAATAAAACAAGGGAATATGACACATGGGTTTTTCTCTCATTGGCCAAGGTTTAACAATTTCCCCACCCTTATCCTTGTGAAAATCATGCCCCCTTCTCATTTTAGTTGCCGTGAACATAGCTGGTCAAGTTTGTTTTAATTAAGATTCATATTTACATGATGCTGAAACTTAATATGTGCCGCATTCCCCGATATACCATCAGTGACAAGTTTAAATCCAAAACATAGCATAACCGATCAATGGTGGGGCCTTGGCCTTTAGCTCCGCACCATGATCATTACAATATATATATATATACATCATATACATCTTAATGGAATGGGGTCAAAACCGGGGCGTGACACCGTGGTCAAGGATTTGCACTTGGAAAAAGAGTAGCAATACTTTTCCTTGTTTCTAGGGTTGTTCTCTAGCTCTCCGCATGCATTTAGAAGATGGTCGACAACCCCTTACGACACCTTTCTAGTGTGTATTGGAAGAAAGCACTTTCCCATCCCAACCTAAGGAAACTTAACTACAAACAGAACTATTTAAAATTGTTTATATAAGTCTCTGCCACACAGATAAACAACTCAAACAATTTAAAAGAGATTGATGATAGTAGAGTATCGAATTCTATATCGCTGCTCTAGATCTAGATCTCTAAGAGTGAATAACAAGCAAATCCTTATCTCTAGATCTGATCATACCCTAACTAGGTCTAGGTATGATCTCTAGATCCTTATCTCTAGGTCTGATCTTTATATCCTCATCTCTAGGTCTGATCTCTAGATCTTGATCAGACCCTAACTGCAACATCATTAATAATATAGGGGATTGTTTGGACTAGGTGAACTTTTTGGTCATTTTGATTGTCTTCAATTAAGGGATTTCATTAAGAAGATGCATGATGTTCTGTGGGGGAAGCTTGTAAGATCTGTGTCATAGTAGTTCCACTCAGTACACAATGGGTTATCCTATTTTTTATGCTTAGCTTTGAATTAATTCAGTCTTTGGGGTGTTTTATTTCTGCCTTGAGGATGGTGAAGAAAGTCAAGTTTTCGTCAAGGATTTGTCCTAGCTTCCTCCGTACAATGAATCAGTACAAATACGCAATAGTGCCTCAACTAGAGAAGAACTGATGCATGCAAGCATGTATCTTGATTCCTCCTAGAGATCTGGGTCCTTATTTGTATGCATGTGCCTAACTGAACTTAGACTTAGCTACAATTATAAAATTACTTAATAAACTGAAACTAACACATGCAACTGCATGCACCCTCTTTTACTTAATTGAAAAACTACAAGCAAACTGCAAATTGCTGAGGATAACATTATCCCTTACTATCTATTATTGGAGCATGCATGCACCCTCAATGCTTGAAGCCTACAAAAGTATTGGTGTGCCCTCTAGTCTACTCTATTGTTGTGGCCTCATCTACAGACCATCGTGATGCATGAAAATTAATGTTGTATGGATCTATTGAGATTGTTACATGTGTTTGTACTTTGAAATGTGTATAGACCTGCAGTACTTGCAGTACCTTCTGCTACATTACAGAATTGTTCTAACACCTCCTTTGCTGAATTGTTTTGTTCATACTTGTACCTTTTTTTGTCACATGTGTTGCGTGCACTCAAGACTTGAACACACTTTCCAAGGTACCAAAAACTAACAATTTGCACCCTATCTATACTTGGAAAGTTTCCACATGAAAAATTGTGCATGCCACTACTAACTAATGTAAAATAATAAATAACACTGAACTGCTAAATATATTCTGTGGACTTTGCAGTCAAATTGCTACATGGAGGGGGTCCCTTGTCCCACAAAAAAAGGGGTCTCAATGTCTCATAGACCAGTCTGGTGTTTGGCTCGGTTGTGACCTTAAAATTTTATTATTGTTGTTGTTATTATTTTTATATAGACTAGAACTAAATTGAGAAAGGCACATGCATGCATGCGTCCTCAGTCTCTTTCTCCTTCATAAATTCCCCTGCACTTTCACTACCACTATATGAAACTACTAATGGAAGGTGTGCAGTTGTTGCTGCCATTAACACTATTGTACAGACCATTGTACCTTCTTTGTGTGCATATAGGTCTTGTCTACTTGTTTCTTCCACCGATGGTTCTCTATCGGACACTTTTAAGGTTCTAAAAATCCAACACTCAAGTGTTCTCTGTGAAACACAAGATGCTCGTCTACATCTTGAACCTCCACTAGTACTCCTTCTAGAATCTTTAAGGTAAAAGATTTCTGTACAAGGGACCCTGCATCAAGGCAGAAATAAAACACCCCAACCCAGGATTACCCAGTCTTGGGTGTTTTATTTCTGCCTTTGAATTATTTATGGAAATTACCCAACCGAGAAATATAAAGGATGTAGGGTATGGAGAATGATTATCAGCAAGAAACTTGGCCACAATATGGCAAGCCAACTTGATTGTTGTGGAGATGTCTTTAAATCGATGCAGTTTAACATCAAGTTGGATTTCGTTGAAAAAGCCACCAATATAAATCTCAAGGAGATTTTTGGTGTTGAGAACACATCACATGAGTAGATCACCTCTAATGTCGAAGCCTGCAGTCTTGGACAATTCATGTTTGTCGTGTTTTGGTGAGTTGAAAAGGTATTCATTTTCCTGCAAGCTATCATATTGGGTTGTGAATTTTTTGACAAAATCATTATAGGTGTACATTGGCCAAATGGTCTATCCATCGTACCATTGAAATGGTTGAACATCAAGGTGCAAGGAAAGCAAGGGCACCATCTAATTCGATGGAACTTGGTGTAATTAAAATATTGGAACTTGGTGTAATTAAAATATTGTTCCAGTAGTGGGCCAACCAAGTCAACACATCAATGCCATCAAACTTCTTAATACCAATCCTAGGAAAAAAACTTGCATTGCATCCCAAGGAATTGGTCAAACCTAAGAAGGAACTCGTGCCTAGATTAAACACAAAGCCTAGAGAAAAACTTGATGTTTGGACTTTGTTTAAGACATCAAATATATTATCCAAGGAATTTAATCTTACGGGTGAGTGAGATATTTGTTTTCTCAAGGACTGCTTGCATTCTTCTCAAGTGACATCTTTCAACTCCCCAATCCCTAGAGAGAACGCCATCCTGTAGGGACATCCAATCATGTATGGCCTGTGTTGGCTGGAAAAAGGGGTACTAGTACAGTTGTTGGAATACAGAGATACTGGTCACATTTAAGACTTAGATGGGGCATTTAATATAGTGATTAATGTAGTGGTAAACAATTAGGTGTTTGGGAATTATGTTATGTACTCCTCTTTCTTATGTATCGAGATATTGTATCATATAATGAATGAATGGATCTACATTCTCATTATTATGTGTATTCATGTCCATGATTTTGTTTGTAAATATCCAATTCTAGCAGAATATATTTCTCCTCAACCTTCCCTACACAGAACCAAGAGGGATATCTAGTAGATTATATTTATCCTCAACCTTCCCTTTGAGAAAAGAGAGGCCTATCTATGAAATTTATTTATCCTTAGCCTTCCCTCTAAAGATTTCCTCCCCCATATTGTGAATAATTATTCCACATTTTTGCAACGAGACATCTTGCACATTATTAGCTCTTTTATTTCACAATATTAGGGCTATCTTGTGGAGAACCAAGAGGGCTATCCTCCCCCATATTGTGTATTAGTATTCCACACTTTTGCATTGAGATATCTTGCACAATATTAGAGATCTTTTCTTTCGCTATATTTTTCACCATCTTAGTACATAATTTACTTACCTTTTCCTTCCCAAAATATTTTCGACCCTTTGTGTGTAACTGGTTTACCTTTAGGATTAACCACAACTTGTATATCTTGTACATCAACTCTCTCAACAATGGTAACATTCTTAACTTTCGACAACAATTTTGGACACACTGTAGTTTCATGATTAAGATAAGAGTAAAGAAAGGGGAAGGTTGGCAGTATAATCATTCTAGATACATATATATAACATTTTGGTTGTGCCTTAAATTCTTACAGCCGTGTCACTATAATTGTTGCACAAGAACATTGAGTTGGTGCAGTTTGCACCATGAAAACCATCTCAGTCAAATTTCTGGACTTCAATTTTTCTTCTTCAGTTTAAAATGGTGCCCATTATAAGAATGCTCTCTGGTCATTTTTCTAGCAATGTATATCCTCAATCTACTTCTGATTTCCACATTTCTTTCCCTTTGAAATGTTGGCATCAAGCTTGATGCAGGCCTAACTCTAACAACAACACAACCCATGCTGTTTGGGAAATAAAGATCTAAGCAGAGATGGAGAGATAGATCACCAATTGTTGGTAGACAAATGCCATACTTGGCTACAATTTATGTGTTCATGCCAAATTTGACATACATTCACAATTTAGAGATTTATTTGTAGTGTATTTTGAAAAATTCATAAATCCAAGGAAATGCACGCATCTACTCTCAAATTATGTATTTTATGAGCATAAAAATGGTTAAGGGAAATTCCTACCAGCTACTAGATATATTATATTCATTTGAAGCTAATGAACATTCTCAATTTCAGATGGCCTTTTGTTTACATTTTCATTTTCATATGCCCTTTTGTTTACATTCTCATTTTCAGATTCCCTTTTGTATCTTGTGCAACCAATAGAAATTGTTTTCATCTTCTTGCCAAACTCAACAGATGACAAGCTTTAATGACTCCAAGATGGATAAAAAATAATATACTAGAGACTATTCAAAATAGGGGATTACAATTAAACGAGGGTGTTATTAATCATATTCATATGCTTTAATGACGTTATTAACAAATAGCTGCAAGAAATCAAAGTGACAAAATCTTTCACATATATTAGCTTGCTTTATTATAATGGCTAAAACTTGTTGCATGTTTGTATGATTCTACAACTATCTGCATGTTCCATCCGTGATGCTTTCCCATTCCCAGTCAGGTCAATGGCTATCGAAAATTTTCCACTCCTGGTTGGAACCCAAAGGAGGGTAAATACCACTAACTGGGATTCCTCTTAATGTCATTAAATGCATGTATACTCCTACATGGAATCAGGGTTTTTTTCTTTTTTGAATATGGTATGTACCTCCCAGGCCACAGTGAGAACATGGGTGCCTAGTAAGAATGGAGGTATGTTTGAACTCTGAGCTTCACCAGATCAAAACAAAATAAATATATTTATCGCATTGCTTCAAAGTAGCAGAGCTCCAGTAGAAGGAATCAAGAAGGAATTCATGCCAGTATGAAATCTGTAAACTTTCCAGTCAGTACCATTGAATTCTACACCCTCACAAGAGCTATTAACTTGGTTATCTTTAATCTGATGAATTTGAACTTATACAAAGTAAAGAATTATGATGGCCAGTGTACTATGCCACCACAACTCAACATTTACAAATTCTAGCATAAATGGGGTATGTCTAATACCAATTTACCACGAAAAACCGACAAAAAACAAACGAGGTCACCCATTGGAATCTACAAATGTGTTGTGCTTGATATTGAGACCAGTTGGGTATAGAAATATTGACATCATTTAGAACTCATTGTCTTGTACAGAGTGGCTTTCAAGTATTCTACAGCGATATTCTAAGCCCAAAAAATAAAACAATAGAAAATATCATATGCAGTTTACCAATCAATACTCACTACATACTTGCCCTTGCCTATTCGTCTACTGGCTACTATTACTCCTTGTCCTGGAGAAGAACCTACTAAACCCACTCCCATGCTTTTTAGATGAGGAAGATAATGATTTTCTCTCACCTGCATTTAATGACTTAGATAGAGCATTCCCTGCTAGGGAGCGAGGAATCTTATTTCTTTGATGTGTGGACTTGCTTCCATATCATAAGAGATAGCTAATGTCGAGTGGCATTCACTATGATCTGCATGTTGATTTTTTTGAGCAGCATTGAGAGCCCTTCTCCTAGGAGAATGGGACCACCTGGTCTAGGACCATGGTGAAGACTCAACCCAGTGTTGAGTGACCATTTTGTTGAATGGTAGATATCTGGTCTGGGACCATGATATAGAACCAGCTCTTCCCTAGGTAGACTCAACCTTGTGTTGACTAGACATCTAGTCTAGGACCACGATGTAGACCAGTCTAGGACTAGTAGACTCAGCTTAGTTCTGAGTATCCATTCTCTTGGAAAATGAAGACACTGTAAGCCCTATACTAGGTCTAGGTATGTGTGTGGCATGTTGAACCTTGATCTATGGGCTTGGTGTGCTTCTCCAAGGATTAGCTACCCTTGGTTAAATTACCCTAGTACCAGATCTAGGTGTTACACAGTGTGTGAGATAAAAGCATTAATAACTCTCTTGGTTTATGATGCTGTACTTTTGAAATAAAAAAGGACCACAGGTAATGACTACAGGGGCACTTGGAAAAAGGCCAAAGTCAAAAGTCAAAATAAATAAAGATTTTTTGACCACAGGAAAATGACCACAAGTGAAAGTCAAAATAAACAAGGACTTCTTATAAAAGTCGAAGGAAAAATAAAATGACCTTTTTTGGTAGAAGTGAAAGTGAAATTAGGAAAAGATTAAAAATATTATTATTTGTATCTTTCCTAATCTTGTCCACTTACAGGTGAACAAAGGCTATAAAAGAATATCAAGTCTTCTTATTATATACACAAGTTTTGATCTCACAGGTGAAGATGCTATTTTTTTTAATTCTCCTTCAAAGATTGTTTTTTCCTCAGCCAGGGCATCCATCTTCTACCAATAAACCCTCAGCTAGGGTTTCAATATTCAGCATGTTTTTGACAGTCATCTTCAGCTTCAACATCTTAATTTTTCCAGGCAGCCCACACTCTCTTTCTTTCCTCACGGGCTGCTTGTATTTTCTCTTTTCCGGGCATAGTGTTCTTTTGGGCAGCCCTACTCTCTCCTCTCGGGCTGCATTATTTGCAGCCATACTAGGGCTAGGCCCTTATCTCCTTTCATCCTATGGGCTCACCCCCTAGGCACCCTTAGGCAACCTAAGGTAGGCCCTACTAGGGTTGTCGTGGCCACGGGCAGCATACGGGAAGAGGGAGAAGGCCACGGGCAGGGCAAGAGACCCTCCAGGCAGCCCAAGAAATTCACGGGCAGCGTGGAACATTCAACGGGCAACATGGAAGGGCAGTTGGGCAGAAGAAAAGGGTCACGGGAATTCAAGGCAGTCAATGGGCAGCAGTAAATCCAGATCCATACAGATCTATACGGCCGTACATTTGTATGGTAGCAAGGCACTGTCAATAAGGTATTTCCAGATCTGATTTGGACAATTTGTATTTTTCAGGCAGGAGAGAGAAGATTTCATTTTTCTGGAAAAATCCCTAGATTGAATTTTTTTTTGATTCTGGAAATTGTGGTTGAATTTATCAGTCTGATTTTATTGATAAATTTTACAGTTATTGTGGGTAAATTCCACATCTGGAATTGAGGAACTTTTTGAAGAATTTTCTGAAGTCATCTCGTTTACGAGATGAGCTATTAATGCTTTTGGGGTTTTTGTCCTTTGAAGGTTTCCCCCGTGATAAATGTGTTTTTACTGCACTGCTGATTTGTTTAAGAGATGAGCTATTAATGCTTTTGGGGTTTTTGTCCTTTGAAGGTTTCCCCCGTGATAAATGTGTTTTTACTGCACTGCTGATTTGTTTAAGTTTATCTGCAAATTTTAAAGTTTATGATAATGCTAAAAATTCAACATGGTATCAGATCTTAGCATGTGAAAAACATAGTGAATGGACAATTCTGTTGTTTCTCGGAGCCGGATATGGAAAAACTAAAACGCCCCATTTTCTCCCACTGGTTTTTTCATATCACTGCTCCACTCCCACCAACGGTTGTCCTATGTCCCATCACCGTCGGAGTGGGATATCGAAAAACTAAAACGCCCCATTTTCTCCCACTGGTTTTTTCATATCACTGCTCCACTCCCACCAACGGTTGTCCTATGTCCCATCACCGTCGGAGTGGGATATGGAAAAACTAAAACGCCCCATTTTCTCCCACTGGTTTTTTCATATCACTGCTCCACTCCCACCAACGGTTGTCCTATGTCCCATCACCCTGTTCTTCTGACATCTTGATGTCCACATCAAATCTTGTCTGCAATGCAGTTATCTGAAAAATTAGTGAGAGCATCGAAAATTCAATACCCTTACCAACCTCTCGAGTCCCCATCCATCTTGAGTTCTATCAAAACCATTTTTCGAGCTACGTCATTCGTCATGGAGTGGATATGGGAAGCTTAAACGCAAGACTGGTAGGGGCAGTGGCGGTGAGGGTGATAGTGGGCATGGAGCTCTTTCTGCGATCGTTGTTTATTGTGGCTTGAAACTCTTCAGCAGTCTCACACCATTTGTAGAAGTAAATTAGACGAGAAATCAAATGCTTCTGATATTCAAACTAACAGGAGCTTCGATATCGACTAAGCATCAAACCAACCAGAAAATAATACAGTTCTTGAATCGCTACAGGAAAAGGGTACATAGGTGAATCAGCTACGTGCCTTTCAAGAAAGAGCTGGAAAGGCCATTTCTAAGGAAGAGCGAGGGTTTAAATTTGGGTTGTAATTATCTTTCTGCTGATGATTGGAAACATTATTATTCTGCTATGTCTAGTGATTCTCCTATTTCTCTGTAATCTAGTTCTGACTCTTCTACTCTGCTGAAAGGTGAGCTTGTTGTGGGCGACAATATTGCATTGCTCGACTAGACTCCGCGTTCAGACATTGTTAGTGTGTTGATAACAGAGCGACGTGAGGGCATTCGAAGATTTGTTCAGAGATCGACACCGATATTATAAATAAGGTTTTATCTTCTTCTTCCTTATCGTCCATCTTCCTTGAGTCTAGCATCGAGATTCCACACAATAGTGAAGGAGCTAATAATGGTTCTCCAGATAATCTGCATGCATGCTTATGACTAGTATTTATTTGACCCTTGCCTTTCTGCTTCAATGACATTGTAGGTATTAAGGCCAAGTCTATTGTTCAGAGACTATTCGGGCCAGATTTGAAATGGGTTATTCGAAATCCTAGTTGTCCATTCCCATTGGTAGCAAAAAGGCCTCAGGAAGGCCAATTATTATTGTGGGACAACCATAAAGAACACGGGCGTGTTGCTTCCATGAACTCGAGTGGAATTTTTTTTTCAGAAATTTCAAGAGCGAGGGGAGGAGCATCATCTTCTGCCTATACAACAACCTCGACAAGAAGGCCTTAGTTCCAGCATGACCCATTAAGCTCTGCACAGAATTTTGATGGAAGGTGTTGGCAGGATTCTGAGTTATATATCCTTGGAAGGCCTTCTCTCAATATTTTTGGTCACCCATTGCAAAACCTAGCGATGAAAACATTATTTGAAAGCCGTTAAAAATCATAAATCCCATGGAACATATCTGCGTCTAAAGGCAATGCAGGCATTATTCTTTTGCTTTGTTAGATCAAGGTGGGTACTCTCGTATCAAGTTCCCGTTCCCGAAAATGGGAGCTTAAACATTCAACGTATTTGGGAGCTTAAACATTCAACGTATTTGTATTTGGTGTCACTTGTTGAACTTTGTTTTGAGGGATGGCGTGTGGCCTTGATAAGGATAGCCCTGTGATGCCAGGTCTATTTGCGTTGCTGGCTTAACTGTAATAGTGGCTAGGAATATATATATTGGGGAAGTGTGTTTTCAAAGTGCTATTTAGAATCAGCATGAATGGTGAGATTTTGGAAGCTTTTGTACTAGGTGGAGACTTATAATTACAAAAAGTAAGGTTGAAAACATTATATCTTGATGATTGAGTCACAATTGGTGTGTACATTCTGCGTTTGCCTCCCATTTCCTTAGATAATAGGAATGGAATAGAATATTTTCTTTTACTGTGAATATATGTAATTTTTATGTATACATCAGTATATATTAAATATACTTTTCTTTAGCCAGTACTAATGTAGTTATAGTGATTTTGGGTTAAAGTAATCATATTATGTTTTCATTAAAATGGTTTATTGAGAAAAAGAGTTTCAAACATTTTTGGTTAAGTTGTAGTTTTTTGATAAATTACTAGAGTTTATCACGGTTAATCGAGATTTGATTCTCACTGATCTTCTATATTCATCTAGGTTTTATTTGAGAATTTAAGAAAACAAATGTAATATTTCAAAGTATTTGGATGGTTTAATGTCAAGTTGTAATCTAATGCAACTTATTTTAATATTGAAACCTAAAATAAGTATTCAAACCTAAAATAAGTATTCAAAGCCTCTAAGAATGATCTCTTTTTGAATGAGTCCAGATAAAATTCTAGACAGATAACTCAGTAGAAGGCCAACTGAAAATAACAGTTCCTGAAACACATGCAAGATCACGTGAACAAAATAACAAAAGAAAACAAGAAAATGGAGAATGGCATATTGAAAATTTTTGCAAGGTATTGTTATATCAAATTTTCACAATATATGAGCTTGAATATCAAGGCATATTCAAGCTCGTCTTTGGAAAATCTCCATATATAAATGTATAATCATGATGTCATCAAAATCTAAATTAAAACTTATCCATTACAAAAGCAATATCATCCATATCAGTTTGTCCCTGTGACTACTTTCTTCTTTCTTGACTTGTAAAATGTTCGGAACATTTATTTTTCTCACTTGTGCCTATAAATGTATATGCAAAGTCTTTTTGTAAAAATAGAATAGATATTTCATGTTATTACTTTTAATAGACAAAGGTAGTTCATAATTAGTTGCAAATGGAAAGAGATATTTCTTAAGCCTAATAGAATAGACTAGCAAAAGTTTTTCCCCATCTCTACAAAATTTTAGTGCATTTAGTTTATTGTGATAATGGTTATCCATGACTTCTAATAGAGGAATTCCTTATACTACCAATTTTGTAGCTCACATTAGCAGCAAGACCAACACCTATAGAAGCACTGATTTACATGTTAGGAAGCCTATATTTTTGAGAAAAATATTTGAGCATAGACAGATGGTAAGTGGGAAATGAATTTATTTTTTACTGTTTTCAAGTATACAAAGTTGGATGTTAAAACTAGTAATCTAATGTCACAACTTATAAAAGCAAGGGAACAATAAAATGTTTCATTTGTAACATGTTAAATAAGATAATTTTATAAAGGCCCAGTGTTTGAAATGTATTTGTGCAAGATGTGAATGATTAAGCTACATATAATGATTTGTACAAAAATGCTTGTATAATTTTTGTTAACTATGATTTATACAAAAATACTTGTTGAATTTTTGCTAACTCTAAATGGAATTGTGCTCTAAATGTTTTAATTATAAATCCTATTTAAGCACAAGATATGCACTAAGCAAATGTCTCATTTGCACTTGAATGTGCATGGTTTTTATAATTTGGCATATGGTTTATAGTGTCTTCCTGTTTTCTTAAATCAAATCATCTGCAGATCAGTAAGATCTTTGAGGAAATTTACAATTAAATAGGATTAAATATATTTAAAAAATGTAAATTTTATATGTAAATACTTATGCACGGAATTCTCTCATTCAAGTTTGACTGTTTTCAAAATTGGATTTATTTCAAAAAATAAAATTCAAATTCATTTACTTTTATGTTTCACAAATTAAAAAAAAACCCTATGATACAAATAAGAATGTTGGTCGTTTATCTTTTCAGTTGCAGAAATTGATGTTTGTTATTTTAGCACATATTTAGTGAAATTGGGAAGAAATATACTTTTATAATGTTATTTCCATGTAGGCCATTTGATTGCAGTCTATACCATTTGTATGACACTATGATGCAATTTGTACCATACACAGCCCATGTTCATAAAATTCTTTGGCTTTGTTAACAAATGGTGATAAAAAATTTTGCAAGAAACCTATTATGTGTTTCTGGTAAGTTGGCTTATCAATTGTATGCCTTCAACTTCATTGTAGACATGCCATTGGTTTCTTGGTTCTATGTTTGGAGAGGGTTAAAATTGTGAAAATGGAGACTTGTGATCAAGTGGGATGTTTGAAAAAAATCATTTTGAAATAAAGATAAAATCTGCAGGGTTGGTTATGTGTTTGGAGAGGGTTAAAATTGTCAAATTGAAGACTTGTGATCAAGTGGGATGTTTTGAAAAAGATCATTTTGAAATAAAGATGAAATCTGCAGGGTTGGTTCTATGTTTGGAGAGGGTTAAAATCGTCAAAATGAAGACTTGAGATCAAGTGGGATGTTTGCAAAAGGTCATTTTGAAATAAAGATGAAATCTGCAGGGATTCCGAGGGCCGATAAGGCCATGCCATGCACAATTTGAGATAAAATTTCCTACTTGTTCATCACATAACGTTTTTTAAAAACATAAATAATAATAAAAAAACACAATTATGAAACTCAAATTCAGCAGAATAATAATGTTTTCAGCCATCTGTTGAGAGATAATTGCAACTCAAATTTAAACCCTCGCTCTTACTCAGAAACAATTCGTTCTTCTCTTGCTTGAAAGGCATGGATCATGATTCACCTCTGCCATTTTTTTCTTGTCATGTAAGAACTATATTATTTTCCGGTTGGCTTGCTGCAGCGTGGATATCTGAGTTATTTTGAATATCATAAGCGTTTGAATTCTCATGTGAATTTATTTTTGCAATTGGTGTGCGATTACTGAAGAGTTTCCAAATTCCAGCCACAATAAACAATATGGAAGAAAGAGCTCCAAACAGATGCAATTGATTCGGCCTCTCCTTTGAGGCCATGCCTGCTATCACTCCCACTGCTACTGCCCCTACCAGTCCTGAGCTTTACTTTGCCCATATCCACTACATGATGAATGCGTAGCTTGAAAAATTGTTTTGAAAGAACTTGAGAGGGATGAGTTGGTAAGGGTATTAAATTTTCCATGATGGATTCTCATGTGATGACAACGCGGCTTTGACAAGTCATATCTACAGGGGCAGCATGCAGTATTTGATATGGACATTGAGATGAAATGTCAGAACACTACAATGGGACATAGGATGGTTTGTGAGAGCAGTTTTATGGAAAGACTAATGGGAGAAAACGGGGCGTTTTGGTTTGCCCATATCCCACTCCTTGTCTCTCACTAGATCTTGGAATAATATTTGTGGATCTAACTTTTGGATAAGTGACAGAGATGGATACCATTGGTTTCAAACCGGAAGAGAAGCTTTATGGTTCAGCAAACTTCAATTCCTAGAAGGCCAGGTTGACAGGAATTCTTGATGAGAATGACTTGGATGACATTGTTCTTAATGTCACAGAAGAGCCAACTACAAATGCTAGTAGGATTGCCTACAAGAGGAAGAAAGGTAAGGCTAGAAGAGTCATTTATGATTATATCAGATAAGAATCGATGCCTAACACCACAGCCTTGAAGACTGCTAAAGAATGCTATGACACATTGGTAAACCATTATGAGAAAAAGGATCCCAATTAAATGAGTCTTGAAGAAGAGGCTACAAAATTTGAAGCTAAGCAAAGATGAAAGTGTTGGTTCCTTCTTCACCAAGATCAAACAGGTAAGGGATCAACTCCTTGCTATTGGTGTTACTGTTGATGATGATGATCTTGTGAAAACAGTAGTTGATGGTATCCCAAGCTCTTGGGAAACCTTCATGGAATCCGTCTGTGGACGAGAAAGTCAACCAACCTTTGAAAGGGTTTGGCATGATTGCATACAGGAAGAAGCAAGGAACACTGACAAGGTAATCAAGCAGGATAACCTTTCACTTGCAGCAAAGACCAAAAGGTTCAAGAAACCTTCTTCTCGGAAAAAGAAAGGGAAGAAACCTTAGGGTAAGTTTTATGACATGTCTAAAATTGAATGTTATACTTGTCACAAGTTTGGACATTATGCTAGATACTGCAGGAAGAACAAGAAGAAACCCAAGAGAAGGTTTCAGGAATCTGCTACAGAAGCAGAGGAAGAAGAAGATGAAGAATCGAAGAAGAAGAAGAAAACCAAGGCTAATAAAGTTGATGAGCCTAGAAGAGAGTACTATTTGATATCTACTCTAACTGGTTCTTTCTCAGCTTTCTCCACTTCTTGGTTGGTGGATAGTGGTGCCTCCAAACACATGATAGGTAATTGTGGTACCCTTACCAGTTACAGAAAGAAAAAATTCACCACTCAGGTAGAACTTGGAGATGACTCCACTTACAAGATTGAAGGAGTAGGCTCAACTTCACTTCAACTTGACTCAGGTACGGTTCTTCATATTGATTATATTCTTTATGTTCCTGGTTTAAAGAAGAATCTTTTATATGTTGTTGTTTTAGAAGTCAAGGGCCACATAGTCCTCTTTATGGACAAGAAGGTATTTTTATGGGCAAAAGACACAGATCTAGACTCAATAGTTCAGATTGGGGTTCAAGAGGGAGACCTATACAAGGCCTCCAAAGTCTCCACTCATGCTTTGGTACATCACTAAGTTGATCCTTTTGAACTTTGGCATAGAATTTTTGGACACCTTCACTACACAACTCTCCCAGGATTGCAGGCGATGGTCTCAGGTATGCCAGACGTTTCTCCAAAACATGAAGGAATCTGTAAAGGATGTGCTCTAGGTAAGAACAATAAGAAATCCTTTCCAAGAAGCAAGATTAGATCTAAAGGTATTTGTATTTGACTCATTATGACATTTGTGGGCCCATGTATTCACCCTCATTGAGTGGGTGTTTATATTATGTGTTGTTTATTGATGACTACTCTCGGAAGTCTTGGATTTACTTCCTTAAGGCCAAGAGTGAAACCTTTGACAGGTTCAAAGAGTTCAAGACACTAATTGAAACTTAGATTGGAAGGGACATTCGTATCTTGAGATCAGATAACGAAGGTGAATATGAATCTAATGAGTTTGATGATTTTTGTCGAGAAGCAGGAATCAAGAATGATTTGACAGTGCCTTACAACCCCCAGCAGAATGGGATTGCAGAAAGGAAGAATAGAACGATATGTGAGGCTGCTAAATCCATGATCACTAATCTAGATATTCTTTTGTCTTTATGGGTTGAAGCTACTGAAACCACAGTACACATTCAGAACAGAAGTCCACATGCTATCTTGGGTGAGAAGACTCTTGAAGAAGTATTCACCAAGAAGAAACCTGTAGTTGATCACATGAGGATATCCGATACTTCTGTGTATATTCATGTGCCAAAAGAGAAGAGGGATAAGCTAGAGCCCTCCGGTAAGAAATGTATCTTTGTTGGGTACAATGATTGCTCGAAGTCTTATTGAGTATATATTCCAGGATAAAGGCACATTGAGGTCAGCAGAGATGTGATCTTCCATGAGGAAGCTGTGTTTCGTAAAACACTAGAGCTTTCATCGGAAGATATAGTTTCTCCACTTGTGTTTCCAGATGAAGAAATATAGAGGGAGGAAGAGGAATTTGATGATCAAATTCCAGATGTTTCTGAGAACATTGAAAGTCCACTAGAATAACTACTTAAAGTTCCTCCTTCCAAAAGGAGACCCACTTTGTACCGAGAGACGGTACAAGAAGTCGAGAAGCACAAAGCTCCTACAGGGACTTTTAGAGAAAGCATAAGACCACATAAGTACTCTAGTCTTATGAGTCAACTCATCAGTTCAAAACCTTCATCATATGAAGATGCATCAAGTAAACATGTATGGGTTGATGCCATGATTGAAGAGTATAAGTCAATCATGAAGAATTATGTTTGGGAAGTTGTTCCCAGATCTGCAGGAAAGTCAGTAGTGACTTCCAGATGGCTTTATAAGATCAAGCATGCTGCAGATGGCAGTGTGGAAAAGTATAAATCCAGATTCATAGCTCGTATCTTCACTCAGAAAGAAGGCATTGACTATGATGAGGCATTGTTTCTAGGTACACTGCCATCATAACCATCATTTCACTTGCTATAGTTTTCGGATGGAAATTACATCATATGGATGTAAAGACAACCTTTCTCAATGGTAAGATTGAGGAAGAAGTTTATATTGAACAACTTGAAGGCTTTGTTACTCATGGGAAGAAGACCCATGTATGTAAACTAAAGAAATCCTTGTATGGGCTAAAATAGGCTCCGAGAGCCTGGTATGTCAGGATGGATGGATTTCTCCATAGTTTGGGGTTTTCCAAAAGTACAGTTGATTCTAACTTGTACTTTAAAGTTGTTCATAATCATGTCTTGATACTTGTTCTATATGTAGATGACTTGTTTCTTATAGGTGATGAATAGTTTATAGACCAGTGTAAGAGGGAGATTACCTCTAAATTTGAGATGAAAGATCTCAGATTGATGCATTAATTCCTTGGCTTAGAAGTATGGAAAAATCCAGGTGAGATCTTCCTGATGCAAGGAAAGTATGCAGTAGATATCTTGCAGATATTTGGGATGCAGTACTGTAAGTCCATGAGCATATCAATGACTACCAACTTGACAAATTTGCGGGATTCAACCTATAGTTCACAAAATGTGGACTCTACTCTATACATACAGCTCATTGGTTCCCTGATGTATCTCGTGCATATGAGACTAGACATCTGCTACATAGTGAATGCACTAAGTTAGTTCATGTCAGATCCAAAGCACATACACTTGGTAGATGTTAAACATGTACTCAGGTATGTGCAAGGTACTATCACATATGGGCTCAGGTATACTTCCAACAGTGGAGTATTGTTATCTGGATATTCATATTCAGATTGGACTAGTAGTGCAGTTGACCGAAAAAGTACCTTTGGTTATTGCTTCAGTATGGGATTAGTAATGATCTCTTGGTCCAGCAGGAAGCAGGGTTCCATAGCTCAGAGTACAACTGAGGTAGCGTATATTGCTGCAAGAAATGCCTGCAAGGAAGCAGTTTGGCTCAGAAATTTTCTATTTGATATGTTCGAGGGAAACCTTGACTCAATGATCATCCGTTACGATCATCAAAGTTGCATAAAGCTTTCAGAGAATCCATTGTTTCATGATAGATTGAAACACATTGAAACGAGGTATCATTTCATTAGGGACCTAGTGTAGAGAGGTGCTCTAAAGTTGCAGTACATTCGTTTAGATGAACAAATTGCAGATATATTGACCAACCCTCTGACAGCATCAAAGTTTGTGTACTTTCATGACAAGCTTGGTATGGCAGAGAATGCCTCTCTTGCTGAGAGGGAGTGTTGATTTTTTTTAGCAGCATCAAGAGCCCTTCTCCTAGGATAATGGGACCACCTGGTCTGGGACCATGGTGAAGACTCAACCCAGTGTTGAGTGACCATTTTGTTGAATGGTAGATATCTACTCTAGGACCATGATATAGACTGATCTCCACCCTGGGTAGACTCAACCTTGTGTTGAGTAGACATCTTGTCCGGGACCACGATGTAGACCAGTTTGGGACTGGTAGACTCAGCTTAGTTCTGAGTAGCCATTATCTTGGAGAATGAAGACATTGTAAGCCCTATACTAGGTCTGGGCATGTGTGTGGCACTTTGAACCTTGATCTATGGGCTTGGTGTGATTCTCCAAGGATTAGCTACGCTTGGTTAAGTTACCCTAGTACCATATCTAGGTGTTACACAGTGTGTGAGGTAAAAGCATTAATAACTCTGTTGGTTTATGATGATGTACTTTTGAAATAAAAAAGGACCACAAGTAATGACCACAAGGGAACTTGGAAAAAGGCCAAAGTCAAAATAAATAAAGACTTTTTGACCACAGGAAAATGACCACAAGTGAAAGTTAAAATAAACAAGGACTTATTATAAAAGTCAAAGGAAAAATAAAAGGATCTTTTTGGTAAAAGTGAAAGTGAAATTAGGAAAAGATTAAAAATATTATTATTTTTATATTTCCTAATCTTGTCCACTTACAGGTGAACAAAGGCTATAAAAGAAGATCAAGTCTTCTCATTATACACACAAGTTTTGATCTCACAAGTGAAGCTGCTATTTTTTTTAAGGCTCCTTTGAAGATTGTTTTTGCCTCAGCTAGGGAATCCATCTTCTACCAATAAATCCTCAGTTATGGTTTCAAGCTTCAACAAGTTTTTTACAGTCATCTTGAGCTTCAACATCTTAATTTTTCCAAGAAGCCCACACTCTCTATCTTTCCTCACGGGTTGCTTGTCTTTTCTCTTTTCCGGGCTGAGTGTTCTTTTGGGAAGCCGAGTTCTTGGGAAGCTCTGCTTTCTCTCCTCTTGGGATGCATTATTTTTCAGGAAGCCATACTAGGGCTATGCCCGTATCTCCTTTCAATTTACGGGCTCACCCTAGGTACCCTTGGTTAGCCTAAGGCAGGCCCTACCAGGGCTGTCGTGGCCACAGGAAGAGGAAGGAGATCACGGGAAACATACAGAAAGAGGGAGCAGGCCACAGGCAGGGAAGCAGACCCTCCGGGAAGCCTAGGAAATTCATGGGCAGTGTGGAACAATTAATGGGTAGCGTGGAAGGGCAGTTGGGCAGAAGAAAAGGGTCACGGGAAGTCAAAGCAGTCAACAGGAAGCAATAAATACAGATACGTATAGATCTGTACGAACGTACAATTGTACGGTAGCAAGGTACTGTCATTCAGGTATTTCCAAATATTATTTGGACAGTCTGTATTTTTGAGGGGAGGAGAGAGAAGATCTTATTTTTCTGGAAAAAGCCCTAGATTGAAAATTTTTGTAATTATGTAAATTGCGGTTGAATTTATTAGTCTGATTTTACTGATAAATTTTACAGTTACTGTGGGTAAATTCTAGATCTGGAATTGAGGAACTTTTTGAAGAATTTTTTGAAGTCATCTCATTTACAAGATGAGCTATTAATGCTTTTGGGGTTTTTGTCCTTTGAAGTTTCCCCACTAAAAATTATTGTGTCCATGTGTGTTGACATGATGAATGTGTTTTTACTGCACTGCTGATTTGTTTATGTTTATCTACAAATTTTAAAGTTTATGCTAATGCTAAAAATTCAACACTACATGCACAGGTGAAATAGGTTCATTATTTTTATTATGACCATAATCCAGTTGCAGGTATCTAAAAAAAGTTAGCTTCCCTGAATTTCAAAATCAGCTTTGGAATTACTATATATTTTCTAGTTAGTTTGTAAATATCTGTGAGCTAACTGTTGGTTGAGAAAGCTATTTGTATACTGAAAAACACATTTTCATGTTTAAAGGTTCATCACAAGTACCCAAAATAAATGGACAAGCCTTCTAGTTCCTCGATTTGTTCTTGACTGAAGGTTTTCCATGAATATCTATAGAGCCATCTTGAGTATATTCATCATCAGGATGCACTGAAGAGGTCATACTTTGTATCAGTTGAGTGTTGACCTATAATTAAGAAATCAATAGAAAGTTGGAAAAGAATGAAAGAAAATAAATTGTCTTTATTTATAATTAATGTATAAACAGTTCCATAAAAAGCCATAACAACTATGTATTATACATTTCATGTAGTTTCACCAGGCATACAGATTTGGCAAGCATATACAATGGTTTAATTCATTGTGCAAAATGTTTAACTAAAAGAGGATCAGGATTATATTTCAGCAGAAGATGTGTTTATTACCTACATCTCCAATTTGTACTTTAGTTATTTGTTAACAGATCACATTGAGTTAAAGAGGGAACTGAATTGGGAGATGAATTGAATAAGCTCCTTGGGAATGTTCTGGGATATAGAAAGAATAGCGTGGAATAACACATCACATAAACTCAATACTCATTGATCTTATGGCCATAAGCAAGTGCATTGTGCATAAGAATTTGCATGAATGTTACTGGATTATAAGCATCACAACATAGTGATCAGAGGTTTCTCTGGGAAGAGGGTGTTTCCATAAATGGGTTGATGCATGCACCACCATTTTGGATCAGTTTCAATGAGATTGTACTCATGTTGGGTTGTTCTGAGTTTAGTGTAGATTTCAATTTTTTATTTGAATTTCAGAGATCTGATATGCTTGTCTTGGCCATGTATACAAATGAGTTCACTATTATTGTAGGAAGTTGCAAACAGTTTATGATGTGATGTAAGTAGATTTTGACTAATGAAGATGGCATGAAGGACAAAAAGGGTTGGAAGCCTTAACTGTTTGGAATTTCTCACTTGAATATGTAGTATGAACTATCTCCCTACTCATCTCCCCATAGAGCTAAGAAGGTAGAATATATAATGCATGATCAATGACAATAAACCAATCAGAGCATATATGAAGCTGGTAGAAGAAGGGTGGATGGAGATAGAAAATGACAGAAAAGATTTTGATGTCTATTGACTACAGGAAATCCAGTGTCTTCAAAATTAATATAGACGGTGTCACCCTGGCAGGTAATACTTAGAATATGATATATCATATATTATGAGCCAATTTGTTATGTATTTATTTATAATTTTTCATCTCACCAAAGCACACACACATACATGCATATAATTATTTCTTCATGTCATCAATGTATTCGTGGATTGTATGTGTCTACATATTCATACTTGTATATACATGTGTTATGTGGGCCAAAAACAAAGGGGGGAAATGTTGCAAACACTGGCCTAAAATATTTTGATTTTGTTAGCTAAATTTACTTTACGCTTTCAGAGTAGCCTAGCACATTTCTACAGGTTCTTATCACTGATCGTACTTCTTAGTCCCATTGACCTATCCTTTGATAATTATTTGGACATTAATAACATTATCTTATGATCTTATGTTATCTATGATCTCTTGAATCTGAAAGACCAATTGTGTACAGGCCAAAACATTCAAAAGGAAAGCAATTGATCTGAGCCTAATGGTTAAGAACATGTTAAGAACAATCGAGTGGGCCATTAACTTCTTAATTAAGTCACCTATCATACTAATACTTTAGTTACTTCAGAATATACTTGAAATTAATTCTTTTGATAAGTGTGTTTGATGTATCTTATATAAATTGTTAAAAAATGAAAAGTTTGACTATCTTTACTGAATTCTTTCACTTGGTTGACAGGAAGCCTCCAAGGCCCAGGATACCTCCAAGGCTCTTGAGGAGTATGCTCATAGATATGAGGAGGCAATGACGTAGTTGCAAGAATCATAGGAGAAATTAAATACTTTGAATGAAAAGCTCTCTGCAGCCCTCTCAGAGATCAATAGTAAAGAACGTTTGGTTAAAGAGCATGCAAAAGTTGTAGAAGAACTCATGTCAGGTAGGTTTACCTTAGTGAATTATTTGTTACCATTTAAACATCAATATTTGTTCTTCAAAATTCTGGTATGATTGTCTCTTGAAAATTGGCCAATACTTCATATAATTTTGGCATTTTCAACTTTTCATCCTGTTAACAATCACTGCTATTATACTGACTTGAATTTTCTTTTCCTCTGGGGGTGCATATGCTAGTAATAATTATACACTTATAGCCTTTTCTACAAATAGTTGTGTAAGAGATATCTAGGTTATTAACCTCCTCTTTACCTACTATTTGTGGTCATGCTTTGAAATTGATTGAACAATGTTTCTTGGGAAGGTTGGGAGCAGACAGGAGTAGAAGCACAGGATTCAAAACAGCAAGCCGAGTCTCTAAAGCAGCAAAAGGTTGCACTTGAAGACATAGTAGCCCATTTGGATGGTTCTCTCAAAGAGTGCATGAGGAAACTTTGGCATGTGAAAGAGGAGGAAGAAGACAAACTTCATGAAACTATTGTGAACAAGACTAGAGAATGGGAGAAAATCATATTTAAATTTGAGGCCAAAATAATGGCTTTAAAACAACATATTCTTCAGGCAGGAGTAGAGAATACTTCAATATCTAGATCTTTGTAGGAACGTACAAAAGAAGTGGTAGAATTAAATGAAGCTAGATCCCAAGCTGAGGCTGAGGTTAAAGTGCTCCAGGTAAATATTGAATTGTATGAACATGATATGTCATCCTTGAAATACGAACTTCATGTGCTCAGTAAGGAACTTGAGATTCGGAACGAAGAAAAAAATATAAGTATGAAAAGTGCAGATGCAACTAATAAGCAACATTTAGAAGCTGTTAAAAATATTGCAAAGTTAGAAGTAGAGTGTCAAAGTCTTAGGAGTCTAGTTCAGAAAAAGTTGCCAGGTCCTGTTGCATTGGCTCAAATGAAGATGGAAGTTGAGACCTTGGGAAAGGAAATGGGAGAAGGAAGGAGAAGGGAGGTCACCTGCCAAAAGTCATGGTCCATTTGTTTCTCATTCATTTGATTCTGGATATGATTCCCAAGATCAAGGTAAAAAAAAATATGAATATCTAACGGAACGCATTTTGGCCATGGAGGAGGAAACAAAAATACTAAAAGAGGCCTTGGCAAAGCGAAATGGCGAGCTTCAAGCTTCAAGAACATTGTGTTCCAGAATAGCAAGTAGAATTTCAAGTCTTGAAAAACAACTGGAGGTTATAAATAGTGATCAGAAACAGAGAAAACCTGCCCTTGAGTTGCACATTGAAGGAATAAGGAGTCAAACTACAAGTAACCTCTCCCAGTTTAACTTCGATGTATGAACATGTGAGCAATGATGAGGTGAGATGTGCAGAATCATGGGCCTTAGCACTGATTTCAAAGCTATCTCAAATTAAGAAAGAAAAGGATTTAGAAATAAGTGACAAGTATTGGGAGTTAGAAAAAGTGGATTTGATGGATGACTTCGCAGAGATGGAGAGGTTGGCTTCTCTCCCTTCACCAAAAATGGATCAGACAACTGGAAAATTTGATGTCTCAAGTGAGAAAAGCATTGTAGGAGGTGAAGATAAGACCTCTTTGAAAGACACCATTGCAAAAATGGATTTAGAACTTCAGTATTCCACTCAACGATGTTTTGATCTATCTAAAAAGCTAACTTCTATTCAAGAGGATTTGGTTTCCTTGTCATCTAAAAATGATGCCAATGAGAATACTTTAGCCAGTCTTCAGGCAAGGTTAGATACCATCTTTGAGGCACATGTTGAGGGTGGTGCTGCACATAGAGTTTTGGAAGTTGTTAAGTGTGTTATGACACAGACAGGTGGGGTTCTCACTACCTCAGACTCTTCTACTAAGCAGCTGCTCAAAGACCCTTTGCCCTCTCACGATATTGATCATCGGCTTGCTTCTCAGTTTACTAAAAGATCAATGGAAGAAGAGGAAGATATATCTCTCTGATGCTAAATTTCAAATTGATGTTACTGAGCCTAAGCTAGAAAGCCTTGTCTCTGGAGTTGTTACTCTTCTAGAATTTATTGCCAAAAAAGCTCGAAGTTCCCAAAAGTTCCCAACCTCAAAAGTGCTTGACCTCAATACCGGCGTTGAGAAGTTTACAAAATATCTAAATCATCTTTTGCATGGAAAAGTGGAGATCATACAACTTATTACCATGATATATTCTGTATTGACCCAGGTTTCTGAAATTTGTGTTCCTGCTTTTGGGGAATATGATGTTCAGAATGAAGCAAATGGAGATTCTAGTGTAATACCTGATATTCATAAGTCTATTTATTTTGAAAATGTGGATATGAAATCTAGTCCATTGGAAGAGAAAATAACTTCTATTGCATTGTCATTGTATAGTAGTGGTCCCAATGCAGATGGTGATTTTAGGGTCATACAAGTAATAAAAACTGCTTTGGAGTCTGAGGTGAAGGATGGATTGGCTAGACATGCAATTCTAGATGAGGAGTTTACACAGTTGAAGACAGAGAAAGATAACTTAAGAAATCAATTGGAAGAGGAGTTTACAGAGGTGAGGACAGAGAAATCTAACTTAAGAAATGAATTGATGGCATCCAAAGATGAGCTAAATCAAACAAAAGACAAACTTATTGAAACAGAGGACATGCTGGAAAACCTACGATAACAACTTGCTTCTACTCAGGAGTCAAAGCTGCTTGTAGAAAATCAGTTGGAAACCATGAATTCAGTCAAAACAGATTTGGAGTCTCAGTTAAAGGCAAG
The DNA here is from genome assembly GCA_001517045.1 of Pseudotsuga menziesii. Classification (NCBI taxonomy): domain Eukaryota; kingdom Viridiplantae; phylum Streptophyta; class Pinopsida; order Pinales; family Pinaceae; genus Pseudotsuga; species Pseudotsuga menziesii. Next base: position 299,428 of record LPNX010301972.1, read on the forward strand.
GGAAATTGAGAGGAACCAATTGTCTGAAACAGTGAAGGATTTAGATTTAGAACTTCAAGAGGAGCACAAGAGCCATGATGATGCTGAAGCAAAGTTCTAGGATCTGCAGGAACAATTGCAAAGGTTAGTTAAAATGTTGCAACCATGCATATGCATGGTACTCATGGTCACTGTTTGATCTGAAACTACAATCCTAAATGCGTCAAGCAATTGAACTTGTTGGACTATTAAACTATTTGTCTTGTGAGAACAGATCCTATATGAGACTTATGTAGGTAGTTTGAAAGTTGTAACCATGTAGATTAAAGCTCATGAAGAAGTGTGTTTTGAGTTTTGAACCTTAAGGTTAATTTTACAATTATATTCTGTTATTGAAATTCAGGAAGGATGAAGAGTTGGCGAGTTCTCATTCATTGGTTCTAGATAATGATTTAAAGGAAAGATAGGTATGAACATTTTATGAGCCACCTAACTACTTAAATCTTCCAATTTCAGCATGGATTAGTAGCTTCTTTTCAACTGCGTTGTAGTTTATTTTTCATATACTAATCTTTTGTTGTAATAGAAGATGTTGTTTTATTCTCTAACACTTGTTTAAGGTTTTAAAAATAAGGGTCAATATTGCTCATGAACAATTTATTTTTGCAGCAAAGGGAGATAGCTTCCGCTGCAGAGAAAATCATCGAGTGCTAGCAAACAATACTTATTCTAGGGAGACAGTTGAAAGCCCTATCTTCTCTAAAGGACTCCATGGACTGCTCATATGATATAGAAAATGGACATTCAAGCTTGGGTGCGTCTCCTCTTGTAGGGAAAGATTCATTTTCCCAAAACACCAAGCATTCCAGGCATCATGTACTGGATGCAATACCTGATTGCTTCTGTCAGAACAGTGAAGGTAATGGAAGATTTGAACAGTGTCCTCCCTCCAATAGCCAAAGTGCCTTGAGGGCATCTAAACCTGATATGTCAGGCACTGGGAATCACAGACATAAATCTAGCCAATTACCTCGTAGGACTACTCCTAATTCATATAAAATTTAATTGTTTCACTCATTTTATATGTAAGGGTGATTTTTTCCTTCCAGATTTCTTTTGCTGAATTTGAGCATGAACCACATGAATTTGATAGTAAAGTGGAAGAAAAAGAGAGCATGGTAAAAGAGTGAAGTTTGTCTGTTCTAGTGATCCTTAGGCTTCGTGGAAAGTTGAGGCATTTGAATTCAATTTTCCATGTATTTTATGCATGGAAGTTTTTTTTTTCACATTCTGAAATGATATTTGCATTTTTGTTAATGATCTTAACGTTAAGTTTTAGACATTGAAACTTCCTTAATGGCGATATCTTGAGTCATAATTTTAAAATGTGTATTTGTTAAGTGATATTGACACTTGTAATTTTATCTTAAATTTGTTTTTCATTTACTAAAGACTCTTTTTCATTTTTCTGGAACTGGAGAAAAGCTTGATCCAATAAGCATGGCATTGTGAACATGAACTTCAACTTGTGTGGCTTATGAGAAACCTATGCTTAGAATTTAGGATAGTTTTCTTCCACTGATTGACTTGCTTGGACATGTAACATTATTCAATAATAAATGCTACTATATAAATGCTAAAGGTACAAACTGGTATCAACATCAAGGCATGCCACACTATCTTTCTGAAGCTAAAACATAAATTGATTTACAAATAGAATAGGAGGTTCTATCTATTTTATTCTCACAAAGTTCGACTTCAAGGTATTGATAATTTTAGTGCTTGTCAGTCTGACAGTCATCCATGTACACAAGCACCGGTTTATTTTCTGACAAACTGTAATCACCTGATAGTTGCAACTGGCTACCCATGATACTTTGATCTCAGTTTCCTATTAATTTTGGGTAGTGGCTGCAATATTGTAAAGACCTTGTGATACTAAAAGAAGTCTGCATGTGTTGCATTTCTTATTTTAAGCCATATTCCTTTAGCAGGCCATTGAGTTCAGGTCCTTCAAGGCCATGGGCATGCTTTCTCGTCAAGATTATGTTTTGAAATCTCTTAAATGAGTTAATAAGTCATTCATTCATTACTGACATTGGCATCTTTTGGTTCAATGCAGGCGGCTCCCATTAACATTATTATTGGTTCTCATGTATGGGTGGAAGATTCTAAAGTAGCCTGGATTGATGGAGAGGTCCTATAGATCAATGGCCAGAAAGATAAAATTCAGCTCACTAATGGAAAGACAATAAGACATTATCATTATTTATGATGATGGGTTTGTTTGCTTTATCTTTTGTATTAAAGTTCTTCTATCACCAACACAATGTGCTTCTAAGGATTGGATTTGTGAAGCAAATTATGAAATTCATGTTCCAAGGGTATACATTGCCAATTTCCAATACTTTGCATCGACTAAAGTTGTTGTCTTTCCTAATTATTCTGTAATTAGTCCTCTTTAGATGAGTTACATGGCCAAAACACTAGAAAAGGTTATCTATTTTGCAATCCATATTGTTATAGCTCATCAAGTTTCTGCCAGACAGAATTAATTGATTATTTAATATATGGTTTGTCTCATTAAATTCTATGAGTATTCTTGAAGATATTTGTATTTATTCTCACCTCTACTTTCCTTGGTTTTTGGAAACATCTCATCCCCCTCTCAAGCACTTATGCACGAGTGAGATTGCTGGTATCTTTCCAGCCCTAATCAGCCCAAGAACAGAAAACATGTAACAAGCACGATCTGAATCTGGGTCGAGAGGATAAGAACTTTTCTTGTTAGCCACCCATGCTAATCCCATTAGACATAATACTTTGTAACTAATTTTTTAACAGATGATTACCGTGAAAAGTATATCAGTGCAAGGAGAAAAAGTATTATTTCATTAATTGCACTTTTTTTGGTTGCAAATAATAATTTTTTGCTTGTTTACAGGTGGTTGTAGATATTTCAAATGCACACCCAAAATATACTGAAGCACTGCCTGGGGGTGTGGATGATATGACAAAACCAGCTTATTTGCATGAACCAGGAGTTATGCAGAATTTGTCAACTAGATATGAACTTACTAAAATATATGTGAGTGTTTTAGTTTCTTGATTGTGACTATTATGTTGATCATTTTGTAGAAATGTTTGGAGTGTTTGGTCAGCCTTTGATCTTTTATTGTTTGATATGAGCAGAATTGCATACAGTTTATCTAAATCAAAATGAACAGTTACGTTAGCTATTATAGCAACAACGAGCTTATTGTATTGTCTGGTACTTTACAGAAATATACTAGGAGCATACTAATTTCCATCAATCCTTTTAGAATATTTCCTCATTTATATGATAGCCAAATGATGGAGTAATACAAAGGAGCTACATTTGGAGAGCTAAGCCCTCATGTTTTTTTTTGTGGCAAATGCTACATATAGGTATGCTACTGTGATTTTCCTTGATCAAGTGATGTTTGACCTGGAGAAAAGCTTATAAAAGTAGCAAATTGAGAATTTTTTGAATACAGGGTGATGATCAACGAGGGAATAAATCAAGCCATTTTAGTTAGTGGAGAAAGTGTATTAGGTAAAACATAATCCACCAGAATGCTTATGCGCTATCTTGCTTACATGGGGGGTCGAGGAGCAACTGAAGGAAGATCAGTGGAACACCAAGTGCTAGAAGTAAGAAAGCATTGCATTTCTGTCTTTGAATGGAGGACAACATTCATTGACAACACTCCATTGATAAAATCTCTTAGGATGCTAGACTTTTTGTGCTAGGTTTCTAAATCATAATTATGTTGCAATATATTAACTTTTCACCTTTTGTGGCTTGCATTCAAATCATGTTCTTGAAGCCTTTGGCAATGCAAAAACTATCAGAAATAACAATTCAAGGTGAAGTGTTTTTTATATTTTGATGTATGCTATCATGCAACTCATTCAGGGAAATAATGGAATGTTTGAGTTGTCAATTAAAAATTGCCATCATATAAGTTTATAATGTTTTAAAACACTAGTTTGATTGAATTCCTTCTCAACTGTAGTCGCTTTGGTAAATTTGTTGATCTTCAATTTGACAAAAATGCAAGAATCTCAGGAGCTGTTGTCAGAATCTACCTATTGGAAAGGACCTTTATTTGTCAAATTTCAGAATAAGAGGAATTATCATTATTTCTATATGCTTTGTGCTACACCACCAGAAGCATGCTAAATGCATGCATTTAACGTTTCTATTTCTATATGCATTCTGCACCACCATTAGATGGATGCTTGCATTATAATTGTTTCTATATGCATGCATTTAATGTTCAAAATTCAAATTGAATGGACACGTTGTTTATTTTCACACCAAGTTTTGTTTCTATTTATGACTGATTTTAAAAAATAGTATGCTCACAATCAGAGTTGTGATTATTTTCTTGGTCCTTTTAGGATATTGAGAAATACAAATTGGGGGATCCAAGAACATTTCATTATCTCAACCAGTCCAATTGTTATGAATTGGATGGTGTTAGTGATGCTGAAGAGTATCTTGCAACAAGAAGAGCAATGGATGTAGTGGGAATCAGTCGTGAAGAACAAGTATGTTTTATTTGAATAGCTGTGTGTTATGAAATATCACATTAAAAGGTTATGTGTTGTGAAAATATAGACTATGTATTGCACTGAATCATTCGCTTTTTTTAGGATGCAATATTTCGAGTTGTGGTAGCTATTCTCCATCTAGGTAATGTGGATTTTTCTAAGGGGAAGGATACAGATTCATCTAAACCAAAAGATGACAAATCTATGTTTCATCTGAAAATGGCAGCTGAAATTTTCATGTATGGTTTATTTCCAAGACTGAATTATGTATTATGTGCTTCAAGTGTTGTCTACTATATCTTAAGCATGTTAAGTTGTAAACTGATTTACTACAATGAATCACTTTTTTCTCCCTATCCTATGTGTGATGTTAAAGGTCTTGAAGTCTCTCTTTGTAAACATGTCATTGTGACACGAGATGAAAGCATTACAAAATCACTAGATCTAGTTACTGTAGCTACCGACCAGGATGCATTGGAAAAAACAGTATATTCACGATTATTTGATTGGTATGGATTGTCATGCTTGATTTTCTTTGCTTCTTTAGAATCAGATATCAAGAAGTGAAATACATTTGTACACATTTCTTGTTTTCTCAAATTATGTCAAGGATTGTCCATATGGATTAAGTAACATCTTTGCATTTACATTGTTTACAGGATGGTGAATAAAATAAATATTTCAATTGGTCAGGATCCTAATTCAAATATGCTAATTGGGGTTCTGGATATATATATGGTTTTGAAAGTTTTAATACCAACAAGTACCTTTTAATCATGCCAATCAAAATTGCTTCAACAATATTTCATGAAAAACTGTAGTTGTTTTTTACTCGGTGTCTGTAGATTAGTATCTGTAGTATGTGTGGTAGTCATAGAGACTCAGTGGGAATAAGGAAGCCATGTTGTTTAAATATCATAATTTTTTTTTGCAGAATATCTTAGAATTCTGAGTTAATTTATGTATAGATTGGTCTTGAGTTTTTTGTTGCATACCATTGCAGAAGTCTTGACCTATATGTGCTATGTGTTGCTGAAATTGTTTTGCAGTATATTTTAAAATTTAAAAAAATATAATTTATTTGCTGCTAATTGTGGAATTTTTTGTGATTTCCTATACATTGGGTTTGTAACAGGCCAAGGAGACACATTTCCTTTCCTTCAATTAACACTAATTTAATTCTTTATACACTTTCTTCCTGTGTGGCAGCTTTGAAAAGTTGTGTATCAATCTCACAAATGAGAAGCTGCAGCAGCACTTCAATCAGGTCAAAAAGTAGAATTATTTTTATTGAATTATCAGTTGTTTGGATTGCAAGACATATCTTCATTGCATCATACATTCTTAACTTACCCAAGACTTTTTTTATTGGATTTTGTAGGAGTGAACTTAACTAAGTGGGCCATTGAGTATGAAGAGCCTCTTGCTGAGGCTTTGCCATTGAGTATGAAGAGCCTACTGCTGAGGCTTTCAAGCTGCTAAGCATGGGTTAATTGAAGTTGCTGGATCTAAGTATGTCTTAGCAGCCAAGTACAAGTGGGATAGTTTATCCATTGTAATATTTTGAAAATTCATCGATGCACTAGATTATTTTCATGTAAAGTTATATGGAGAGAGTTTTTGAGCAAACAAATATTTATTGTAATACTTGAAATTTCATATAATATAATTTGTGTGGTTTAAAACTTATATGGTTGTACTTTATATTATTTATAACTGTTGTAATTAACTAATTAATGTGACATTGCATAATTCACATGTGTATTAGATGATGATACATAATGTATGATTCTTTTTTTAATTTAAACATAATATAATATATTAAAAAATTATATTGATTAATAATGGACACGATTAAAATTACAAAAATATAATAACCACACATAAAACGACTAAAAATGACTAAATTGGTGACCAATAAATGAGATTAATGACCAAAATTTGCATATAAAATGACCAAAAATTGAGAGATACATGACCAAACAATGAGATATAAATGACAAAAGAACGACCACAATTCGCATATCAATGACCAAAAAACAGTTTTGGTGGCTAATTTACGGTCTTTTATTGCGCGACCAAATTTGGTCATATTCTAGTTTGTCATGTTGTCATTAATTTGGTCATATATTTGGTCATTGATTCAAATATATGACCAAATTAATGACCAAATATATGACCAAATTAATGACCAACTGACAAGCTATAAATAACCAAAATAAAAATGACCAATTTTGGTCGCATAATAAAAGACCGTAAATTAGCCACCAGTGATCGCCAAACCAAAAGTGGTCATTGATATGCGGATTTTGGTAGTTTTTTTGGTCACTAATCTCTCATTTTCCACTAGTGGTTGATGGAGAGTCCATTCATAAATCTCATTGGATATTAATTAAGGAGTTTTATTTTCAGGTTGAAGGACCATACATTCGAATTCTCATCTATTCCCCTGTTCTCTCATTCCTTCCTCTCCATTCCCCCACACTCTCATGTTGAGGGTGCACTTGTTGGAGTGGTGCTTGCGCTTTGCTGAGTATATTTGGTACCCAAGTTGTGAAATATTATTTATGGTTCTGTAATATCATGAAAATATGATCTGTAAGTCTAAATATCAATAATACAAATGTTAGAGGATTGCATTCCCATGCTCTTGAATAACTAGTTTTCATGGATTTGGCTTCAATATTGAAGTAGCTTTATATCATATTTGTATGAGGACATTTATATGAGTTTGATGATGTTTTGGAAGCCATGTATTATGTAATTATCTTTAATTTCACTCCCATATTCTCTTCATCTATAAATCCAAGAAACTCATGTGTGAAAGCTTGCATTCTCATGCCATTGTATCACTAGTTTTAGTGGATTTTGGCTTCAATCCTGAAGTAGTTTTAAATCAGATTTGTATGAGGGATATTCTATGAGTTTGATGATATTTTTACATCCATATATGATTTTTTACTCTTTGATTTCATGTCTCTATGCTTCGTGGTTAGAAATCCAAAAAAATCCATATGTGAAACTCTTGCAATTCCATGCTACTAGTTCACTAGTTTTCATGTATTTGACTCCCATACTAAATGAGTTGTATACAAGACTTGTATGAAGGGATTTCTATTTAATAATTTTGGGGAGGAAATTTGTATTCTATATATGGTACCTTTATGTCACATCCTTATCTAAACCTTTAACTCTACCTTTCATATGTCAAAATTGAGCTAGTTATGCAATTTCCCCATACGCAATTTCACTGAAAGTTATCAAACAAATGTGGAACTATATAACCAGATTGAAGACTAATAAACATGTGTAATGATAGTGCATGAGGTATTATATCAGTACCCATACTATTCTGATAAATTTGGGAGGTTTGTACATTATTTGGGAATCCCTTTTGTCCTACACCCTAGGGGGGATTTCATCACAAATTTCTAGTCATTTTCCCCTTTTTTTATCAGCCCCAAACAGAGTTGCATAGGTCTAAATTCAGATAAAAAAGTTTCCATAAAACACCTTGGGATGTTTTAATACTCAACATACCCTTACATTTGAAATTCAGGACCATTTGGTGAAAGTTGGAACCCTCTAGATTCATGACTAGTTAAGCTTGAATTTGCCCAATTTATACTTTTCTCCAAATCCCAAGTAGGGACATTTCAATATTTGATATGACTAGGTGGAGCTGAAAGGATAATTTTCGGTAGATCCTATTTCCATTGTAGTAAATGACCAAGCTTTTCAGGAACAGAGAAATCCACCATGTTAAGGTTCAATGGAGCCACTATACTTTTGAGGATGCGACTTGGTAATTGGAAGATGTGATGAGGGAGGAACCCCTCATCTGTTTTGATATTTTGCGGCATGTATGTGTATGCATTGAGGACACTACATGGTTTAAGGGGGCATGGCTGTAATACCCCCTGGTTTATTCCCTAGACGTATTATTGTCATTGTTATGTTGGACATAGTGGCACAAGGTTCCTGTACTATGGTTTTCACATTATTACTATTTTTATTATGTTTAAATTACAAAATAATTAATAAAATAAAAACAACTAAATGATCGATGCCACGAAAGTGAATATGAGGAACCATGATGTTACAAGAAATGGGTTTTGGAAAAGTGTTTACCTATGTTGATGTTGTACACCCTTATTGTGTACTTGGTGGACTCTCTTGGTTATGTTCCCTCACGTGTTATGTTACTCCTTGGTTTTATTTACCTTGAGTTTAATTTTTATTTTAGGATTGCAGTCCCTCTCTCACCTTGTGCACCCTCATGACTTGGATGTGTGCCTCTTGGTGTAGCCACTTGAAGTGTAACTCCTATTTTTTATTTTTGGAATGTAAATCTTATTCTTGTTTCCCTGTCTCTCCCATTTGAATTTCTCATGAAGGAATCCAATTTGCTTGTGTTGGAAAAAAGTCATTGTTGTGTGTTGGTTCATGCTTTTTCTCTGGTGCTTGTGTTTGACACTAATGGTTTTGATTTTGATGCTCTTGGTATGAGTTCCTTGTTGATCCTATCACCAAGATGAGTTACTCTAGATCCATTGATGATTCTCCTGGAGATACCAAAATTTCTCTAGATTGGAACTTTGCTACGTTCCATTGGGTTGTGGTTGGATTGTTGCCATGGAGCCATTAGAATTTCCCTACAGTGGAAGTAGAGGTCAGATGTGTCATTGGGTTGTGGTTGGACTGATTTCTTGAAATAATTTGTGGTTTAGTGCTCCCTTTCTTGTAAAATCATGGTTTCGGCTCGGGGGTAACCATTTTTAAGTGATTTTTGGCTTGCATTGTGTCTACAACTAGGAGGAATATGGCACGATCGATTCTGATTGTGTATTTGTCAAAGATAAGTGATTTATCTCATGTTTATTTAATTTATTTGGATATGATATGATTTATTTTTTGATGCACATAAATTTTTTGATGAAATGTATGATCTATTTGTGGAAGAAACTTCTCAAGGAATTCAAACTATTTATGCAAGTAAATTTTGTGAAGGAATTGGAAACTAGTTCTTGGGATTTTGTGCACAATTTGTGTGAGGAAATTATTCTTTGGAACATCTTCTAAATAACATATATTTATGCCCCTGTTCATTATATAATGTTTATTTTTATGGTACAATAGCCTTGAAATGGTTTAAGACACTTCTCATTGACTTTTCTACCTTTTATTTGAAAATTAGTTATTCGATTGGATTGTTTTGCATAGTTTGAGACTGTGCACATGAAGTGTTTGTAAAAATGCCTGAGTGTTATTTTTATGATTATGTTTGATAAATACACTTGAAATTTGTGTGATAATGTGAGTGGAAATATTATTGATAGTGTTTGGGAAATGTCTTCCGAAATTCCATATCAATTTCCAATTTCTAGTTCTTTCAATGTAATTGTTTTGAGTAGAATTGTGACTTTGCATATGAAGTGTTTGACAAAAATTTTGAATCGCAGATACCTCTGTTATGACTTGTAAAACATTTTATTTATATTTGTAATGGAATTTTAATGATTCTATGAGTTGTGTATTTAATTATTCTAGTGATTTCTAGAATTACTAGTCAATTTGGATGAGTAGAATTAAGTAATTTTGTGAGTTATTTAATGGACTGTATATGGGAAGGAAGCTACAGAAATATGACTATAGGTTACCTATGATATGATTTACATGAGCTTAAATATTCATATATTTATGTTTATTTGTAATTTGGAAAGTTAAATTGGAAACTATGTACATCACAGTGAAAATTGATAACTAGTTGTGGATTGAAATCTTTGTTTTCATAAAAACAAAATGCTACATCCATGTTATATGATTCTAACATGTTATTGTGTTGTAGGTGTATAATTATAAGTTGTGATCCTTTAATCATGGATGCATTTAATTTTGGTACAATTATTTAGACTCAATTCCTTGTGATGAATGTTAACTAGATTCATTGGAATTGATAGAAAATTCAACCTTGTGTGCAATTGGAATAAGATGAAAATGAAAATTTAATTAGATGTAGGTGCACACTTAAATATGTTTTTAATGGTTGTAGAATTTATTTTGAATTTAATTTCATGGTTACAAGTTGATTTTGTGCAGGACTAGTTACTTATATTGGAAAACTAGTTAACTAGTCTTGTTGACTCTCTTTCATAATTACCATGATTAATTATTGTAATTTTGGTAATTAGGACTTATTTACATATAATTAGATTTTTTTAATCCATTTAGATTTATAATCGATGGTTATTTCTTAAAGAATTGTATTTGTGATAAGTGTCATCATTTGCGCACTAAGTGTTGTTAAGTGTCGTTAACTGTTGATAAGAATAATTAGCCCTTATCAGTGGTTATAATCTATGATATCGCTTGTATTTAAGGTTTGATGATGTTATATGATGTTAATAAACCTTCCCATCCATTGGATCATTTGTTGAAATAGTTATTGAATTTATTGTTAATTAAAGGGATTTTGTTGAAATCAAATCATGAAGAATGAAATTAAATACTTGTTTAACGATTATACTGTGCTAAAATTACCTAATTAACCTTAGAGGGATAACGATATGCCCCTGATACTGTTTGATATCCCCTGTGGGACATTACACAACTCGGGGGTGGTATTTGAGTGCCAAAATAATATAGACTGGAGGGACCTATGGTTAGGAGAAGCATAGTTGCCACAGAGCCAATTGCCCATTTCAGGTGATTTATCAGACAAGTGTTCTATGAGAAATTCAATTGTTTCCTTGTTAAAAATTGTTATGGTACTTTTATTTGAATATGATTTCCAAGTATTTGATTGAAATCATAATGTTATTCATGAAAATTATGCATTTTATTTTCCATAAAAATTAAATTATGCATTCCTAAAATTGAAGTCTCTATGGTCAATTACAGATTTAGGGCAAGGGAATTTTTGGATGGTTAGATGTGGTATGTTTTCACATTGAACATGTTTGTTATTTCGCATTTGTAAAATTCTCTGTAAGTTAATGCTTGAGTTCCCAATGGCCATAATGTTTCCCTAGACTAGTTATTTCTTCACCGAGATGTTATACATATATTCTATTTACCTTTGACATGTTGGTTGATGGGAGTTCAAGTAAGAAGTGGCTATATAGTCTTGAGATTTATTATTGTTACATGCACAAAATTCATTGTTTCAATTTGAGTTTTGAAAATTACCGAATTTGGATTAGAAATGAAAATTCATGTGTAGCTTAATTAATTTTTTTGTGCATGGAAATGCTGTGAATTTTAATTTCACCACATGCTTGTAAATAATTAGTAATTTGCAGGCTAAAAATAAATTCTACGAATACCAATTATTTCATGAAAGTAAAAATTGGGAAATTTGTTCTTGGTGGAAGACAGTTATCTAAATAAAAAAAGGGCACATAGCTCTATTCATTAAGGAAAATGAATTTATAAAGTAATTAATTACTACACAGTGTTTGGACCATGTTTGAACTATCGTTATTTAATAGATACATACGAAAATAATTATCCATTGTTACGTCTTGTTTATTAGTCTTAGCTCTCTTATCCAAAGTAGTTTAAATGATTATCTTGAAGTTGAGTTTAGCCTAGTTTATTTTTACAAATACCATGCAAGAGTGAATGGTATTTATTTTTATTTCACAAGTAATGGAATTGTAAGGGGTTTCCCACAAAATACCATGGATTAAATTAGTGAGGAATTAACTTATACATTACATATTTTGAATAAAATGGTAAATGTTAGTCTACCTAATTTATATATATGAAACCCTATTAGGAAAATTAATATGTTGGAATATCACTCTTTTGCCCAATAAATATATTGTAATTTTACCTTACATGTTTTGGGGTAGTTTGGTAATTGTTATCTTACTTAAAATATACATGTAATTCAATTTCACAGTTAATGTAATGGAATATTAACCATTGTGTGCAATTAATAGATTGGAATATTACTTCCTATGTTTTAGATAGTTTGGTAATTGTTTATTGTGAAATTATAAGTGGGAATATTAACGCTCTTGCACAATTAATATAGTGGAATACTATCTTCCATGCTTTTGGATAGATCGATAATTATTAGTATGCTTAATTTATGCTTGTACCCTTATTGCATAGTTTTTACTGCACAAATTTTACTAGGCATTTATAATATAATGTTTTACTATGCATTTTCTACTATAAAACTATTATTCTGCATTTTCAGTTAAATGTTTGATGCACAATTCCTAGTGTAAAAATTCTAGCCACAGTAGGATCTACTATCCAAAGGAATCCTCACAATAAAATAATTGGACAAAATATGCTAAAACAATGTAAAAGAGGAAAAATAAGACATAGAGACGGTGTTAATAACTTTGATTTCTATTACAATCCAACACGTAAATATGTCTAGATTATTATTATATTACACGAGGAGAAAATCATTAGCCTTTGGAGGAAAATTGGTGGCATACAAGTGGTATGCTTACATTGGACCTCAAAGGTGTTGTAATTGTAACTTCGGAAGATATTATGATGTATATTACTATTGTATATTGGCATACCCTGATCGGAGATGTGTTTTCCTCCTTTTGGGATGTCATCATTGTGTATGGTCACTGAGGTAAACCCTCCATTGTAAGTCGGGGAAATAGTCCCTAGGTTAAATAAAGGAAAATGTACTTTGAGTATTGCTGGGTAGGTCAGCCCCAAACTGGTTATTTGGATGACCTAGTTAGTTGAGTTAGTTACTCAATGAAAGAATATAAATAGGGAAGCAACCTCCTCATTTGTCACATAGTCATTCACTTTCTCATGTGCACATTAGGACATTAGAGGAAATTTGGGGTCTAAAATGGGCGGGCCTTATAAGAAAACGCGCCAACAATAAGCTCTTGTGAGTTTTTTATACCCAAATCCTGTCACCACCATGTGATAAGACCCTTGAATTACATATTTCCCCTTAATCCCAACACTTGGAGTGGAGACCCATGTTGTTTGTCAATCTTACATGAAAATACTCAACACCGCGCTTTCCCCATTAACCATGAGCAGTACCTTGCTCGCACCGCCTGTATCTTGTTCACCATAAGCGGTGCCACCGCCTATGGCCTTTGGTCCATAAGAAGTTCTAACCTAAACCGCTCTGTCATAAGAGGAGAAAAGAGGTACCCTAGGTAAAATGGGAAAAAGAGAAGTTTCTCGAGGCTTCTAGATCATGAGCCTCGTGTCCTCCCTTATCCCTATCATAGTGGGTCAGTTGAGCTCGAGATCCCCCATCATGGGATCTTAGAGGCCACCTCACCCACAAATCTCTCAACCATCCCTATCCATTGAGCCTTATAAATACAAGCTCATGTCCATGGTTGAGGGAGAAAACCATAGAGGTATTGTTATGCTGTTGGATTGACCACTTGGCCCAAGCCATTTGAGAGCATAGAGAGCAAAGTTGGAGCTTATGTAGATGAAGGTGTTGGTTTCATGGAGATGCATGTCGACACTAAGGCTTAATTGGTTGTAAACTTCTCTATTCATCTTAATACAAAGCTGATTTCCGTCCCACATTACTGTTGTTTTGATTTTGCATGTAAATGTTGTTGGATTCCTTAGTCACTAACATGGATAAGTAGATGATGTTCTGGTAGCTTTGATGTGTTTGCGTGTTTGATCTGGTTGCAGGTACACAGGTTCACTATCGAAGCAGCATTCCAGGTGTCTATGACATCCAGGGAGGGTCTTCATCCTTTGACGTTCACTCATTTGTTCTGGATCTGAACCATTCAGACCAGAGAAACAACTTCTATCTGCAGAAGGTGAAATATTCCTGCTTACAAATATGGTGGCTCCAATGGGGAATAGATATATGTATCAGTTGATCTATTCTTCCTCAGTTCTTCAACTCTTGTCCGAATCCAGGCTCCTTCTCCAACTCTCTTTAGTTAGATATGTTATCTGACTCAGTGGATTTTGGTTTGAAACTTCCAGATCTGAATTATTTTGACTTTTTATGCTCTCTTTTATTCTCAATATATCAGTTTTTACCTTGATTTGATCTTTTTTTGACTTGATCTGTCATTCTCCTTTGTGTTTTGGATTTATACAGGGAACCGCGCTTATGCAGTTTGCGAGAAGCGGTGCCACCGCCTGAACCTAGTTAGAAACACACGGTGCCACCACCTGAGTCTTGTTGGCGAGAAGTGGTGCTGGTCCAGAACCGCTCTGTTAAGAACCCTGCCGTGCGGTGCTAGGTAGGCCCTGTTCCAGACTTTGTATTTTGATTTTTTGGGTGTTTTTGGCTTACTTTTTGATGAAAATGAAGTATATTTTGCAGTCGCTTTGATTGTTGTATTGTTTCTGCATTTAAAGAGAGTTTATGTTTCTTGCATTGGATTTTGCATTATTTTCTTTGCTTGAAACCTCTATCTCTTTTCTGTAGATATTATTCATTGGAATTGAAAATATACATTTCATTTTCTTGTGTATGCTTTGTTTTGTTTTGGACTTAGAATGTGTGAGTGATCCATGTTGTCTTGAGTCTTTCTTTGCTTAGGGCGATTCTTATTTCCTTTTGCATGCTGATTTTTTTAGTGCTTGGTAGGAAAGATTGGTTCTTCGTTTCCTTGTTTGTTTCAAAGAGAAGTTTTAGATTTCTCTCTCCTTTTCTTTATTCGCAAGCGTTGTTGAATGATTTTTTTCTTGTTTTGTGCATGATTGTTTGAAATTCTAGATCTTACTTTCATTAAGAAGAAATATTTGTTTTCAGCTTTGCGTGCATTAGAGTTATTTTTGTTTGGAAACGTTAGTGAAATCATCTTTCCATTAAGTTTTTATGCGTCTTTTTCAAGCATGAAAAGATAGGAAACATTTTTGGTTTATTTATGTTTGATGTTCTCTAGATCTCTTTCTTATTTGCTTTGAAGATTGTTTGGGGTGCATTGATATTTCACTTTTCGTTTGAAAAGAAAGAATTGTATTTGCATTTGGGTGTGCATTTTTTGGAAGAAAAGTAAATTTGTCTCCCTCTCTTAGGTAGAATTTCATTGAATAGGAAAACTTGCATTATCATATAGATCAGTGTGCATCTTCTTTAGTTTCAAGTTTTCACTCCATGGTTCCACCTAAACGCACAAGATAAAATTAACGATAGTACTAGGTTAAAAATTTTAGCAATTTGAGTGAAAGTTAGAGACGTGTTCAGGTATTGTTAAGCGTAGGAGCTGTCGTTACTCATCCGCATTACAACCCGGGACTTGCACGGTTCTTCCACGTACCATCGGTATATCGAACGACCTTTCACGTACCCTTGAGGTATATAGAAAGGTACTTCACGTACTCAATTGTATATAGGAAGGCCCCTTGTGAACGATTATGCATTAGATAGCACTACTACCGATTTGAGCTCCCCTGTTCCTTATGTATATCAGGAGACCCTTTTAGGAATCCTTGAACCATCTGAGTTATCCTTTTGGCCTATTCTATGAGGTTCCTGACTCTTATCCACTCCTTTCACATGTTTGCTTGTTGCTTTTAGTTTGAGTAGTACTTGCTTCTGCGTGGTAGTTAGAAGGTTTTTAGAGAGTTTAGAGATGGCATCCCAATCTAGGACTACCACTTAAGAGGTCCCTTTCCAAGGTGTACCTTTTGTATTCCCTACAAGTGAAGGTATTGGTCCTCCCTTTATTGCCACTCTAAATATTCCTAGATTAACTATAGGATTACCGGTTTGGCTTTTTAATTCGGTAATTCCTGTTACACCTAATGTCTCAAATGTCACCTCTCCTCTGGGAGAGGATCGACCTCAACCAAATCCATCTCCTTCTTCGTCGGTTGTTGTTTCACCCCTTTCTTATTCTTCACTTGACCAAAGCTCTATGGTTAGTAGTCATGTGGATAAGAAGAAGAAGAAGGATAAGAAAGAGAAAAAGTAGCAACCATCTGCTCTTGATGGTGCCCGTTCTAAGAGAACACCCAGAAAACCCAATTTCCCTTGTAAGCTTTGCAAGGGGGACCACCTTCTTAAGGAGTGTCCTAGTCTCTCACGTGTACAAGAAGAGTGGTCTAAAAGTTCCAAACCATCCATGTCATCAACCTCTGATCATCATGTTGACAATACTCCCTCAACCAATGACCCATTGATAAAAGGTTGTAAAGGTAAAGTATTGTATCCTTGTTTGATATGCAAGGCTATGCATTGTACTTTTCTTTGTCCAAGCATGGATGAAGCTTCACGTTGGTTGGAAAATATTACTGATCATCAATAGGTGATTCCAACAAGTGATAGTAAATTATCCCTCGATTCCTTGAAGGTTGACCAAGTGATCAATTCAGTTTCATCTATAATTGATCCCACTCTTCCTTCGGAGAGTGAAGTGGTCAAGTCGATGTCATTTCCACCCGATCCCGCTCTTTCATCAGAGAGTGTTCAGACTGAAGTAGTCTCTTTGACCAAATATTTGTCTTGTTCTTCTCTTCCAGTAGAGAATGAACTGAAACCTGTCGACGTTCTTATGCTTCATTCTGATTGTTCTTGACAAGAGAAATTTTTTTCTGTTTCAACAGAACCCTCTTTGAGTAGTGAGGTTATTTCCTTTGACCGGAGTAACCTAACAGAGTCTCATCTTCATTCGAGTGTTCCTTTCCATATAGTTGTGAATGTTACTGCTAGGCAGATACTTCGCACTATTGTTGACGAAGGGGCTTATGTTAGTATTATATCCTCAACTGCTTGGCAAGCTTTAGGTTCTCCTCAGCTTGTTCCAGCCACCGATCAGATACTAGCTTTTAATCGAAGACCTACTACACCTTTAGGGACCCTTCCTTATTTTCCTATTACATTAGGAGGGAAAACTGTCTGTATTGATGTTATGGTGGTCCAAGGTCCTTTATATTTTAATCTACTCCTTGGACGTAATTATGTTTATGCCATGAAGGCTGTTGTGTCCACACTCTTTAGAGTTATGCATTTTCCCCATGATGGGAAGATTGTGACCATTGATCATATTTCCTTTGTTACACCTGAGCATCGCATGAATCCTAGTAATCAGACTGCCCTGAATGTGCCACATGTTCTTGTGGTTCCTTCCCCTTATTCTAGTTAGATTCTTCCCATCATAGGTAAAATGGGGGGCATGGCTCTAGTCTATGGACATCATAATGGAGCTAAGCTGCTAGCTTTTATGTAATGGGGGCAACCTACCAACCTATGGATATCATGCTGGGTAGGAGCAAGTTTTAGAGCATAGTTTAATTTTGGTTTCAAGCTCATTAAAAAATAAAACAACTCCTTAAGCATAGTTTACCCTGATGGTTTTAAGCTTCCATAAAAATGAAACCATGCAGTGAGAAAAGTTCCCATTCTATGTCAAGCTTGTTAAAAAATGAAACAGATGCCTTTGAGCAAAGTTCCCATTCTATGTCAAGCTCGTTAAAAAATGAAATAGATATCCTCAACCATAGTTTACCTTTTGGTTTCAAGCTTGCATAAAAATGAAACCATTCCTGAGCAAAGTTCCCATTCTGTGTCAAGCTCGTTAAAAAATGAAACAACACCTGACCGTCATGTCAGGTTCTAACCATTATGTCAGTTTTCCCTGAGCAAAGTTCCCATTCTATGTGAAGCTCATTAAAAAATGAAATGAATCTCCTCAAGCATAGTTTACCTTTTGGTTTCAAGCTTGCATAAAAATGAAATTATTCCTAAGCATAGTTCATTTTCTATTTCAAGCTCATTAAAAAATGAAGTAGGTTTCCTTAAGCATAGTTTACCTTTTGGTTTCAAGCTTGCATAAAAATGAAACCATGTTCCAAGCAAAGTTACCTTATGTTTCAAGCTTGTGTAAAAATGAAACAAATCCCCTTCCCTTGAGTTGAGTCTCCACTTTAGTGTTAAAACTTGAACCTTCTTTTCACCTACCCGATTATCGTTCTTCCTACCCCCCTGGTGAACATTTTCACATTAGTAACCAGGTTTTTAGGTTGGGTATGGAAGAAGAATCATCAAATAAAATGAAGCTTGGGAGCATGTCAAGCCCCTAGAAACTATGCTAGGGGTAAGATTCGCTAGCAATCATGCTGGGGGAAAGATTCCAACCTCTGTATATCATGCTAATGGGATTTTCAAGCATAGTTTACCCATTGGTTTCAAGCTTGCGTAAAAATGAAACCAATCTTCGAGCATTATTTCAACTGATCTTCGAGCTCGTTAAAAATAGTAAAATGTTGTTGAGCTTACTTTTCATTTTTCGTGCTCTGGTTAAAACATGAAATTTGGTTTGAGCTTAGTTTATTACTTTTTCGTGCTCTGGATTCAAACATGAAAAAGTCTCATGGAGTCTTCTTTTAACTCTTTTCGGGTTCCTTAAATACAAAAAGATCGTCGAGTCCGTTTCCAATTATTTCCAGCCTCGTAAGAATTAACATTGTGTAAAGAAACCTCATGGAGTCCTCTTTAAACTCTTTTTAGGCTCCCTAAATACAAAAATATTGTCAAGCAATATTGTTTTCTTCATGCTTGTTAAAGCATTTGAAGATTCGTCTCTCCGACGGTAGGTTGTCTCTTTTTCGGTTCGGATGGACTATTTACAAAAAAGGAACACTCCAGCCAATCATGACTGGAAGAGTTCTCTAAGGTATGATTTTACATTTTTTCAGGCCTTAGAGACTAACTCATACGAAAAAGGACCCATTTGGAGTCTTCTTCCGCAATCAGTCAGACTCTCTAAACATGAACGATACCAAGTTTTCTTTCATTGGATTCATTAAATTAAACATTGAGAGACTCTTTTTTGGGAACAAACCCCTCCTCTCTCAGGTTCGTAAAATATATGAGTTTGGACTTGTCTTCGGACAAGCTATACCGAGTGTTTGTTACCCTCTTTGAACTCGTAAAACTGAAAAGAGGCACTCATCGATCATGATGGGGGAAATGGGAAGGGAATCATTTTTGAAAACAAATGGTAGTAGTTTGTCGTTATCTTTGAACATGGCACTTGTCTGCATATCATTTTAGTCAATTGGGTATTCAACTGATCTCCATGATAATCCACTTTCATGAGTCATGTCACTCCTTTGAATCTTTCAAAATAATGCATTGTCCATTGTCGCATCGTGAGTTTGTCCCATTCAGTCATGCTGCCAAGTCTTTTGTCGTGCTGCCCGATGTTCAAAGGGAAGTTGAAGAAGTTTACCTCTGTAGTCAAAACAGTCTCTGTGTCAATACTTTTGAGTCAATATTATGGTTGCTACATTCACATCAGTCCAGAACTATGTTCAGATTTTCATGTCATCAATGTGGGACTCATCATGGCCCTCCTTCGACGAGACTATTCCCATCGACATCAACTCATCATTCGGGAACTAGTCTTAGAAGCAAAAACTTAGTACCTTGAGATTTGTATGCCTTAATGACAGATTCTCTCGCTCTCGACATAGGTTCAGCTCATTGACCTTTGATCGATAGAATCAACTGGGTGTTCGACATCATCCTATCTATTCACACTTAGTAGATTGTACTAGGGTACCTTGGGAATCATTGGCATCAATGGTGATCTCCCTCGCACTTGTTAACGGTTCACATCATTGATCGATAATCAAGTGGTTTCTACCATGTTTGACTTCAGATCATTGTAATCACATGGATAGAATCATACTTTGTGGAAGATGAGACGAAGACCCTGGGTATTTATTTAGCACTCATTGCTTTCCCCAGGTTGTGATGGAGTTTTGTATATCTAGCATGGATCCACATTTGTATGGTCGTGGCTATGCTCAAATTTACGTTTGTATGACATAGATCTACGCTGTATGTCTGGTAGCTATGTCCAAGTTTGAGTCCTCTATCACATGGATCTACATTGTATTCTAGTATCCATGCTTGTTTATTCCTCCCATGGATCTGCCTTGTATTGGTCTGCAGCCATGAGTTGGTTACTTGTGTCTATGAGTCAAAAATATTGATGTACTATAGATGCCTACTTGACTACATGCTCCGATCGAGCTGACATTTTCACCTCGAAGTGACAACTTGTTCTCTCAAATCTCTCGTTTATCGTATCCCTCTAAGACTCATGCTTTGGGAGGCATCCTGTTATACCCAAATCCTGTCACCACCATGTGATAAGACCCTTGACTTACATATTTTCCCTTAATCCCAGCACTTGGAGTGGAGACCCATGTTGTTTGTCAATCTTACATGAAAATACTCAGCACCACACTTACCCCGTTAACCATGAGCGGTACCTTACTCGTATTGGCTATATCTTATTCGCCATAAGTGGTGGCACTGCCTATGGCCTTTGGTCCATAAGTGGTTCTAACCTAAACCGCTCTGTCATAAGAGGAGAAAAGCGGTACCTTGGGTAAAATGGGAAAAAAGAGAAGTTTCTCGAGGCTTCTAGATCATGAGCCTCATGTCCTCCCTTATCCCTATCATAGTGGGTCAGTTGAGCTCGAGATACCCCATCATAGGCTCTTAGAGGCCACCTCACCCACAAATCTCTCAACCATCCCTATCCATTGAGCCTTATAAATACAAGCTCATGTCCATGATTGAGGGAGAAAACCATAGAGGTATTGTTATGCTGTTGGATTAACCACTTGGCCCAAGCCATTTGAGAGCATAGAGAGCAAAGTTGGAGCTTATGGGGATGAAGGTGTTGGTTTCATGGAGATGCATGTTGACACTAAGGCTTAATTGGTTGTAAACTTCTCCATTCATCTTAATGCAAAGCTGATTTCCATCCCACATTACTGTTGTTTTGATTTCGCATGTAAATGTTGTTGGATTCCTTAGTCACTAACATGGATAAGTAGATGATGTTTTGGTAGATTTGATGTGTTTGCGTGTTTGATCTAGTTGCAGGTACACAGGTTTACTATCGAAGCAACATTCCAGGTGTCTATGACATCCAAGGAGGGTCTTCATCCTTTGTCGTTCACTCATTTGTTCTGGATCTGAACCATTCAGACCAGAGGAACAACTTCTATTTGCAGAAGGTGAAATATTCCTGCTTATAGAGTTGGAATTCAAGAACCAATAGAATTCCAATAAAATGAGTCAACCATAATGGTTGAATTGACATATTTGTCATAAAAAAAACTATTTTTTGTTCATATTTTCGACATATCTCCCTGTGGTTTTACTCAAATTTCGATCGAGAGAGCTCGTTGGATGCGGAATTTGATTCTGCATCCAACGAGTACCCACAATGTATACTTTTGACGGACCCCGCTACCCCAAAAACAAGAAATACTTGAAAAAATGTGATGTTGTCATCATCACGTTCTTTCAAGTATTTCTTGTTTTTGTGGTAGCGAGGTTCGTCAAAAGTATACAGTGTGGGTACTCGTTGGATGCGAAATCAAATTACCCATCCAACGAGCTCTCCCGATCGAAATTTGAGTAAAAACACAGGGAGATATGTCAAAAATACGAACAAAAAAAGTAGTTTTTTCCTTTTTCCTCCAAAATTAATAAATATTATTTTATTATTTTAACTATTATTTTATTATTTTCCTTAGGAGGCCCATTTTAGACCTCAAAATTCCCCTAATGACAGAGAGGACAATGAGGAGGAAGAGAGAAAGCTGAATAAGACATATTGTTCTTGGGTTATTCCATCTTGTGATCTTTCCTTTGTGACAGAACTAGTATGCGGAAGTTTGCAGTGTTTTCTCCTTTATGGTTTCCCAGATGAAAAACTCTATGTCTTGTGTATTTTGTGTACCTTTGATATCTTATCATTCTTGTTATTCCTTCATATAAATATCCTAAGTAAATTAACTTAGCAAAACTAACATGGTATGAGAGCCACTCTGAAAGAAGGCACTGTGCAGCCGAAATACTTCTACAATGGCAACTACTGAAGATTAGGGTTTCATGCTTGAAACCCTAGAGGACAAAATCTAGTAATCTTCGTACTTTGTTATAAATCAAGATTGGAGAAGGATAAGGAGATGAAACTTAGACACGACGAATATGAAATATTGATGTACCTTGTGTGCAAGTTTCAACCACATATTCGCTATACTTTAGGATATATAATTCCTCCAAATTAGGGTTCTATCCTCCTACAGAATCCATTCATAAACAAGTTCCCTAGGGAGAATTGCTATATATCTGGCTAGGAAGGTCTAAATAAAATTTTGAAAGATGTTTTAAATAGGGAACAAAATGTAGTTTATGTGGTGTGCATTTTAGACACCGAAGGTGAAACAATGACACATGGCAGTCCGTACAAGTTCATTATGCTGAACAGTACTCAAACTAGTCACCTTGGGAAACTTAGCATAAGTTGCACTTCGTGAATAAAATTCTACTCTAACCCGTGGGGTTGGAAAGAAGATAGATCAAGCTACCTCAGGAAAAAATTTCATACCTTGAGGGGAAAAAACTTCGGAGATACAACATAAACAAGATCATGAAATTCTGCAGAAGAAATTGAAGAAACTAGGGCCTCCTATTTGGGGCACTTAAACTAGCCATAGGAGGGTGCATATTTCTATGGAAGAAGTTTCTCATTATGTTGTGTTTCAATCTTTGATAGCAAGATACTACGGGACATTGTGGGAAGAAACTAGAGCATAAATTTTTAGAGCCTTCCCACCATAGTTTTCATAAAAGGAGTACATTGGAAAACTGTCCTTGAAGAGGCACATATTATTGTCCAATCAGAACTTTGAAATTCCAAGTTTGGAAAATTATGGTTTCTCTAACAAACCCTAAATCAGCCAGCTCCAGAACCAGGTCAGACACCTCTAATCAGTAAGATCTAAATATTTTCTATTTCCATTTGAGGTTCTCATTTTGAAATGAATAATCAGACCTAGCTTGATGATAAGCTTGTGGAAGATGACAAGTTTCGGGCATGGAAGTATAAGATCTCCTTGATCCTTGAAAAAAATTACTTGGATTAGTATCTCACTAAGGAAGTTCTAGAGATAAAGGGATATGAGGCTAAGGATACTCATAAAAAGAACTTGGTTAAGGACAAGAGAATCATTGCATATTTTATTAGGGCTCAGCTTATCCCTCATGTGTCATCCTTGAAGACACCTAAGGAAGTGTTCAATGCTTTGAATAATTTTTTTGAAGGAAAGAACATCAATCAAAAGATGACATTGAGGAACCAATTGAAGAATGTGAAAATACATAACTTAGAGACCATACAACCTACTTCACATGGGTTGCTCAAATCAAGGAGCAACTTGAAGCAGTCGAAGAGAATGTGGAAAAATGAGAGATTGTTATGAACACCTTGAATGGTGTCTCAAGATCGTGGGATTCATTAATTCAAGGAATATGTGCCAGAAGGAAGTTTATTACCTTCAGCAGACTCTGGGAAGAGTGCACACAAGAAGAAGCTCGACTCATAACAAGAGAAGAAAGTGTTATGATATTTAGACACTTAGGAGTTAATTAAAATCAACTTGTGTAATATATCCATTAGCTAAAAGTGTGTTTCTTTAGTATGCATTTGTAAATATTATAAATCTACGGTCATAATATGTTCTAGACATAGAATGATCCAATGGTTCAACTTCTCTTAGATCATACCTACCATTGATCCATGGCGTAACACCCGATTGGTCTATGATCTCTATTTAAAGAGTATAGAGGGTCCTTGGCTAGTTGATCGATTATGAGAAGCTCATGTAACTTTCTTTCTTTTGCATAATAAATTGCTCAAAGTAGCTATTTGGCTGGGGCCGTGGACTATTTTCCTCTCAAGGGTTTTAACCACGTGACAAACATCGGTGTGTTGATCTGTGATCAATTTGTGTGAAGCAGTATCTGAAGGTGTTCGGTCTTTTGGGAGTACCTTGTGTACCAGAACATGGTATCAGAGATTTTATGAAGAGTCACTTTCGGTTTTGATCTAGATATAGAACCGGTGTTGTAAAAACTTTGAAAGAGTTTCTGGTTCTAAATTTTCTGTGCATTTGTGGCCTATGAGAGTTGTTCCATTGCGTTCGGAGCGCCGTTTCCATTTGGTAGCAGTTTTTTCTCATCGAAAATCATTTTCATTTGTTCCAGAAACACCCATTTCGACAAATCTAAAGGTGTTCGGTCTTTTGGGAGTACCATGTGTACCCAAACATGGTATCGTAGTTTTTATGAAGAGCCGCTTTCGGTTTTGATCTAGATCTGGAACCGGTGTTGCTGCAACTTTGAAAGGGTTTCTGGTTCTAGATTTTCTATGCATTTGTGGCATGTGGGAGCTATTCCATTGCGTCCGGAGCGCCATTTCCATTTGGAAGCAGTTTTCGTTTCATCGAAAATCGTTTTCGTTTGTTCTAGAAACACTCATTTCGGCAAATCTGAAGGGATAATGTTACAGTGACGGATTTGTTTTATTTTTTTAAATACCTCATATTTTATCAGTTTTATTATTAGATCTTTTTATTTTAGTCTTGGACTGTTGCCTTCCCTAGCTGTGTATGCTCTTTACCGTGCACCTTGCGTGATCGCGGCGAATCAAAAACAGTGAAGGAAATTTTTTTTCTTGTCTTCTAGGCTACGTATGCTCTTTGCCATGCACCTTGTGCGATCACGGAAAATCAGAAACAGATCACGGAAAATTAGAAACAACGAGAAAAATTGAAAATGTAGACTTTTTGGGTAAGCTAACCAAGATCTAACCCGATTGTGTAGAAAAAAAAAGTTATTTTTTTGTTTTTGTTTTTCGTTTTTTTTTGTGATTTGCAGGAAAAGAAAGCAAGCACGGAGAACGAGAGAGAAGAGTTAAAAAAAAAAACCCTTCCTCTTTCCATACTTTTACATACCGTTTTAAACTTAACTCACTTGGTCCAAAGTTGTTTTACTCCTTGATAAGTCTTAAGTTCAAGTCTTATCAAGCTACTTTTTAGTGCATGCAATTTCTATTTTCAAGTTACTTTATTGTAAAAGTGCATCTCACATAAATAAAATAAAATAAAAAGTGAGTCACTTAAGTCTTTAATTTATTTCCGCACTATTTAAAAGTCACATTATTGTAAAAGTGAACATCACTTATTTTACAAAAGTGATTCACTTAAAAAACAACTTTATTGTAAGTGATTGTCAAAGGTTCATCTTAGGAAGAGGGGGATTCTTTTTTTAGTTGGTCAAGTTAATATCTGCCACGTCACTATTGGAGACATCTTCAACATTTTCTTTGATCAAGCATAACTTCATCATCCAAATCAGTTCAGCGCCGTTTTTTTTAAACCGCATATTTTTTTGAGCTCTTTGCATTCAGACAATTAGTTTCTATTCTTTCAGCAATTATTTTATAGTATGGCCACCCCTTGTGATATTATACTTACAAGTTCTAACTATTTCTCATGGAAATCTCGTATGGAGGATGTTCTACGAAGTAGGGGACTTTTCAGGATAACCTCAGGGAAAGAAACAGAACCCACTGATGATGATAAGAAAATTAAATGGACAAATAGATGTGATGAAGCTCGTGGATTGATTGGGATGTCAATCTCTCAGTGATTTGCGATTCCACATATCTGGAATTGATGAACTTGATAAAGCTTAAGAAAAATTGGAATCTGTGTTTGGTAAACACAATGAAATTCGTGGTTATCAACTCGAGAATGAGTTGATTTCTTTGAATCCAAATGATTTTTCATGCATTCAAGACTATTTATCTAAGTATAAAAATCTTAGACTCTTATGTACAGAATGCAAGATTAAGAAAGAAGACAAACAATGTATTTATCATATTCTTTCCAAATTTGGACCTGCATATTCTGTTTTTGTATCTACATTCTACTCCATGAAAGAATCCTTGACTGCAGCTAGCTATCAAGAGCCTAGTCTTGAATCCTTTTGTGATTCCTTAATTAGAGAGAAAGATAAGCTCATTCATCTTGGAATAATTAACAATGCAGATACATCTTGGAAAGCCTTATTGTCCCAACAGAAAGAAAAGTCCAAGTCTCCCAAGAAACAGAATTTTCGCAATAATAAGCCAAACAACAAGGGTCACAAACCCTCTCAGTCAGCTTCTTCTTTAAAAAATGACAAAGGATCTAAGCCAAAAGGAAAGAAGACTGAGCGTCATTGCAATTTTTGTGGGAAAGATAATAATGATGAATCTAAGTGTTTCAAGAAGATGGCAACCTTGGAAGCAGCAATGAAGAAGCACCACATCACCCTAGATTCGTCTTCAGAATCTAACTCTCATGGACATGCACTTTGTTCTTTTGGTTACTCTTATATTGCATCTTCTTCTTCTACTTCAAATGAATGGCTCATAGATTCTGGAGCATCTTGTCATATGGCTAAGGATCAAGCCATATTTTCTACTATGCATGAATGTAACACCAAACAAATATTTGTTGGTGATGATAGATCTCTAAGTCTTGTAGGATCTGGAACAGTTCCAGTAGAAAATGGTCATTTTAGTGATGTACTATTTGTTCCAAAAATTTCCTGCAATTTGTTATCATTCTATCAAATTACTCATTCAGGTGAAGGTAAAACTATGACGTTTACACCTCACCAAGTTGTAATCAAGGATTTTAAAAATCCTCACAATGTCCTTGCTACTGGAACTGTTGATGATATTACCAGGTTGTACAAATTTAACAACTTTGGGTCATCACCTTTTCCTTCAGTTTTTGTTGCTCATAGTGATAACTTGAGCAAACTTTGGCATGAGAGATTTGGTCACTTAAATTATCGCTCATTGCAACAACTATGTAAAGACAATATGGTGACAGGTCTTCCGCTGGTATCTTGCAAGGATGGTGTTTGTTTTGGTTGTGTACTCGAAAAACATCATCGGGATAGTTTTGACAAACGTGCCTCTTGGCACGCCTCGGTTCCCTTGGAGCTTGTACATAGTGACTTGTGTGGCCCTCTTCCATCTGCTTCCTTTTTTGGTTTCAAATATTTCTTAACTTTCATTGATGATTACTCCAAACTCACTTGGGTTTACTTCCTAAAACTTAAGAGCGAAGTATTTAACATGTTCTTGGCCTACAAGGCCCTTGTTGAAAAACAATCTGGTCATCAAATTATTAAGTTAAGATCTGACAATGGAGGAGAATATGTTAACAACAAGTTCACTACTTTTTGTACTGAACAAGGAATCCAACAACAACACACTGTTCGATATACACCACAACAAAATGGTGTAGCTGAACGGAAGAACCGCACTTTAAAAGAAATGGCTAATTGTATGATCCAATCTAAGGGACTAAGTCTTCAATATTGGGCTGAGGCCATAAATTGTGCAAATTACATAGTTAATTGCACGCCCACTAAAGTTTTATAAGGTATAACATTGGAAGAAGCATGGAGTAAAATTAAACCAGATGTAAGTCACTTTCGTGTGTTTGGTTGTGAAGCATGGGCTCACATTCCGGATGAAAAACGGAAAGCTTTGCAGCCTAAAAGTGAATAGTGCATATTTGTTGGATATTCTGAAGATGTAAAAGGTTATTGACTTCTTCAACCCCATTCACATGATATAATCATTAGAAAAGATGTTAAATTTGATGAAAATCTCTTGGCCTGCGCGCCTAACTTGATGGGTGTGCCATCTTTGGCCTGCGAGCCCGATTCGACGATTGTGCCTTCTTCTTCTTCTTCCAACTTCCTTGACAGGTTTCCAACTCTAGTTTCTGATGATGACAGTGAGGATGAAAATCCACCTCCGCCTGCTCATGTTCCTCAAATTGCACCAGCACCAATACTTCCTCGATGGGTCCGTTCAACATGTGAAGCAACTGGTGATTTTGCCGGTGATCCTAGAGATCAACGTCGAATACGTTCTTAGTTTCAGTGAGCCTCTTATCTTTTGGCTCAAGTTTCTAAGAATCATGATCCATAAAATTTTGTAGAAGCTTCAGGAAATCCATATTGGGATGCAACTATGGATGAAGAATATCGTTCCTTAATGGCGAACGATACTTGGGATCTTGTTCCTCTTTCAAAAGGAAGAAAACTTGTCAGATGTAAATGGGTCTACAAAACTAAGTATGCATCAGATGGAAGTGTTGAAAGACATAAGGCAAGGTTAGTTGCCAAAGGTTTTTCCCAAATTGAAGGGATTAACTACAATGAAACCTTTGCTCCTGTAGCAAAAATGAATTCCATCCGCCTTGTTCTTTCCCTTGTAGCCTTACATAACTGGGAAGTCCATCAAATGGATGTCAAGTCTGCCTTTTTACATGGTGATTTACATGAGGAAATTTATATGGAACAACCTCCTGGATATGTTCAGAATAACTCTAGCCTTGTTTGTCTCCTTAAGAAATCCTTATATGGCCTTAAGCAAGCTCCTAGAACTTGGTATGCCAAAATGGATAGCTTTCTCCTTGACACTGGTTTTTTCTAGATGTCATTCTGACCCCAATGTCTATACCAAGAAAGTAGGAAACCATCTCATCATACTTGTTCTTTATGTTGATGATCTTATCCTTACTGGTAGTGACCCTAAACTTATAACCCATGTGAAATCCAATCTTAAGCTAAATTTTGAAATGTCAGACTTAGGACATTTGCATTATTTTCTTGGTCTCCAAGTATTGCAAACCAAAGAAGGAATCTTTCTTTCCGAGTCTAAGTATGATTGTGACCTTATTCGTCGCTTCCACATGGAAGATTGTAAACCAGCCCCTTCTCCCTTCCAGTCTGGAGTCAAAATTTCTGCCACTTGTACTTCCCCTGAAGTAGATGCCACCTTGTATCGTCAGCTTGTTGGTAGTCTTTTATACTTAACTCATTCCCATCCTAACCTTTCCTTTGCCGTTGGTCGTGTTGCTCGTTATATGCAAACTCCTCATGAAAGTCACTGGAAAGCAGCAAAAATAATACTTCGATATATTCAAGGTACAATTCAGTTTGGGATTCATTACAATACAGGGGGGAAAACTTTGTTGGTTGGTTTCACTGATTCAGATTGGGCTGACGATCCTGATGATCAGAATTCTACTGCAGGTTATGTTTTCAGTTTGGGATCTGGACCTATCACTTGGGCTTGTAAGAAACAACAAGCACTTGCTCTTTCTTCAGCAGAAGCAAAATATCGAGCCACAGTTAATGCCAGTCAGGAAGCTTTATGGCTTCGACAGATCCTTTCAGAGTTTGGATTTGAGCAGCAGCAACCTACTCCACTTTGGTGCGACAATCAAAGTTCCATCAAGCTTGCCAAAGATCCAGTTCTACATCAGTGCAACAAACAAATTGAGCTACACATGCACTTCATCAGAAATCTTGTTCATGATAGTGTTATTGAAGTTCTCTATTGCCCTACAGATGATCAAGTTGCAGACATCTTCACCAAGTCTCTTACAGAAGCGAAGTTTTCTAAACTTCAGTCTATGTTAGGAGTTCAGGAATGTGTCCTTAAGGGGGGATAGGCTCTAATGCCTCCTTCCTTATCCTAATAGTGTCACTTTTGTAAATCCTTCAATCCTATCCCAAGTTGTTCTTAAGGGGGGATGTTAGGATATTTAGATACTTAAGAGTTAGTTAAGATCAACTTGTGTAATATATCCGTTAGGTAAAAGTGTGCTTCTTTAGTATGCATTAGTATGCATTTGTAAATATTCTAATCTGACGGTCACGATATGTTCTAGACATAGAGTGATCCGATGGTTCAACTTATCTTAGATCATACCTACCATTGATCCGTGGCTTAACACCTGATTGATCTATGATCTCTATTTAAAGAGCATAGAGGGTCCTCGGCTAGTTGATCGATTATGAGAAGCTCATGTAACTTTCTTTCTTTTGCATAATAAATTGCTCCAAGTAGCTATTTGGTTAAGGCCATGGACGGTTTCCCTCTTGAGAGTTTTAACCATGTGACAAACATCGGTGTGTTGATCTATGATCTATTTGTGTGAAGCGGTATCTGAAGGTGTTCGGTCTTTTGGGAGTACCCTGTGTATCTGAATAGAAAGGGAAGATTCCTCAAGTGATTAGGAACATGTACTTTTATCCAGAATAATTCTACCAATGAAGACGAAGATCATACTCTTATCCATTTTAGTATTTGAATAATAAGGAATGCAGTTGTGAATGAAGAAGTGACACTCAGAACAAGTACACAAGTTCCAAGAATCAGATGATGAAGTAGAAGGCTCCAGTTACTCTTGTAAGGACATAAGGATGAAGAAGGAGTCCACCCACCAAACAAACAAAGGTAAGTGTTATTGTTTAGTTGTGCAGATGTTTATATTTAGTTGATGTATTATGCATGTTTGATTGCTTTCATTTATGAACAATATACTATTGACTTACATGTGATGGGTAAGTAACCTATGGAACTGTACAACATTCCATTGCTACTTATATAGAATGAAACGTCTTTTTTGACATATTGGGAGTAGTTCACACTCTTAATAAAAGTTATGGTAGAGATGGAAGGCATCTAGAAAGTTACCGTATGTACATGGGATATGGATGAATGTTGTAGCATTAAGATAGAAGCATGACATTGTGACATATATATTTATGCATTAGAATTTGTCACTATTAATATGTTTTGGAAATTATGACATGTTTCTAATCATGCAACTGAATTTGACTTGTAGGAAAGATCGTGTACAATCACCTACAAGAAAATAAGGATGAGACTTGTTCCGAAGAACAAGTTACAACATTTCAGTTAGAATATTCAATCCAATAAACATACATGAAGAGTAGCCTAAATATCCCAGGGTCAAAGACATTGTGGCAGAAGAAATAGCTTTAGAAGAATATCAAATCATGATATGACCAAACCACAAAAAGCGGTAGATCCACCTCGAGAAATGAAGACCATATTGGGAACGATAGATCATCCAAGATGAAGAAAAGTAAGAAGGGAACTCCAATGAAAGTAATCATTAGAGAGAATTTGAGGTAAAAAATGGGCCTCCTAAGAGATGTACTACAAAAATATAAGATATATTAAAATATTATGAGTTAGGGGTTTTATGGGGTAGGTATATATGACAACTCACCTCTTACACTACTTTTTATGCACAATATAAATAACCATAGTTGAGTTACTTTTCTAAATTGATTAAAAATAAAATTAATAAAATAACTCTACAATGATGTGACTAAGATTCATTGTAAATTCCCAAAAAATTATTGTCCTTTAGCATTTATTTGTATTGAACTTGTAAATAAAATTAAACAAAAATGACTTAAAAGTACTTGTACCACTACCTTGGTTAACTATGGGTTTTCATCCACCATAGAAAATGTGACAAATAAACATTCTTAATTCAAGCAATGCCACCTCAACCATGAGGGATGATGTCATATACTAGAATGTAATTGGTTGATTTTTATAGTACATTTTGGTCCTTTTGAGGCCCATTTTTGACCTCAAATTCTCTCTAATGAGACCTCGAACACACTCCAGTTATGTGCCACTGTTGAGTCACATCATTGATGCAGATTCTTCCATCTATGAAGAAGTAGCCAAGGAGAAATGGAACAAGACTATGATCAAATAATTCCAGTTGATCATAGAGAAGATGTATAGGATGCAGTTCTGAGACCTGAAGGGAATTTCGTAGTGTCTTCCATGTGAATCTACAAGATTAAGCATGCAACAGATGGTAGCATTGAGGGATACAAAACAAGGTTTTTGGTTTGATCTCAAAGAAAGAGGGAGTAGACCATGGCATACTCCATTGACCAAACACACTTCTCCAATGAAGTAGAAGTGTATATCAAGTAGAGAACCACATGCGCACATAATTCTTTGTACAAGCTCAGAAGTCACCCATGGGATAGCACACAGTTACATGAGGAGCTTGAAGATCACCTAGAGTGACGGATACCTTAACCTTTGTTACAAGGTTGAAGATGAAATCCTATAGAGGATGACAAGCTCATAGATGAATGCAAGAGGAACTTTTCAACAAAGTTCAAGATTGATGATCTTGGTATCCAGTGACCTTATATAGATATATACATAGAATATCGGTAACAAAGGAAGCTACCTGTCACTCCAGTACATAATGTTTTGATACATAGAGTACAAAACATTTAGGGAGGATGATGCTCTGTTTCAGAGGGAGTGACAGCACAAGATCTTCAATTTCGAGAATATTGACATGGTACAACAGGATGGACAACTTCTTGATGGACTTAGGATTTATCGAGAGTAAAGTGGGTTCCAACCTTTACTTTAAGGTTGAAGGTGAAATATTGGTATATGTCAATGACATGTTTCTAACAGAAGAAGAAGAACTCATTGTAGATGAAAATAGGAAGCATGCCACTGAGTTCAATATGAAATACCTAAGGATGATGCACTACTTATTAGGCATGGAGGTGTGGCAGAGTGCAGATGAGATTTTCCTTGGTTAAGGAAAGTATGATGTATGCTGGACTGCAAGGTGACAATGACATCTATGGAGTCGAACTTGAAGCTATTGTGTGATGCTTCATCAGAGTTGGTTGATTCCATGATGTATCATCAAATGATTAGTTCATTGATATTCTCGACGAATACGATATCAAACATATGCTTTGTTGTGAACACACTGAGCCAGTTCCTGATTGATCTGAGACATGTTCACTTGGTTGGTGGAAATCATGTATTGAGGTACCTAAAGGGCATACATGATTATGGGATCAAGTATGATGTGAATCAAAAGATTAACTGACACAATTATGTTGATTCATATTGGGAAGGTAGCTCCACTAATAGGAAGAGAACTTCAGGTTGTTGCTTCAGTCTAGGATCTGACATGATCTCCTAGTTTAGCAGGAAGAAATCCTACGTGGTGCTAAGTACAACCGAGGTAGAGTATGTTTCCACTTTCTTGGGTAGTTGTGAGGAAGTATTCCTGTGAAATATACTGTCTAATTTGTTTCATCTCCAGTTAGAATCAACTTGTATATTCTATAACAACCAAAGTTGTGTGAAGCTGTCGGAGAACCTGGTGTTCCATGACAAGTCGAAGAATATAGAGATCAAGTTCCCCTATATTAGGGATATGGTGGAGAAAGGAAATTGAAGCTCCAATATAAGGCAACGCACGAGCAGATAGTCGATGTATTGACCAAGCCTCTAGCCATAGTGAAGTTCGATTACTTCAGAGAAAGACTTGGTGTGATCCAGAACGAGACCCCTTATAAGAGGGAGTGATGTGTTCTATCATAGTCATAGATATAGGTTGTCTTGGTGGTGTAATTAGTCCCGATGTTCTCCCATGATAGAGATGACAAGAGACCATAAGATGTAGATGCATGAGATCTCACATGGGGAATGAGATAGGTTTTCCTTAGATGTAATAAGTCTTGGCGAAGCTCATAGGTTATCCTTGAATGTAATCAGTCCTAATACATGTTATTTGAAGTGTAAAAGATCCTGATGTGGTATGCAGGTTTTTTGGATGTAATAAGTCTTGTTGGTTTTCCAAAGTGTAAAAAGGGTTTCAGTGTGGTACGCAGGTTGCTCGAACGTAATAACTTTTGGAAGGTTATCTAGAGTGTAAAATATCCTAGACATAAGCTATTTGTATGTAATAAGTCCTTGTATGTGTGTGTTCCTATGTTGGAGATGATTAGGTCACAAGGCACTTGGTGTGCACTTGGAAAGTTCTCACATAGTGCTAGACATAGGTTTTCTTGGTGACATGAAATACCCTGGCATGCTCCTATGTTGATGGAACGCAGGTTGACCGTAGAGAGATGTAATGCAATTGGTGTTATACTAGGTGATTCTCGCATAGTGGAATATGCAGGTTGTATTGGTGACATGAAAAATCTTGGAATGCTCCTATGTTGGTAGAACATAGGTGGACTGCATCTCAGTTGTTCTCTATGTGTTTTGTTTTATTTTTTGCAAGACAAAGAGATGATCTCGATACTGATGAGATGACAGTAGGAAACACAAGTTATTGCAGTGGAAATGTAAAAAAATCTTGTGTTGTACCTATGCGATGGCTTGGTCGTGGATACGATGAAGACCTGGATGAGGACTAGGTCTACACCCAACATGAAAAAGGGTTGGATCTGTAAAAACTTCCTATGACAGATAGATGCAACAGATTGGACAACATGAGGAAAATTGCAGCATTGACGATGATGAATCAGTGACGATGACCATATGTCTTGATGACTATGGCGATAGAATACCTTCCTAGTTAAGAGGGAGTGTTGTTGTAATTGTAACTGTAACTTCGAAAGATGTTTTTATGTATATTACTATTGTATATTGTTGTACCCCCATGTGATATGTGTTTCCCTCCTTTTGAGATGTCATCATTGTGTATGGTCACTGAATTAAACCCTTCATTATAAGTTGGGGAAATAATCCCCATGTTAAATAAAGGAAAATGTACTTTGAGTATTCCTAGGCAGGTCGGCCCCAAAGAGGTTACTTGGTCGACCTAGTTAGTTGAGTTAGTTACTCAACAGAAGAATATAAATAGGGAGGATCCCTCCTAATTTCTCACACACTCATTCACTCTCTCATGTGAAAATTAGGAGAGAGAGGACAATGAGGAGGAAAACAAAGATCTACAAAAGACATATTTTTCTTGGGTTATTCCATCTTGTAATCTTGTCTTTGTGACAAAACTATTATGATGAACTTTGCATGCTTTTATCCTTTATGGTTTCCCCGATGAAACTATCTGTGTCTTGTGTATCTTATGTATATTTGATACCTTGTTGTGCTTGTTATTATTTAATATAAATATCATAAGTAAATTAACTTATAAAAACTAACACTCAAAACCCCCCTAGGTGGACCAATAGGCTCCCAAATCAACTCAAATAGTCATGAATGGATATGTGAACATTGGGGAAGCATGCTTGGTCATAAAAGTGGGTATATTTATCATTCTTGGGTATAAAAGTGGTGGAGTGCATGGAGGAGTGGGAATGGCTCTAGGCAGTCATAATTGGTCTAAAAGAGAAAAAACACCCAAATACAGTTTCTAGGCGCCCCTAATCAACCCAGATCCATGATTTAAGGAGTGGGAATGCCACAAGGGACCAAAATGTCATTATTGAGGGCTCCTTAGCTCATGGTTGACCAAAATGAGGGAGTTGGGTGCATTTAATGGTCCAAAACCCCCAACAACCTTAGGGAGACACCATAAACCAAGTTTGGATTATCTAAACGAATGAGACTATGGTCCTAGGTGGTATGATGAATATGATAGAAGATGGTATGATGTTCTAATGGCCCCCCTCCTTAAGGTTGAATTAGTGGAACTAAATAAAAAATTAAGGCTTTGGCAACTAAGGATCAAGTCACCTCCTACAAAATTTTATTAGTCCATATAACCAAGGTAAGAAGGAAAACCACATGGGAATAAAACCTCCCCTCTAAAATGGACATGGATCCAAAATATGAAAGTGAATATTAGTCATCACCATGTGTTTCCCACCCATGGGAGTGATCTAAAATTGGTAAATGTCTTCTATGTGAATATCTTGGTGAAGATGTCATCATTTTTCTCTACATATGAGAAATAATGTAATGATATCACCTGGTCATGCACCAAGCTCCGGATGTAGTGCATTTGGATCTCAATGTCCTTGGTCCTCTGTGTCTGTAATGGACCTTTGGATATCTTGATTGAAATTTGATTGTCACACCAAATGACAATGGGTGAATCAAATGCAAAACCAAGTTCTCCAAGAATGTCTTGCAATCACAAACATTGTGTAGTGCGACATTCATTGCTCCTCTGTACTTGGACTTAGCTGATGATAAGGAAATAATGTGTTGTTTCTTACTTGACCAGAAAATAGGACCATGTGAAAGCATGAATACATAACCCGAAGTGGACTTTCTGTTAGTGTAATCTCTATCCCAATCAGAATCAGTAAATCCAACTAGTTCTAGTGAAGAACTAGCCGCATAGTGTATCCCAAAGTGTTTGTTTCCTTGCTAATTATGCAATATCCTTTTAGCATCCTTCCATAGGATATAATGAGTATCCTACATATACCTTACAACAACACCTACTGCATAATACAAATAAGGTCAATAATGTGTGATATACAACAATATCCCAACTAATTGTCTATACAATGAGTTGTCCACCAATGGAGATGAACGAACATCACCTAGTTTTACTCTTGAAAGGAAGGGAAACTTAACAGCTTTACATTCAACCATTTTGAACTTTAGTAACAAGTCTGAAGCATATTTTGATTTCCTGACCTTGGTACTTGCATCAAATTGCTCAATCTCCAAGCCAAGAAATTGTTTCAACAATCTTAGGACAGTCATAGAAAATGCATTGTGCAATGAAGACTTAATTGAACCTACATCAACAATGCAACTTCCAGTGATCAAAATATCATCAACATATAGTACAACGATATGAATAGATTCATCCAAATATTTCAAATACATATTAAGATCTGATTTCCATCTTTCAAATCCTTGTGAGAGAAGAAAGTTGTCCATCTTAGCATACCAAGCTCTAGGAGCTTGCTTGAGACCATAAAGAGACTTCTTCACCCTGCATACAAGTGAAGGATCATGAATGAAATATTCATGCTGCTACATATAAATCCCCTCATGAATTTCATCGTGAAGAAAATCACTCTTCACATCCATATGGTGCACTTCTCATTGTTTAGATGCAACAATGGCCAAAACTAGCGTGATCGAGTCCATCTTTTCCATCGGTGCAAATGTATATCTATAGTACAATCCATGGAATTGAGAGAAGCCTTTGGAAACCAATCTAGCCTTATACTTCACATCTGAACTATCAGCAACCATCTTGGTACTATAAACCCACTTACATTGCACTAGTTTCCTCTTGGAAGGTAGAGGAATCAACTCCCAACTTTCATTTTCTTGCAAATATATGAACTCTTCTTGCATGGCGGTTTTCCATGTTGGGTCATGTGATGCTTCTTCATATCATTTTGGATCATATACAACCATCAGAAATCACCTCTCTGGAATATTCGAATCACAAGTGGAGAAAGCATTGTGAAATTGAGATCTAGTCTTCTTAGTGTCTAGTAGATCTTTGACAAGATCACCACCTGCTTATATGGTTTTCTTATCCCATTTTGGCCTTTTGGGAGATTCATGATCTACATGCATGTCATCATGTTTATCTTAATATCAGAATTAGAAAAATCAGAATGAGAAACATCACTTACATCATCATTAAGTGGAGGGTGTGAGAAATCCCCCTCTACTAGTCCAAGCTTTTGCATAGGCTCTTCTTTGAACTGTACACTTATCTCAATGAATATTTTATAGTATGAGGCAACAAAGAGTTTGTATCTCTTTGCATATTAAACATTTTCAACCATTATGGACTCCTTTTTTTGAGGTTGCAAGGCTTTTCTTTTCTCTGGAGGAATTCTAGCCCATGCCTTTGAGTCTAAAACCCTAAGATGAGACACATAAGGCTTGTGACCTCTCCAAGCCCCAAATGGAGTTTCGTATTCCAATGCTTTGTGTGGAACTATGGTATGAACATATGCAACAAAATTTATGTCTTCATCCCATAGCTTATGATATAAATACTTAGCCTCCAACATGCATGTGGCCATCTCCTTCAATGCTCTATTCTTGCACTCTACCACACCATTAACCACTTATACTATGAAACATGAACTTTATACCAAGAACGAGAACTTTATCCATAAAAACAATGATTTTTGCATAAAATACACCAAAAACAACCTCCACTTAGAAAAGTGTTGATACCAGTATACACGTTTTTTTTCGGGGTAAAAAATAGAGCCATGGCCTAAACATCCCATACTATTGTTTACAAAAGCTTTAAAATCAACCCCTAAATTGGCATTTTTTTTCGTCAAGAGATAAAACACAACTTTTTTAAAACTTGCATATTAAACAAAAACAAATATTACATCAATAATTTCACCACTCTAACCATATAAAATCAAAGAAATTACGACGCGATTCATAATGAAATCATATATTAGACCATACAAGAACAAATGATTCATATAAATATTAAAAAACTCTATATTTTCAATTACAAACATCATACTAATAAAAAACATCTAAAATGTTTGATGTGAAATTATTCAATTTCATCCATGGATTCTAACACTCCATCTCCATCTATATTTTTTGCAGAGGAAGGAATGGATATAATAAAAGAAAATTAAAAAAAAAACTAATCCCCTAAACCCACCACGATATTACATTAATCTCATAATTAAGCTCAATCCATTTGCAACAAAATCACTTCTAATTCATAATATCAAAACTTAGAGTATGTCTTATTTACAATTTTACTATGTATGCATGGTTATGGATTTTTTCAACTCATTTAAGTTGCACAAACTTAAATATTTTTACAATATTAAAAGTTGTTAAACTTTAATACACTCCACACATTCATTTGATTCCTCCTAATCATGATCTTTTGCAACTGTCTCCTATTCTTCATAAGAAGTCAGGTGAGACATATAATCACATTTAAAAATTATATTTGATACAATTATAATAGTCTCTCTCTCTCTACTTCATTTTTTAATCCAAAAAAATATTCAATATAAGTCTTTGGATATGCGAGTTCTTGTTTTTTTTCTATAAAGTTATATCATTTTATAAGGTCCCTAATCATTATACTACATGCTTTATTTGACTTCTATATTTGAAGAATTCTTATAGTAAATTGTATGCAAGTAAAACTATTAATTGAAAATGTCTTTGTGGCTTGAAGGTGAGTTATTTTCCCATATAGAATTTCCAGATTTGTTGATGCAAAATGGATCAGAAAATATCACAAGAAATCCATTGCAAGAATTGAATCCAACCAAGGCTACTGATGATCATTAGATAAAAACATGTCTAGCTTTAGGGATCAAGTCCAAAAAGAAGGGGGTGGAAAGAAAAACAAAGGTCACCTCTCTTTAGCACAATATATTTACCTATGTAATGTTATAGTTAGTTTGTTGGTGTCTCAAATTGTAGCATCAAAAAATACTTATTATTTTATTTGTTATAGGAAAAAAGGATGCTCGAGAAAATTAGCAGATGACACTAGAAATGGGGTTTCTATTATGCATACATCCCAAGGTTGATAGGAGGAAGCTTACTAGAGTCCAAAGTGAGTTACATGATTCCATTTCAAAGAAAGTTTGTATCTTAATAATATCATATGTTTGTGACTCGTCTCTCAACCCATTTGATAGCTGTCTAGCCTAAAAGCAATCCATCTGTTGAATGAAGAGATTGTGTTTTTTACCTCTTCTATGAGATTGTGTTATTAATACTTATTGAGACAATGTATATTTGCGCATTAGATTAATGAATTAGTTCTCTGCATGTTCATGCATATCATATATCATGTATGTTTTCTATATCCATGTAATTTGGATTTGGAGTTTAGTCATAAGTTATTAGAGATGTATTTTCATATCTTTATTGAACTTGGATTATTTTCATGATACTTTCAAAATTTAATAAAATTTAAAATTTATTAAATTTATTTTAAAATTTAAAATTTATTGGATATCGGATCAAATTTTAAATGTTAAAGTTACTTCTTTTAAGAATCAGACCTCACTTAATCAAACCTAAGATAAATATGGAAAACTCTCAACTAGTTATTGGACCACAGTTCAAGATAGACCTTAGACAATGACTCCTCATCGAGAAAAGTTCGCAGGGAATGAAACATGTATGGTTAGTTACAGAGTTGATTGTAAAATATTTGTATTAAACAAATATTAGTTATTTGTTGATGGAATTTAAATGATTTCTTAATAATTTAAAATAACATTTAATATATAATAATAAAGCCAATTGTGGAATGCCTATTGGCTAATTAAAAAAACATCAAGAGTTCCAAGTTTGAAAATGTACCCATTTGGCATATAGTGTAAATACATTTGCATAAAGTGTAAAAGCTAAAAGAAGTTAGAACGGTTTTTTTCAAATGTCTAAAATTTATAAAATTAATGTTTTTTTAAAATTTAAAATCCATAAAATCAGAGTGAGAAATGATGTGATCCTTTAATATTGATGACTTTGAAATTAAATTATTTATTAATGTTTCTTAAAGTTTAAAGTTCATAAATTAGAGTGAGAAATGATGTGATCCTTTAATATTGATAATTTTTTTTCATGTTAAGAAATTAAATTATTTATTTTGTAAATTTTGGTAAGCATAAATATATTTATTGTTTATTGAATCTAAATTAAAGTATTATATTATTGAAAAAATAGATTTCTTAACATTGTAATAAATAAAACTACAAATAAATTGAATAATCAATCAAATGGAAAATTTTAATATGTTTGAATAATTTAATTAATAAAACATTCAATGAAGTCCACTTCATGTGTTTTGGAAAATTTTTAACAACTCAATCAAATAGTGTCGTTTTAATTTTTTAATTAATAGACAAAT
Source organism: Pseudotsuga menziesii (assembly GCA_001517045.1). Taxonomy (NCBI): domain Eukaryota; kingdom Viridiplantae; phylum Streptophyta; class Pinopsida; order Pinales; family Pinaceae; genus Pseudotsuga; species Pseudotsuga menziesii. Next base: position 340,309 of record LPNX010301972.1, read on the forward strand.
TGTAAACTTTTAGAATTAAAGTTTTTTAAAGTTTTTTAGTTTGATATTTTTTTAATAGATTTTTTAAGGTTTTTTATAAATTTATTTTCAAAACATTTTAGTGATATAAAAATTGATTTTATTTATGTGGAGAGAGGCTTTATACAATCCAAGTGGGTGAGATGTGTCACTACTTTAACAATGATGTGGTAGATGTCAGATCCAAAAAGAAAATATAAAACTAAAGAACAAATTTTAATCAAATAAACCACATTTATTTATATAGACTCCTAATCCTATTTCAATATTTAAATTATATAATCATAGAGATTTAAATAAGAACTAATCTTATTTGTCTTAGAAGGGTAAATTTCATGGAATATTGTAATTCTTCAGGGTCTTTATTCTAAGAAGAAATGGTATCTCCAATAAAGATTAATAATAGAAACAACTACACACCACATGACTATTTCACATCCGACGCCCCACTTCGAAACATGCTACAAACTAATACGAAGAGTTCAGAATATTTATATTTTATCAGATCTCTCATCACTGTAATATGGATGTCAAATGGACGGGTGTTGTTGACTTACTTTACTAGCCCAAGATGCATGAATTGGACATTCTAATATGATGAGCACTATAGCAAGTTGGACAAAATCGTATCTAAGTGCGACGTATTAATTCATCTACCACCTCTTCATCAAACTTCATAAATTCCTAAGTGGACTAAGAGAGAGTCTATCTTTAGGCTAAGTTTAGTTACATGGACTGGACCACTAGAGGGAGAGGGATTACTCATAAGCTCATAGTATTTACGAGAATTATTATAGAAAACAATTTACAACAGACCATAGAATGGATATGCAAGTGAAACATATATATTGATTTTACTTGACTTATACCCACCACTTCCTATAGTTGCTTTTTACTTATTTGACTGGGATCAATGATAAATGTGTTGTCGTTTTATATATATTGTAGTTGGGTAAGCTCCATATAAGTAATATATGTAAAATTTTAAATGTTTAACATGAAGGAGAAACGATAATTATTTTTATATATAGGATTAGTCTATTTGTTAGACGTTTTTGACTTTTTGGCGAAGTTTTAATTGGAATTAGGTCAATTTTTTTTTTTCAAATATGAATTGTGAAGTGTCCAAATCATTTTTTGAATCCATAAATGGATTTAGCATCCTCAAATACCCCAAGGGAACCAATATTGTGCAAGTTTAACAACTATCATATCATATACTTTTTCAGGAATTAATCTAAAATTTCTACCATATTATGTGAAAAACAAGCGAGAAAAAGAAAACCTCTAACATTTCTAATGGGTGATTCCATGAAGATGGGTAACATTTTTTGGCCAAATTTGGAGATGAAAACCTGATTTTTAACTCGTGCTAGATAGAAGCCCTCAAAACGCATATATGCCATGTGAATTTTGACTTGCAGTGAAAAAACAAATTGTAGAATATTATGTTGGCTTCATAGTGATATTTTTTAAAAAATATTCCGATGTCATTTAATGTGTGAATTTTTGCATTTAATGAACTGTGTGACCTTAAAATTTTGAAGAAGCTAATAAGTGGCTCGTGTCCACGTAGAGTAATTCAATCTTGCATTAATAATTTAAAAAAAATATATATATGAGCATGATCTACATAAAATGTAGTGTGATGTGCATATTTTTTTGTTAATTTTTTTCGCATTATACAATTATTTATTATTTTTCGAAAGTGACCACATTCGATTTCAGCATCGTTTTAAACACATATTTGTCCACGTAAAGAAATTTTTTCTATTTTTTCAAAAATTGAAAAACCAAAGATACCCTTTTGAAGAGGACACGTCGATATGTGATGTGTGCATTTTTAAGAATTTTTTGGCTGTGTATTTTTAACTCTCTGGATTTTTCTTTGAGCTGCTTCGAAGTTGCAGTGTGGTTTTCTAAGTATAAGTTTTAGAAGTAATTAAAAAATAAATTTCATATGAATGCCAAAATGCGTGTATGATACGTCAATGGATAGAAGATTTGTTGATGAATTTATCGGCATCAAATCCACTGAGTTATGTGCTAGGAATGGCAGGGTTTACACCTCTGCAAGGCTTAGGAAATGTTTCATTTGTTTGAATGTGGGCTAAGTCTTTTTTTTTAAGCCCTCGGCCGAGGTATGAACCTCGACCGAGGTATTTAAATACCTCGGTCGAGGTCTTAAAGAAACCTCGACCGAGGGTTTGTAAAGCCCTCGACCGAGGGTTTAGCAAGCCCTCGACCAAGGGTTTAGCAAACCCTCGGTCGAGGTCCTTTAAAGCAAAACCCGGGAGTGAATTCAAACATTAATGACACTCCAACTACAAACTTTAATGTCTTTCCCACCCAAATTTTTAATCAAAATCTATATAAACATATAATTCATAGTAAGCTAAATCTCCTTCAAAATTGCCTTAGAATTTCATTGAAAAAAGTTTGTTTTGTCATACGAAGTTAGCATTGTAGATTGTTTTGCAAGTATCAATTTAGATTGTTGATCAATCACAATGGGAAGCAGCCAACGTCGAACAAGAAGAAATGAAAGAAATCAAAACAAAATTGAAGAGAAAAGAGAGAAAGATAAAGAAAGGAAGAGGAGAAAAAGAACAATCTTGAGAGAAGAAGAAATTCCAAATGAAGCTATGATGGAAGAAGAAAATCCCATTGATATAGGTATAATTTCAAAGTTATGCAATTTGATTTTCATTTTCATAGTTTACAATTTGATTGATTTCATAGTTTACAATTTGATAGTTGATAAATTTCATAGTTTACAATTTCATAAATTTCATATTCATGAATTTACAATTTGATAAATTTTCATGAATT